>JAOWBP010001760.1:37209430-37226736 GCA_028571105.1 Tragopan temminckii | reverse complement strand
CCTGTGCTCCCAGGGCTGACTCATTGCTCACCTCAGGTGGTCAATCAGAGGTTCAGGCTGTGATTCAGCAGTTCCCATACAACTCTACAGTAACTTTTTGGAAAAAAAAAAAAAAAAAACCAACCTGGCTACTCACAGTAACTACAGTAATTACTACATCTGAGATGATTGCAATTACTACAGCTGAGAGGTAGGGTTCAGCATGTGCACAGACCTTAGAAAGGTAATAGAATCTGGTGGTTGGGTGGTACAGTTCATCTGAAGAGGACATGTGAAGTCAGGCTCTACTGCTGTGTACTTGATATGTTAGATGTATACTCATGTTCATTTACATTCTTGCATTACATTCATTGCTTCACAGGAGCACACTCATGCTGGTTTCCAGCTAACTGCTTAAAAGCCCATAAAACAACCTACATCTGTAAAAAATGTTACACCTACATTTACAAACACATTCTCATCAATGTAAACAAACAGGAAAGACAGAACTATGAAAAAAAAAAAATAAGCACCAACACAGCACCAATGTAACATTACACAAAGGAGCAATACATAAAATCCTGTTCTCTGTGGTTACAACATTACTACTACTGTAGTATATGAGCTATATACTATCGGAGCTACATGGCACTACTAAAACTCATAAATTTCTAGACAGTTAGCTTATATTGTTAACCTAGCAAACACCAGTGTAACTACAGCATTTATCACGCAATAGGTTGTGCACTTTACGACATTCTAAAGCAACTTCACAGCAAAGTATAGCAATACAAAAAAAAACTGTTAACACATTGCTGGGTTTTATTTTATCTTTTTTTAAAGTGGGAAATAGAAGTCATTGATGTTAATAGTGCCAAACACCTAATGGAAATATTTGTCAGCCTACACGATACTTTGCGAATGTGCTACTTAATTACTCCAGGAAAAAGTGAGATAACGCCAGGTTTAGTATGTTTTTATGTCAGTGCAATGCTTGCACTAGAAATGATTACAGCGTTAGTAATGAAATACATAATATTACAAGATGGAATAGTGATTTGTTATCAGTCAACAAAACACTTGCAAATAACTGTGACCATGGTTACGTTAAACATCAGCATTAGAACACGCTGCACCTGCTGCAGATAATACCAGTGATCTACTGAAAGCAGAAAAAAAAACCACCAGTACTTAAGAGTAGAATCAATTAAAATGTAGGCGTGATTTTTATTATTTTTTCTTATTTGGCATTCCATCAGATGTAACAGAAAGGGTCTCATCAAAACACAAATCACTAAAGCCCTGCAAGACAGCTAGCACCATCTTACAAACATCTCACCATATCATGCAGAGAGGCAAGAACAATCACTTGACCAGGCTTGGGCATAGGCATAAAGGGTTTCATCCTAGCTCTCGGTAGCCAGTGAAAGCTTCACTATGAAGTTACAGTGAGAGTGAGGTACAGCTCATGCTTATTACAATATTGGTTTTGTGCTTTTTTGCTACGCATGTACTTACTTGACAGTAAATATAAATTCCTGCTATAATTACAATGTTACAGTGATTAATGGCGTAAAAGTTCAAATGAGACCGGTCTTAAAACAAATACAAACCTAACTAAACTTGTATTGGCACAACCCCCAGCAGAGGACGTGTTGTTCAGTTTTATTTATTTCACGCAAAAGCACGTTCCTATGGCCAACCAGTGACACTGAAAGTGTTCCCACTTTAAGTGGGAAGCCAAGTTTGAGGCTCAGAATTGGTCTTCTGCTTTTCTGCCTGGGAACACGGAAACAGTAAGTCCTGACAGCAATCAAGCTATGCAACACGTTGAACACCAGGCTCTTTATCCCAATGATCACTTTAAGAACCAGGCAAGATCTGTGAGATTCTTATTTAGCTCACCTTGCCAGAAACAACAATAAATGAAAGTGGATAGAAAACAAACTAAATCATATTTATTTAGATGAAGAACAGTTTGAAGATGAACAGGAAAGATGAATTCCAAATTGAATCACACCACTGGAAAAAGAGATTGAGTTCACTAGAATTACTCCTTTCATAAGAAGTTGCAGCTCATAATCTGGATGCACAGTTCACAAACGTGAGTGTTCTTCAGCCCTTTCTGCTTAAGGTTATGTCATTTCTAGTTAGGTTAGATAAAAAGAGAGAACAAGTATGTCTGTTAGTGATTATAAGGCTAGGAAAAAAAAATGCACTTGGCTAAACAGAGGGGAACAAGAAAAACATTCACAAATTTTGTCAAGGAAACTCTCATATGCTTAAATTAAGACTCTTCTATCAGATTCAACACTGATATTAAAGAAGAAAAAAATGTCAGTTGTTCAGTCTACAAAATTGAGTACAAGCCAGCGAGAACACTGAATGATCTTTCATTATTAAGAACGTAATATTCTTCTCTTGTCATTTGTGTTTTGAAATTACATTGGATTATTTTTTTTAGTTCTTATTTCAGAATCATGTCATTTCATAACCACTCTTATTCTAACTTTTCCGTAACTACATCCGACAGTCCATAACCCTGGTCTCATTGCAATAAAAATTCTGCAAGTAGGCTCAGTTCAGCAGAATCAAATTTATAACATCAATAAATCTCTGAAATCCAAGACAGCATCTCCAAGCAGTGCAATATCTAGCTCTGTTTTACAAACACATTAATCATGAACAGATTGAACAGGACCGTAGTAAAGGGATCATCATCTGCATCCATCTGATTTCTTTTCAATGGTTGATGAAATATTCTTAAAGCAAAATTCTCCATTATTTCCACCACACTTTGCCAAAGCTTTCTGGCAGACCCCGCTATTCAGATACTCATGTGAAAGCAAAGTATCACTCAATGCCAGACAGCCACCTCAAATCTCCCCTTCCACCACCACCTCCACCACAGGTTCCTTAGTGTTGCTGAATTCTCAAAGCAGACTAGGCTGCAAACCAGATTTGAGCCTATGTAAGCACATAGCACAGCTTTCCAGGAGTGAATTTCCAGACCAAAGCAGATAATTATGAAGACTCAGCATTTGCACTCTCTAGCTCCTTTCTGAGTTTTTATTTCAGATTAGATTCAATCTGGTCCCATGCACCAAATTTGCTTTTTGTTGGGTAGCAAACTGAAATTTACAACCCAGTTTTGCTTTGTCTGGAACAAATCCAGTCAACAGACATGCTGTATGACCACTTTCTGATGTGAATAAGGAGCTAAAGAGAATAATTAGAACAGTCATCGCAAGTGCATGCTTCTGACCTGAACACACTACTGCTGTAGTCAAGCTCCCAGCCACAGCTCTCTACCTAATGTCAAGTCTTGCTGTCAGCCAAGGATAGAAGATGAAGATGTTCATAACGGGCAATCTAGTACCCTGTGACCATAGAACAGGTAGAAGAAATGAGGCTATAATAGGAGAAAATAGTCTGTGCTTCTCCATAATCTGACTGAATACCCCAAATTGCTGTCCTCCTTTCAACTTGCTCATTAGACCTAGACTGAAACCAGGTCCTCCATGGCCTAAGGCTCACCCCATCTCTTCCTCAGCAAGCTTCTCAGTGGCTTTGTTCCTTTTCCCCCTACACTAGCTTTAATTAGAGTGGAAATTTAAGGTCATCTCTCCTGTAAGCTTCCCACCAATCTGAGCAACTGTTTAACTCTCATTTTTTCAATCCCAAATTGAGGCTGCAGCAGATCTGCGCATGCATCACTTAAGTATAGTAATGATGGTGAAAGAACAGATGAGGAAAAGGAAGTGTCAGCCTGTGGCAGCCTGGAAAGGAACCAGGACTGAAACTATTTGGATAAGGAAGAACCTCATATTAGTTTGGCAATTAGAGAACAGACAGCATTACCCATCAGTCAGGAGATCACAAGAAAGAAGATAGAGAGATCTAACAGGATGCACGGAGAGACAGAAATCATTACCAGACAGTGAAGTTGCCAGCAATAGAATGAAAACATTATAGAAAGCACTACATACAACGTAGAAAAAGAAGTGAGGGAAAAAAAAAAAAAAAAAATACAACAGATGCAGATAAATCACATGGTTACTTTTTTCCCATTAGAAACACCTAAAATAGTCTTTGGCTCCACCGTAACAAAGTGCTTCTCAAAAACGTGCCACAGAATCTTCAACTTAATGTTAAATAAACTTTCCGTAGAGCTTGCGCTGGAGGTGTAAAGCAGCAAAGCCAAGGCTCAGCAACAGTTAATACAGTTTCACTGAGCTACTTTTTAAGTATTGGTCTAATATATGAAAAAAAGCATATCGATTTAAAGTACAAACTAAAAATCAGTGAAAAGCAAAAATAAAATGAACACGTAAAATATATTTAATTTACGTGTGTTTTCACATTCATTCCATTTTGAAAAATGAAGCTATTTCATTTAAGTCTCTCCTCCAACAAACGTACTTGTGTAAAGAAGGGGGAAAGAAAAGATATCTACAGTTGATTTTTGTTAGCTGATCCTAGCCTAACAGTTTTTCCCAACTGAAAAAATGTCCCAGTGTTTGCTACAGAACCACAAGCAGACAAGGATTTTCTCTTCAAAAGTGATTAGGTATTTCTGAAAGCAGGTGTTACTAATAAGAAACCATTTTGCAGCACTGTCTTCAGCTTTCCACAAAGCTTTAACAGTAAAAACATAAAAAGACTTAAATAAGCTCTATTTAAAATGCAATATGAGAGTAGGCAATAGTTTTTATAGTTGAAGATCTCTGTATGATAAACACTGTAAGACAGCCAAGAAACTGAGACACTCACTACTAAATTTAAAAGGCAAAACAAAAGAACTAAGTCTTTTACAATTAAAAAAAAAAAAATCATCACAAAGCGTAAATCAAAAGTCATAGTTACTCAGAATCTGCATATAAAATCCTTGAAGAAGTAAACCACTTCCATCATAGCAGGGAAAAAATTAAAGGTTAAAAATTTAAACCACTGGTGATGAGTTCAACCCACATCTATCTTCCATTGACTGAGAACAGTTAAGCTTAAAGAATCCCACACATTTACAGACAGACTATAGAAATTAATTATTTGAAGTTTAGCCTGATAACAAAGACAATCTGGGCTTATAAAAACTATACCTTAACACCCTGGTCTCAAAGAGAGGATGTGTGTTCTCTTCCCCCATATCCACTTCTCCTTCACCCCTTTAAACTTCAATACTTTCAACAGCCAAAGGTAATTTGATAACCTCTAACCTCTAAAATAACAATGAAATATTTTAGAGGATTTCACTTCTTTGGGAAGACTTCTACCTTCAAAAAAAAAAGAGATCCTTCAAATATCTGTCAGATCTCAGCAATCTGCTTTTCAAAATTGTAGTTCTATGAAAGTAACTCAGCTGGAATTTTCAGTGATGCCTAAAGCAATCAGCTATTACCTACTACCCCTAATATACATATATATACGTGTATATATATGTATGTATATAACTTACCTACTTTCTACTTCTCTGACCAAACACAATACACAGGAGAAAAATCAAAGCTGCTTTAATCTGCCAAAATTTCATCATCTTCAGGACTGCTGACACAAATCTAAGAAAACTTTAAAAGCAATCAATAGTTTTATGGCATTAGGGTGGGTTTTTGCTATTTGTTATACTGCATCATCTCCCACAGTATCTTTACCAGAATGCTTGTGGGTTTGGTAATGCAGCCATTGGGACAAGCACTAGACAGTCCCTTATTGAAAATCAAGGACTCTTCCTAGGGTCCCTTATCAGAAATCAAAGGTCTCTTTCTATTATACTTCAAACAAAGATATTCAACATGGAATACTATGACCAGCTGAAGCTATGTTAGTAGATACAACATAACTCTACAAACATGAGTCTGATGTATTCCTTCCCCCACCCCATTTCCTGTACTAAAATCTGTCATCCGATGAAAAAAAAGCTAACTGCATTCCAACAACACTAAAAGAAGCTTGCTCCGTGGTGTTTGAGGATCCATTTGAAACAAAACTATTTCACTGCTTCTGCACACACCTACTTAGTATTTCATACTCCCCTTGAATAACAAAATAAACAGGAAAAAATACATTAAAACCCAACAAACTTTTTAAATGACTGGAAAATAGCACCACAATTCTACAGTCAACTCAAACTTTGTCTAGGTGTTCTTGGATCTCTAATGTGATAACATCCAGCTTGACCTTCCTGATCATCAAGGAATACTATTAAAGGTCTTCATACAATTATAAACAAGTGTACTACTGAGACACAGATGGTCAAAGACTGAAATAATCTTTCCTGTATTTAACTTCACCTTAAACGTCTTCCTGATCTTTAATACAAAATTAAATAAAAGGCAGTGAAAGGCTTTGGATCTAGTCTAGCATCAGCAGTGGTCCCTCTCAAGCAAGGGCTGCCAAATAACTAGCGTAAGAATAAACATGCTTAACATCTACAGTTGCAACTCTTCTCCAACACACTTTCAGGATACAAATCTGACCCCGAGCCATTTTGAAATGTGTTGAAGCAAACAACCATCCATTCTGTTAAGCCAGACCTCTGCTTATAAAACCTTCGTTTCCCAAAAGCATGTAACATTCTATTCTTTCCTGAAAGATGACTGTTTTTACTCATCTCGGCAAAAGATTGGCCATATATGGACAACACAAAAGACAACAAATAGCTCTTTTCCCAGTGTATTATCAAACCAGGAAACTAGGCTGTCCGAGGTACTCTTCCTTACTTACTCTGTCAGAGCAGAGGGGAAACATTCATGAGTTTGTCAATCATCTCATTTCACACAAAGGTGAACGGATGCTTTTCCTTTATAGCTTTAGCAGCAATCCCCAAACCAGCCTTGTAGAAGATTAAAGCTCTCACACAGTCACATGAGATAACAGTGCTAACGATGATAGTTGAAGGTACATGGCAAACAGATGCATCCCCTAGGGCTTGGCACAGGAGAGAGAAAATTAAAATCACACATCAATAAATTCAGTAGCACAAAGAATGGGAACAGGAAGGAATCAAATCCTTTATCTGTTACTCAGTAAAGCCTTAGACATTTCTATACCATTGCTAATATTTAAGTCCAGTCCAAACCTGAAGCCTGAAGAATGCTATCAGTATGACACATTTTGCCCTCTGACACTCAGATCCGTGCAAAGCTCTTTTGCCCTTCCACACTCAATCAGCAGTTGAACTCACTTTCTTTAATAAGAAAGCATCTATACAAGGAATCCATATCTGAACAGCTCTGAAAAACAGTTTTAAGCTCCAGACAGGTTAAAGCTTCCTAAGCAGATCAAGGAATACAGTCTTTCCTTCACACTGGAAACCCTGCAAAGAAACCCCTTCCAGAAAGTCAGCTCAGCTGCCTAGAAACTCAGTGGCAGGCCAGACTGTGCCTTTTTAAGCCGCAAAAAAGGAAATGATTAAGGAAGCAGTAAAATGTAAGTGCACCATAAAAGGCATCTACCAGAAAACTAGCTGCTGTCTGCAATAAAGAATGTGCCTTATTTACACACATACACACGGGAAAATTTAAAAAAAAAAAAAAAAAAAAGGAAAAGCAACCACACCATAGTCCCAATAACATATATAAAAAACAGTATCACAACAAATATGAACAGCTACTGGCAGAATCTCTTTCAGACACTCAGCTAGGTGAGACTGCATCTCTTCAATGAAAAAATATGAACTGATGTGTCACACTGTTTGTTTTGTTGTTTTTCTTTCTTTCATCTCCCTCTTTTGTCAGAAAATTCCTTATTATCCCTTCCATTTCTTGATGTCCCAATTGCCTTTTCAGATATGTTTATTTTATGACTGATAAGGAAACTATGAAATTATATCACATTTCTTTTAAATACTATCTTGTTCTTTTCTTTTTTCCTCCTATTAATGCATTTTGCACATATCAATCTTTCCAAGTACACTTCGCAGTAAAGTCAAGCATCCCCTTATGGTGCCAGCATTAGTCAAGACAATAAATAGCCATAAGATGGCTACTTAAAACAGTCATGGAATGGTAACTCTTAGATAAAAAATCATTGTATTCCTCACAATGAATGTAACTTTAAAAAAACAAAAAACAAACAAACAAAAACTCTTGTTGAAGATTCTACAATTATTACCAGCCTGTGGGAGGAATCAACAATACATACAAGAAGTCTTGGAAGGAGAAGAAGCCATCGCAATAGGCCAAGTTTATAGTGCTAGAATACTGTTGCCAGCACTCAGTAGTACTCTACCTACTTCCCCTACCTTCCACCAGTTGCCCAGTTTCTACATGAACGATACTCAGGAATTCAATACAATAAACCAGTAAAGAATATACATTCAATAAATCTCATCTGTGCATAGCTTAAAATCAGCAAGTAAGCATGCAGAAGGGAACAAGTAATCAAGTGAAACTACAGCTCTTACAAGCAGATTTCCCCTCCTTCTTTTGATGATTAAATCAGTCAGACAGTGGGCCACTTCATCTGCTCAGTGCTCCACTTGGAGAAGCCACAGCACAGAAAAACAAGTATGTGAGTAAGAAATGAAAAACTGAAGAATGGTAAACTAGTTTACAATGACATATGGACTGCCACAAGTCCATCAGTCAAAAAAAATTGGAGAGTCAAAAGTCAGGAAAATTAAACCAAATTCAAGATAAATCTAGCGAATGCTTGAATACAAACTAGAACAAACTGTTGTTACATGTTGATCTGGAAGATAAAAAAAAGTCAGAAATATGCTGAATGCCATCCATTTCCTGAAATACGGCATCTTCTTGCTTTTCATTTGCAAAGGAGAAAAATGCAGTTAAATATAATGAACTAAAACATACTCAGAAGTCAAATATTCCTCTTGGGGCAGTTCCACTATGCTTCCTTCAAACCTGGTATTTCTCTACTCCCGGCCATTATTCTAGCAGTTTTCCCATGTGTGTGCACATGTCTGTGAGTTAGGGTGTTTGGATGGCATGCTTCCACAAATGTCCTCCCAAAAATAAAACAAATTACATTGATGGACTTTCAGCCCTGAGCATCGCCCAGCTGGCTGAAGGGCAAGTGAGGAGCTGCCTGTCTGCAGAACCTGAACAAAAGATCTGTATGTTTGTTCTAATATTCTAACTGCTATAATAACGGCACTGTCCTTAACATAATGTTAATACTTGTCATAGACGCTGGAAGAGTAAAAAGCCCGTTGTAAGCCCAAAACACAACTTCTGATTCAGAAGAGCCCCTTTAATATACTCTGTGTGCTGCCCTTTTTACAACCTCTATTTAATGTTTTGTTTTCTTAAAACCTGCTTAAGAAAAAACCTCTCTTAAAATCGCATCTTTGTCGTAAACAGGAACTGCAGACTTGCTGAAGGAGAGGTGTTTTCCGCCATCTGTCAGACATGCACATAAGGAAAGATGAGCAGCAGAGCTGTGTAAATTACATTAGAAAAACACATCGCCACTGCCACTTTTAATACCCTCCTTTTCTGTTCATTTCCATTTTCTTTATAAACACAAAAGGCAGTTTGTTCCCTTAAGCTGGTGCCAATTTACGATTCTTCAGAGCAGCTATGTGAAAAACTTAACTGTTTAATATGATTTGAATGATTAAAAAAAAGCAACTCCCAGGATGACAATAGTTTCAGATGAGATTGTTATGAAGTAGAAACTGTGTGCACCGGCCTCCAAAAGCAAACTGTGATAAAGAACAAAGCTTTCACTGCTTTAACATGATTTATTCATTAGTTCAGACCACCCAATAGTGTCCTTTCAAGTTTATTTTCCTCAAATCCAAAACTAAATCAGTCTCCATTTAATTCACAAATGCAGCTAGAGATATATCACCCTCATTAAAAAAAAATCTATTTGAAATGTTTATATGAATATACATTTGCATGCAAGTGTTCCATTCTTGTCAGTGAATCCCACTCATTTAACGAGTTTTAATGGGATCTGAGTTGCAAAAACATCTTTGGCCTAGAAAAACGAATAACCATGAAATGACCATAAACAGAACAAATACCTTCAAGCTGTTAAACAAAACAAAGTATGTTTTTATAACAAAGTCATTTAATCATTTTATCCTACTGCTTTTAAACCACTTCTAGAAGTTTTCTCCAGCAAGATTTACTTTGACCACTGGGTGACTTGCCCTAC
The DNA here is from genome assembly GCA_028571105.1 of Tragopan temminckii. NCBI lineage: Eukaryota > Metazoa > Chordata > Aves > Galliformes > Phasianidae > Tragopan > Tragopan temminckii. The sequence continues at coordinate 37,216,632 of JAOWBP010001760.1, read as the reverse complement.
AGCATACAGTACGAAGGCTGCTCTCAAAGTAACGCCCCCTATTTTTATTATGTTGGCCCACAACATCAAGGTGGATGTTGGTGATAGGGTAGTACAGGTTAATACACAATAAAGTAAAGTGGTTTAAAGTATTAAACAATGCTGCGGCAGAGAGGATCAAGGTGATACTGTTTCAACTTAACACATTTTAGTTTTGCCTAGGAGAGTAAAACAACACATTTCCATCATAAAAGATGTTACTAACAGCAGTAATACAAATCAGATATTTAACCCATTTGAAGAACTTTTCTATCAAATTCATGCAGTTACACATTTAGTCCCTCCTGCTATATCAGTTAGTTAACTCCCTGTCTTAGCATGATCTACAGAGGAAGAAAACAGAAGTTTTATTGAAATCAGATTTGTCTGTGAAATATTTCAAAATAAATTCCCTCTTGTTTTGTTAAATACTCCTCACGAATTAAAACTTCCAACACCGCTTTGAGGGACCAATGTCAGGAAATCAAAGCACAAAGCATGGACAATCAGCTACAACAAAAAGATCAAATGACAGAAGAAAATACCACAGCAACTGAAATCAATGACAAATCTTGCATTAAACTAAGCGGAGCTGCAATTTTGTTCTGTTTCCAGGAAACACAAATGCATTACATCAGTTGAGATGCACTTCCCATTACGATGACTCAATTCAGAGTCCCTTGGTAAATTACACAGGAGAAGGAAGAAGCTACCGAGAACAGCACTGACCACTCCCCACGAAATGATGCATCTTTGCTTTGTCTATAAAACATAGTTTGGGGAATGCAAAGAAATTAGAGCCATCATTAATGCAACCTCAGCACTACTGAGAGAACTAATAAACATGCAACACACACACACACCCCCTTTTAGAAGGTCAAAAGAAACAAGACGCGCGATTCTCTTAATGTCTTTTCAAATCCAAAATCCAGCTCTTCAAATACATTTTGACCTCATAATCAGTTCCAATCAAATCTGACTCAATTATACACGCAGCCGATGAGTTAGCAGCTATGAAGATGAGAGATACATGAAAGGCTGCTGAAAGACAATAGAAGCTCTGCCCACCTTATAAGGCAGCAGATGTTCCTTTAAGGTAAAAAGGCCAGGTAGAAAGAAGTGGTTGGAGGAAGTTAAGAGAGAAGAAAGAGAACCAGGCACATCCCGACATCTGAATAACTAGCATCCATTGAGCTGCTTGGTTTTTAGAAGTTAGTGGCCTTTGTCTTTCAACTCCTTCAATTTCAACTGCTCCATCACAGGTGCAGAGACGAGCAGATTCCCAGAGTTCCAACAGATAAGCCATACAAAGTAACTGAAAACAGGAAGACATAAAATAGGAGAGCAGTACTGATTGGGTGGTACCCAAATTATGCACTGCTCCGAAAAAAGAAAGCATTACAGCACTAAGATGACACTATCTGTATGACAGTATTTTCCCAAAGTAACTCATAATTGCATAGCTAATTGTTTTGTTTTTAGTACAGCATTATTACCAAACAAGTATCAAATAGAAATTAAATGCTAAAGAATAAAAAAAAAAACCCAAAACTGAATTCAAAAGGCTCACAGAGCTGCGCATCAGCTGATACTGCTGTGATCAGACTGAAGAACTAAAACTTCGCATGCAGAGCTTCGCAGCCAAAAGACAAACACTAGTAAAGGAATGTGTGTAATGTCTAGCAATAAAAGACAGGAAGCCCCTGTTACCCACGCTTTCACATGCAAATGACAGTGCATATTCTGAATAGCAACACAGGAAGGGATCAGCAACCAACACACAGACTGAAGATACATCACCATTACCGTATGATTTTAAACATGCTCATCTATTTCTCCTTATTTTTGCCCTTTATTAACCCTCTTCCTAAAGAGATAACAATCACTTTGAAGTTTAATAGCTCTGAAGTAACTTCACAAAGATTTCTCAACTGAAGCAAAGATGCAGGTTTGCGTTATGAAACATCAACAAAATATATCCCTTTACAGAATAGAAGCTCTTCCTCACTACAGTGTAATACTTCACTTCCTAACCTACTGCACATGTTCTCTTTTCCATCATGACATATATAGAAAGAGCAGATTTCAACTTCCTTACCATTCCTCCTTCCAGATCCATAAGCACCAGAAGAACTGTTGTCAAACAAGAAATTCAAAAACCCCATTTCAGAAGTGCTAGGGGAAAAGGATCTCTTGGCACTGCAGAATGACTAGGAGCTTTGATTCAAATGCAAGGTTGCTAAAACAAGAATCTGCAAAATGCTACAAGAGTGGTTGCGAGTAAAAAAAAAATAAAAATACACATAGTTCAATGAATGAAAACAAACAAAACATTAGTCTTGCATCCAAATCAAAGTAACAACTTCAATATCATCTTGTCAACAAGAATCGAGGTTTGTCCCAGACAAGGTTACCATCAGCAAAAAGTATCCAATCACAGTGATGCTAGCTATGCTCACAACATAGTCATGGCTAAAGCCACCCGAGACTACTCATGTTAAGAGATGCAGAGAAAGGACAGGCCCCCTGCGTGTAGCCAGATTTATGCTTTAATAAACTGTTTGGGAATGGAGGTGGAACTCACACAGGAACAAGGTAGATAAGCTATTAAATTACAAGTCAAGCTTACAGTAAAACACCAGACAGAACAGTAAAACTTTCAGTGACCTAAGAAAATAATGGTAAAAGACATGTCTTGAGATTGTCAAACAGCACTTAGCCAGTCAGTGAAGTAACGGTAAGGCACAGAAAGTGAAGAAATAAATTAAAAGGTTATCTGTAAGTACATTCACTAAATACATAAGATTCACCAGACATCCTTTATATTGTCAATGAAAAGAAGGGAAAAGACAGTTATGCAGAAAGAAAACATTTGTGACATTAAAAGGAAAGATTAAAAAAAAAACTTTAAAAGCCCTAAATCTTACATTTTAGTGAAATCTTAAATATCCTTGAAAATACTTCTTCAAAATGCAACAATTTGTTGAGAGATATTTACAGAGCTAGTTTTTCATCTACTCAAAAAGAAACCTCTCACAGCTTTCCCTATAAGGATGAACATTTTCTTCTGTTGTAATCACATTCCTTTCAGCAATAAAAATCTTAAATTTTTATTACCATTCCAATCTTCTTTCTGTTTCTACCCCTTTGATGCTACTGCCATAGATGGATATGCCTCTATCATTTTTCTTCAGTAAGATAGACACTATCAACACACGCTCTTCAGTCATCCCTGGTAAATGACAAACTTCATCTTCTCCTTACCCTATAAGCACTCATTTACAAACTTCCACAAATTCTAAGAAGCCCTCCAAAGCAACAAGCTGAAAAAAAGCACAGACAAGCTAAATACTTGCAGTCAGGCAGCAAGCCACATCTTCCAGCAATGGTCCCCAAGAGGACTGGGCACATCTTTCATTCAAGACTATGTAGATGCTGTCACTGAGTCCTAAGAACAAGGTCCATAGGAACAAGATCTGCCCTAGTGCCACAAGTGGTACAAAGATGCCTCTGCTGGTCCATATGGCAATGTCCATGTACAAGTAAATAAATCATGCTAGAGCTGTTCTCGAGCCACAGAATAAAGGGGTATAGCGCAGCTTGTGTCCACAAAGCCAATGCTTCTCCATGCAGGAGGCCAGGGGATAAGAGTGCTATTCTCCCTGCCTTTTGGGAACAGTCGTCCTTCAATTCCTCCCAGCCCTCAAGCAGACACTTAGGTACAGGTCAAGGCTGGACCAGGGAGCACACTGAAAATCAAGCAGAATGGACAGGGCTAGAGCTGGAGCCTCTCCCTGCTTAAAAGTGTAAGTGCTGCATACAGAGCCAACAAAAGTCCAAAAAAGGTTTGAAAGAAACAGGCAATCTGCAAGCACATTCCTATTCCCAAGCAGCCAATGAATGTCCCTACTACACACAAGATTATCCTATTCTTCACCACCAAAAGAGCTATGCCAGGAGTTGTAAAGGGAACATGCTGCTCTCTGAGACTGCAGGTCACCCACGCTCCTCAGTCTCTTTAAAGAATTTCTTAAAAGGACATCTCTAGTCCCAAGACCCTCTTGCATTCACGATCGTGAACTGAAGGCCAAAGAGCTACGCATCAGGTGAGAGTCATGAAAAGACAGCTCTCCCAGGAGTCTTCACCAATGAAAACTGATGCCTGACGGAACAAAACAGCCAGGCATTTACAGAGAAAAGCGATTTGCTCACAAGTGTGAGACACAGGAGCCTGGCAGGATGAAACCTGAGTGCACTGGCTGAGGCAATGCCTGTTTTGAGAACAGATTAGTTCAGCTTCCTGTTACATCAAACAGCAACTTTCATCAGTCCTATGTTCGCTTAAAAAAAAAAAAAAAAAGAAAAAAAAAAGAAAAAACTCTATTGACATCACACTTAGGGCTGGGCAGAAAGTGGCAGATTAGGAAATACCATGAGTCACTGCAAATGCAGAAGACATAGGAAGAGTTTTAAAACTGTTGTGTAAAATTTAGTGTTACGGAGAAGAAGAAAAAAAAAACAACAAAAGATAACAGATAATACAAAGTGAACTACATCAGAACTAGAGTAACGGTGGTGGTCTGCCTTCAAACAAACAAGAAGTCGTTGAAAGCAAAAACGTTGTAAAAATGACAGGGTAAGACACAGGCAGGCTGCAGGAAGGAACAAGAGCGACACAATTCAGCAATCAAGAAGGAAACATAGGCTAAAATAAGCTGATGGGTGGACAAGGAGCTGAAAATACAGATAGAACTGAAAGAAAAAGAAAATGATGTGAAGTAAGCACAGATGATAGAGCTGTGCTCCCTAAAAGAAATCATTCTGGAGAAGTTTCCAAACTATCTATATATGCACGAAAGTAAAAATATAAAGAACAGTGTAAGAATGATTTCTCAAACTTATCTGCAACGTGTTAGGAAAAAAAGACTGCTGCTGGAATACAGAGGCACACAGGAATACATTTGAAGACAATTAGAACAGAGGGTCACAGCTTCAGCAGTCTTAAGTAAATAAGACATTATGAAAGAAATACAATCGGGAAATAAAAAAATAGGCCATGAAGCAAAGTACAAAAGAACAAACAGGATACACACTTGGCCACCACAGTCCCGCTTAGCATCCTATTCTCTGAACCAGCTGAACACCCCAGTGTTGCAGAAAGTGTTCTAAGATACCTAGGGCAAAGGAAGGTGCATCTCTCCTACCAATTATGGAATTTCCCCACAGGGTGAAGCAAAGTAAACTGTATTATTAAGGTGGACATAGCAATGCTTGTCAGCAGCCAAACAAGGCTACTATTTTGGAGGTATAGTTCAAGATGAATCAGGATAATGAGAGACACAAGCTTTCTGTACAAAGTTATTAGAACTTAGGATGAAAAAGTTTTTCTTTCCTTTAGGAACTATTTCTGGCATGACTTCAGGGGATTTTTTTTCTTTTTTTTTTTTTTAATGCAAGTGGAAGGGTAAGAGGAAGGAAGAATGCTGGAATTATTAACAGCTGAATAAACTTTGTTAAGAGAAGCACAGCTCAACTGCAGAGGAGTTTGCTGATAATACAGAAACAAGAAATCAGATCAATAAGTACTAATGAAGGCATTAAATCTTCATGGTTTCCAGATGGGAGGTGGATTAACTGGTCTCACAGATCCTGACAGTCTCTTCTTTAGGTCTCAGCGTTCAAGGTGAGATTAAAACCACTGCCTCTGTGTTGACATTTTTTATTACTATTTTAATTAGAAATCACTAAAACAAGTAGAAATTCTTCTGAAGGCAAGAAGTAATATCCAAAAGCCTTCTATCTTCTTATTCTTGAGCCAGGACTACTTTATAAAGTCCTACAAGTGACAAAACAAAAGACCCCAATATTTTATTGTAAAAAGTCTCACTCACCTACATTAAAACTTGTTGTCAACGTGCTTCCTAATAGAACATAATATTCAGAAGCAAAGTAAAGGAAAAAAATTTTTTCTCCTTACTGCCAGCTATAAGATGCTCAGGATCGGGACTTCAGCAAGCTTTGTAAGGTGACAAACACTAGGAAAATTATATATAAAAGTAATTAACTCCAAGTAAAGGAGTTCCTTGTAAGTATGTAGATGATAGACTTCTCAAAAGTAATTCATACTTCTGCCAAGATGCTTTTTCCTCTAAGAGCATAATTAACTCACTTCTAGGTTGGAAAAAAGCATTTTCAGTCTATTCTAACAGTAATGATCAGTTCATCAGTTTACAATGACAATTTAGAATTTGTTACTCAGAATGTTCCTTTTGCAAAAATAAACACACCACAAGAATTTTGGAACATTACTTCGTTAATAAAATCATGGCTGTGATTCCGATACCTACCTTTTGAACTACCTCACGTGTTCATCACATCAAAACATTGATGTGATGAAAAACCAGAAACACGTCACTTTCTCACAAGCTTTTAAAAAGAAGGGACCAGAACAAAGGGGACAAAAATCCTGCTTGAGTCAAAAAAGAAGGGGGGGGGGAACGGAAAGAAAAAAAAAAAACACACACAAAAATGGCCATTTAAAGGAAGAGGTCAAAGCTGAGGTTTGATTTAACTCAGTTGCCACATCCAACCACATCAACTTGCCACATCCCACAAGATAAGCAAGGCTGAGCTGCAACAGCCTGCAGACTGGAGAACAAAGCTCTGGAAGGAGCTGTCAATCAGTAGGTGGCACTCTCTGAGCTCTGCCAGCACGGAGCCGGGTACCAGCACAAGTCAGGACATTGCACAGTGAAGTCCGGGTCTTCAGGAGAAGTATTAACAAGAAACAACGAACGAGTGTTACCATACCTGACGCCCACGGGAAATGCAATGGCTTAATTTCAGTGTAAGACAGCAATCCTTGTACCTGCTTTCTTAAGTTCTCAGGAATTACAGTTTCTGAGTGCAGTAAACATTCTTGATGGATACTGCTGTACACCAGTGTACTAAAACCAGCATCTCCCAAAATTATCTTTTAATCTGCACAGAATGCCCGGGGTGCAGCCTTATAGCTACTTACACAGATAGAAGTCGAATGGGTGAATCATAAAAAGGCACTTCTCAGCATTACAAAAACATTGCGAAATGATTTAAATTTTGCTATAGCTGTTACAACAAATGGGATATACAGCCAAATATTTTGGAACAATATATGAATTGCTACTCCTCTGATCTACACACTA
>JAOWBP010001760.1:37185762-37200358 GCA_028571105.1 Tragopan temminckii | reverse complement strand
AATCTACCACTTTTTCCTGTAATAGCTTCTTTTTACAAAGAAACCTAGCACAATTGCATCCACAAAATCATGAGAAGTGAGTTCCTCAAAAACCACAACAGTCATAATCCTTCCTTCCATTTAACACAAAATGTGTCTGTCATCTGTTAGCTTACATTAAGCATAATAATTTGGAGACTGAAGTGGCAAATATCTTTTAAAAACACATCCAATTTTAAATAAAAGATGCAAGCTGTAGGAGTTAGGCGTGTTTTCCAGTCAGTCTCTTCAGGTTAGCAATGGAGACAAACGAATGTTCCGATTTAAGAAATAAATCACATTCTAATTCCAGTTTCAACTTTTCTTATTTCATCTTCCAGTTAATAGGGGTGTTTGTTTGTTTTTCTATTTTGGCTACTGGCTTAAAAGAGTTTTCAGTATTAGGCATCATCTCTATGTGAAGGTAAATGCACTACCTTGCAGTAGTTTCTGGAAAGTCTCTAAGCTAATTCAAGCACCTCTTCATACAACAATAAACTTAAACTGACATTTAAAATTAAGACAAATCTACTTAATTCTTTTGTAGGGAAAAGAAAACCCACCGTTAGACTAATGAAACATTGAACATTAAGCAATAACACCACCAAACTGCCAGAAAAAATAGTGACAAACTGATTTATTTAAAAGACAATAAAGGAAAATAAGTAGTTTCTATTTCTGCCACCCCTTACTTATCAGCTGAATACACAAACAGAAAGAAAATTGATTTTTCAGGTGTGAACTGCTGAAAATTTTATGCTGATGGATGTAATGATATCTTCATGTTAGTAAAACACGGCCTAGGAAAAACAGTGTAATATAAGGTATTTAAATGAATATGCTACCAAAATAAAGGAAGCTTGAAGTGATAATTAAATAACATGTTACATATGCTGTTACTTCTACATTAGAGACAAGGACGAATTGTGCAATCCTTGCTTGCACTGGTGTATACTTACTTATAGGAGCATTCCTACTGACGTCAATCAGACTACTTATGTGCGTAAGAGCTAACTAACATGAGTTGTGCAACAAAACCCCAAACATGTTTCATTCCACACACTGTTGTAAGGTTTATTCCTCAACCACAGGTTTTTACCTAGTAATGTTAATAATATTATTTCATTGACGTTATTGTTCAGAAAAAATACATGAGAACGTACAACTTGTTCAGTGGTATCTGGCATCACCCAGTATTTCAGCTCAACATCAGATGAGAGCCACGTGAGAAACACAGATTTGCATTGGCTGGCAGGCACCTCCAGAGACAGCCCAAGCCAGCCTCTGCTCAGGCAGGTGCAGATACAGCAGGCTGCCCAGGGCATCATCCAGCTGGATGTGAGTGAGTGGAGAGTCTCTATCTCTAGAAAGGAAGGCTACGCATCTTCTCTGGGCAAACTGTGCCACCGTTTGGTCACTCTCACATTGGAAAAGGTGATCCCCTCTCTTTGTCCTCCCCCTTGCAACGCTCTTCCTAAGGCAGCCCCAGATTGCTCTTGGCCTTCTTTGCTACAAAGGCACACTGTCTGTTTGGGTCCAAAAGAAATGACTTCACAACAGCCAACTAGGAATTACAGGATCCAATCTTTGGAGAATCTTGTTCCCCAGAAGGTGAAATACATGGAAATACCTCCTACTGACTTGGATGTTAGCACAGTAGAACAAAAAACAACATATGGAGTTGGCTGCTCTTTCAGAAGATTCCACTGGCATGGCAATCTACTACTCATGAGATCTCATCTGGCAAACTTCTATCGATGTTATTTTACACAATAATTCAAGCAAACTATTTATTACTATTTTAACATTCTCCTGTTGGCAGCAGAGTAAAATAAAGTCACAATGTTTCAACCAGGTGCCCAGTTTTTATTATAAGGGCTAAGAAAATGCCACTGAATTCAAGGCTAGTTTCAGGAAGCTGAAAATGAACAGCTGCATCTTTTCCCTGTCCTCCTCCCCTTTTATCAATTCCCCCACTCTCTTTTGTTTGTTTTTGAGAACCTGTTTACCTCCAAAAAAGCATCCTTAGAAGAAAAAGGGAAGAAAAAATTGGCAGAGAAGAAGTGAAAGGAAAACAGGAGAGATGGGAACTGAGAACTTCAGGACTTAGGAAACAAGAAAACCAAACAACAAAAAGAAGACACTTAAGTCCATATTCCTGTGTTCATGGGATCCCTGTTAAGCACTGTGCCTTTAATATAACAATTTATATAAACACTTTTCTGAAACGAGGATGATGAAGTATTCATAGCGAAAAGAAAAAAAAAAGGGGGGGTTTCACCTCTCAGTGTAACTCAGGTTTATAATAACCTGATTTTATCTATGGACTACTCGGCCATCTCCTACATTCAGAAAATACCTTAGTACTACAAAGATATCCATATAAGACAGACAGTCTGATGTAGAAAATTAGGGCACATTTCCACAATACTGGTCATAAATTTTCACTTCAGTGTGCTATGGTGCTGGGGGCTGTGATTCAGATTTCTGCCTGGAATGCTGACTGACTGCATATCTTCTCATTCAACTACAACAGCCCATTACACTATTATATAATGACAAAAATTATAAAAATAAAGATGAAAACCACATTGATAACATAAATAGGCAGATCTACTGTTAAAAACAGCCAATTAAAAGCTGTGTCATAAAATATCCAATGGAAGAAGAAAAATAACTTCAGAAATGTTATCAGGCAAAATAAAGATTTAACACATGGGTAGCTTTTCAATATTTTTCAACTCTTTCAAATTGACTCTGGGAAAGCATCCAACTTCTGTAGGATGGAGAACATAAATTTCAATACACTTCAATTTAACTGACAGTGGTGTGAAGGATCCCCCACGATAACTAAAAAGAGACTCTGTGTTGTGCTGCAGTAAAAATAGTACCACGAGTTCTCAGAAGGATATGGCATCAAAGATTAAAAGCGGTCATAAACAAGAGTACATTACAGTTTCTTCTTTAGCACTACAGATGTATTACTTTACAGAATAAAGGGTTAATAATTTTTGTGAGCAGCAGTTTGGGGAACTTAGCAGCACTGGTACTTTGCTCTTGTTATTCAGTGAGCTAACAAACATACCTGACATTCAAGCTCCCACAAACCTCTGGTCTGCCTTTCCAGAAAAGAAGTAATTCTGTAACGTTATGATCAAATTACAGTGATATGTATTCTAACTTGCAAGATATTCAAAACATTAAGGTCAGGAAACACAACATGGCAGAGCTGCTCCAAAAGTAATGCCTCTTATTTTATTATGCGGGTCTCTGACATCATAGGCCAACATAACAGGAGGTTTCACTTTCAGAGCAGCCCTCATACAACATTGTTTTACATACTGTACATTGTTTCCATATCAACAATCATATCAGCAAGCTATTTTATTCTGCATAGTTTACACTATGAAGCTCTTTCAAACTTTTTTTTTTTTTTTTGCACACAGGGTGTTCTCCTAAATTTGAAAGTCTGGTCTCTCTTCTACAAACATAAAATATGAGCATATTAAAAATCTGAGAAAAACCACACGTGGAATTTCCCTAAACTGAGAAACAAAACATCTCCAGACACCTGCAATAAAAGAGTAAGAAGATCACTCAAGTGTCTCTGAAGTCATCTGATTTAAAAGGACTATGTACAGGTGACAGAGCAAGGCTTGCAACTACTGGTGAATTAAGTTACTATCATTAAGCTCTTTAGAGAACATCTATTATTAAAATGCCAACCTAGTTAGCTAGATATTTGAATTATAAAAGCTATTATGCTTCTACCTCCTTTTCTACTCTTGAGAGAAAAATCCATTATTCTATGCATTTTGAAATCTTGGGGTAGGGGGAGGTTGTGATTTATTTTTGAGGTGATCTGCAGGCATAGGGAAGCATCTATCTGATACATATGTCTAGTTTTAAATTTCTGAGTGATGCAGTTGACATGTTAGAAGAGATGCCATCCAGAGGAACCTCAACAAACTCTAAAGGTGGGCACATATGAACATAATGAGATTCAACATAGCAAAATGCAGTTTTGCATGTGGGTCAAAGTAATCCCAGGCATTTATACAGACTGGGAGAAGAACTCGTTGAGAGTAGCCCTGCAGAGAGTGACCTGGGAGTCCTGGTGGATGAAAAACAACATGAGCCAGCAGTGTGGTCTTGCAGATCATAAGGCCAACAGTATCCTGGGAACTATCAGAAGAGGGGTCACCAGAAGGGAGAGGGAAGTGATTGTCCCTCTCTAACCTGCCCTCATGAGGCCCCATCTGGAGTACTGCATCCAGGCCTGGATGCATCCACCTCCTCAGGAGGCTCAGAACGCCTCTATTCTGTAATATGCAGCTATCTGCTTGTTTAACTTTTCCTTAGTAGGAGCACTGGAATAAGCAAAGCCTTGGTAACCAATTTACTTGGCAAACCATAAAGAGAGGTATTACAAATAACATGGTCTAAAAGAGACAAAAACATGCCTGAGCTTTCTTGGCATCAGACAAAGAAAAAATCAGCCAAAGCACTGTTTTTCAACATCAGCAGGTTACCTAGTCAAGCTGCAGATGTCATCCAAGAGACACAGACATACCAGAATCAAAGCTGTCATTCAATAACTATTTTGTGCATAACCACCCCTCATGGTTTTGTCTATTTAATAATCTTAATTATTAAAAACTTTAGTATTAGTCAAAACTATTATCTTCAAAGACTAAAACTCAGTCCATGTTTTCCCATCACATGAAGGGTTTACCAGCAGAATTACACGTGGATCAGCATTTGCAGCATTTCTTCCTGAAAAAGAGCAATGAAATAAACAAAAAGCCTTGCCCATAGGGAGTACTAAAAAACAAGTTCCAAATATTAACTATGAGGCACATGAAAAATGCACGACTTAGTGATGTAAAGAATAATTATCTGAAATAATCACTTCATGCAAAAATACCATTTTCTATGTATCCCAGCAGCTGCTAATGAAAATAAGTCCTTCCTGCTTCAATTTTGCAATTAAGTGTCAAAGTGGAAAAAAAAACACAGCAACCTGCAGTATTTTTTAGAACGCTTTTTACTTTAAGAAGTTCACAAATTGCATCTTGTCAGAGTTCTCCAACTAAGATAAAATCTATTTAGAATTTAAAGCATAGTATCAATCTTCCTGTCAGCAACAAATACAGTCCATATTTCCCAAACTTAGTATTATCATGAACAAATACTGATCTGCCTGGGTTTGGGCATTACTTACTGATTTTTAATGCTAGATTATTTTCATTTGATATTAATACAAATTCAAAATATCTTCTTCAGAAATCTCTTGTATTAATCTTAGTCTTCTTTTTTCTAAATAATTTAAGCATTAAATGTTCACAAAATGTAAATATAGTGCAAATTTGAACATACCAGTGAAATGAATCAGCGGACATTATAAGTAATTCCTGCAAGAACATATGAAGTTTTAACTCAGCAAATCTGTAAATCTAAGCCAGCATGATGTCCTGCATTCCCTCAATGTGGTGCAGCATGTCTTTGAAATTAAATGATTAGTAGATTAATGGGCAATATTACATGAGTTCAAGTCACTGTAAATACTAATATAGTAACCTACTGATTTTCTACTTCATGGTCATCTTAGTTTAAAAGTAAAACAAAAAGTAACAAAGAAAACCACACACCACCTAGAAAAAGCATTTCAAAAGACTGCAGCTGCTAAGAGTTTCCTAGGAACCTCTAGGAATGCGTTTAAATGGAAGACATCTCACCTGCTATCCAAACAAAAAAAAAATTCTTCTACAGTACTGGGTGTGGGGGGGTTGAAGCTTTGCTTGTCTTCACACTCAAAGCATGCATATAAATCGTAACTTCTGACCATAGCTTATCTCAGCTTCCTCTAAATCAAAGAAACGCAACTTGAGAAATCACTATTATCTGCTCTCCTGGTTCTGTCACCAGAGGTTTGCAGGGTGATGCCTAAGAGAGCCTGAAACAACTGATATGCTTTGTACAGGGCTAACAGGCATCATCAAAACCAACTGCTTATCTAACAGCCCAGTAGTGGGAACACCTGCTGGTATTGGGATCTTTACCCTTCTTAGCTAACATTACCTGAACCAATACTCCGCAGACTGCCATAACCGGCATGCAGCAAGGAGCTCTAGCTGGGAACAGGTCAAGGAGGAAGGTCAATTTTTGAAACAGATCATAGCCCTTACAGAAATTCAGGAGTCCCAGATCCAGAAGCCGAGTAAGCAGCAGTTCCCTGTTCAACGATCACAGCCGGCAGCTGGCAGCAGATATCCCATGGCTCTCCTTTGTTCTCCTGAAACTACTTCTGGATTCCATGCAGAGATTTTTTACTGTTACATATATTTTATTATCTAATTATTGCTTTTAAAAAATAACATTACAGAGCAGTAGGGGTTTTTGCTTAGTTTTCAGTAAGCCTCTAGAACATCTCACATTCATGCTGCTGCACACACACACACAACTTTTTATTGGGCCTTTATTTTAACGGATAGCAGGAAGAGCTTCTGCGCTGCTGCGTCAGTTAAAGACAACACTTTCCTACTAGAAATTCAATGCCCATGCTAGAAAGATACTCTGCAATTAAAGTAAACATTGCAAATCCAGAGATAAAAAATGACCACTTTGCTCTCAGGATCCAGTGCTTCTTCTTACAACCACCACCCCCAGCTCTTTCTCAAAAAACAAAAGTAAAAATGCAACTTTTCACCATGAGGCCACTACTTCTGTACAGACATCATACAGACCTGCCACATACAACTATAACTACTCTTCTGATGGAGCTTTAATGAAATTGATAGAAGCCCACAAGGGATTAACAAGCCCCTGTTATAAAGATATATAGCTATGGTTGGCAAGCTAACACAGCATTTAATAATTTTGTAGATTCATGTGCTTATTCTACTAAAAAAATGCATATAGCATACTTCATTTTATTAAGTAAAAATATTAAATGAAAAATTACAGCAATTAATATAATGTAGCATATGTGCGTGATGAGTACCTTCCATTTAAAGAAAAAGAATCTGAAAAAGTTATTTCAGAGTGATGAGTAAGTCACGGCAAGTGAAAGAACAATCAGAACTATGTTTATTCACATTAACATAACAGAAGCTTTTGTTGCAGATCACAGCAACAAGTTGGAAGCTGTAAGCAGTCTATTTCAGAGAGCTTTTGATTTGTGATGAGGTAGCAGACATACAGCCAGCTCATTTTGTGCGGTATCAGAAAGGAGCTAAGCAACTGAAACCAGTATATTAATGTCAGGCTCTGACTGTTTGGAATAGAGACAGCCCTCAGCAAAACAGAGGCACTTTTGTTGGAACATGAGAAATGAAATAATTCTTTCTGTCAAATCAGATACAATAGAAAAGGAAAAGCATCAAAAACATGCATGCTCCTCATGTGTTGGTACTTACAGCACTGGATTTCACCTGGCTTTTATGAGCCTTGGTTTCAACATCACTCCTTTATAACAACATGAATCTCATCATAATCAATAATTATTTAAGTTCTGGCCTCCTGCATTTCCATAATTTTGCTATACAAGATGGAAAAAGCACTAGCTAAACTTTAACTTCTAGTGCCCACTGTCACTACCTTGTCGTATAAGATAAATAAATAAATACACTGGCATCTCTCAAAATAGTGAAATCTGGCATTGCTGCATTTGCCTAGAAAACAGTGTATTTTCAATTAAATACCACCTTGATACACAACAAATACTAATTAATTAAAATCACAGATGTTCAAGAACACGAATTTTATGATTCCATCAAAGCAACAGGAAGGATAAATGATTTCTGAGTTTTGTTTTCCTTTAGTTTTGGAGGAGTTCAAATTATTGCTATTTCACTCTACCAAAAAAAAAAAAAATCTTTAAACTCCCATAACATTTCTGACACTTAGAAATGTATAAAAGATTATATCTTTTTACTCAGTGTTATAGCTGTACACTCATATGAAATAAGATATATTTTAGCATCGATATGCCTCTTACCAGAAACCACATATATGATTTACAACTACTAGACAGCATCTAACAGTGCTTATACTTGTACACACAATGACTTTCCTCCGTGTACCCAGCAAAGACATTTTCAAATGTAATTTGTAGTAGGTCCTTTAAATCATCAGATTTCTCTCTTTCATATTCCCAAACAAGTAGAATAGCTAAAATACTGGCTGCTCAGAAGCACTAATCTCCGTTAGTTTAACTATATGCTGTTACTGACAACAGCACACAGCTGGAATGAGTATTTCTGCATTCCTTGACCAGCTGGAATACAAAGTTTGCCTAGTTTATGCCAGCCCAGAAGTGGTAGCTGCTGACATCAATTCCCAATAATGCACAGAGTTACATGAAAGTACATTTCAAATACAAGAGGAACCCTTTTAAAAATAGCGTACAAGAGGCCATATATTTATACTCTAAGCATAAAGCTATCTTACTGTCAGAACTGAAAATCATTCCTATCAACTCTCGCTTAACTCAGTGAGAGTTCTCCACATAATGCTGCCACGTCAAAAATGCTGTCCTGCAGTTCCTCCTGTTTGATGTTTGTTTTTCCAGTGCAACTTAACAAAAGCCGATGTAATTAAATATATATACATATATATTTTTTTTTTCAAGAGACTAATGATTTTTCAAATCACTCAAAATCTGAGAGCAACAGCTACTTTTCACACGTTCCTGTTCAGCCCAGAAGACAGGTACATAACCAGCAAAATCAGTCAGAATGAAATACATCCTATAATCATAGAATGGCCTAGGTTGAATAGGACCACAAAGATATCTAGTTTCAAGCTCCCTGCCGTGGGCAGGGTCACCAACCACCAGACCAGGCTGCCCAGATCCACATCCAGCCTGGCCTTGAATGCCTCCAGGGATGGGGCATCCACAACCTCCTTGAGCAACCTGTTCCAGTGTGTCAGCACCCCCTGTGTGAAAAACTTCCTCCTAATATCTAACCTAAACCTCCCCTGTTTCAGTTTAAAACCATTCCCCTTGTCTTATCACTTTCCACTCTCGTAAACAGCCATTCCCCATCCTGTTTATATGCTCCCCTCTAATACATCAATGATTCTATGAACATTTCCAAAACAGCGTTATACAGAGTACAAATACAGAACAAGTCTTGTGTCTAAGTTTGTGAATTCACCTATGGAAAGTATCACTGACCTGTATATCAGAAGAACGTTATAAATTCTCAGTGGAACGCCCTCTCTGATGAGACAAAGGAATTAAAAACCTTACCCTAAAGGGAAATCTTGTTGCTTCTGAAAAGGCTGGATCGTTCCTCAGATGTCACATCCACAGGAAAGCATTCCTACACTTTCAGCAAGCATAGCATAGTATGATATTAACAGGGATTAAATCTGAGAATGTAAAATAGTATTGTGAAAGACAACAAGCCTAATGCATAGAGATTATACCCTCACCTAATGATGGCAGATGCTTTACTAAGCTTTTTAAAGGAGTTGTAACCTTGCAGAAGCCTGAGAATAATTTATTTCTACAACAGTCATCCAACCTGCTTTGATTCTTTTGTAAATCCTACCGCTTAGTGAAGGGGAAGAATTGTACACATTTGGATAATTCATACCAAGTTATAATAACGTGCTGTAATAACATTCTGGCTTTCAAGTAATAAAAGGAAAACTGTCAGTTTAAATTATTTTAAATTATGAGTCTCCAAAACTTTTCTTTTTGATGTGCACGCAGTACAAAACAACAGCTAGAGGCTCTAGGCAACAACTGTCCCATTGCTGCTTCTCCCTAATCCACACATTGCATTCCTTCAGTCCATGAAGTTTGATCTTGCCTGTCTTCAACTCTAACCCCCCACCTTCTTTTGAAGTGAAACCTCCTACTGTTTTGTTGTTTCAAGGTATTTTATTCAATATTTACTAGAGGAAGAAAGAGTGAATTTTGTGAACCGTTGAGTAAAACAAAACAAAGAACAAGAAGCAGAATGCACATTCAGCTGCTGCAATTTGGCCTCTAAACCCTCTATTAGGGCACTAACTACCTGAAAACATCATCCATCTTGCTGAACACTTGCATTATAAGCACTGGAGGCCTATGTACTATGCCCCAAGCACACACCTGGTTTCTCTGTAGCTTATCTTTTACATTTACATTCATCATTTTTCATGAGTGCAGAAATAAAACACACCATAAGTGCACACTACAGCATCCATTACATAGGCCTCCTTCATAACTGTATTCACACCTAAATTATTTCCTGCCCAGACCTTTGCAGTTCCCCATATACAACACAAAATAATTCACAAAGCTTGAAAGCTGTGGCTGTATTTCGCTGTCATGCTCGTTCGTAAGTTGCTGGTTTTTTTTTTTTATTTATTTATATCAGCTCTTCCCACCCTCTCTACCACAGACTTACCACTATGAAAGTGGAAAATTTTAAATAACATACGAAAATGACATACTGGTTTCTGAATTTTCCATGGTTCCGTTCTCATTTTCTGAAATACAAATGTTCACTAACGTCTTAGCCTTCTCGTTTTGAATCTTTCATCCCAACTCCATCTCTGTCTTTACCAAATTACAGGGGGGAAAGGCCTCCACTGGGCTCTCTACAGAAGTTCTCCTGAAGTTTCTGTCTTTTTCAAACTGAGCAGCCCAGAACTGGACACAGCACTCCAAATGTGGCATCACCAAGGCAGAGTAGAGGGGGAGGATCACCTCCCTCAGTCTGCTGGCCACGCTCTTTTTAATGCACCCCAAAATAACAGTCCTTTTTGTAGGAACGATGTCCAATAGCACACTTCTTTTCACTGACTTCTCTACCACCTGCATCAGAATGGTATCTTCGACACGCTACAGGAACCTCCTGGACTGTGTGTGCCTGGCAGCATTGCTTTACCAGCAAACTTCAGGGTGACTGAAGTCCCCCAAAGGAGAACCAGTGCTTGTGATCACGAGGCTACTTTCAAGCTGTGGCACAGCTTGTCACCATGCAGTTTTCTACAACTGAGGACAGAGATATCTACTTGCAGTTGTCTTTAGTCAACACACACATTAAGAATAGTTTGTGTTGTCCCCTCTGTAAACATTAAGTTCCCATTTGAAGTAACATTTATCTAAATAGTGCCCAAATTCTTTCCTTTTAGATTATAAATTATTTCTAATGCTCTTTGGAAGACACAAAGAGTAGAAAGTAAAGGCAAACCAAACTGCTTAATCACATTAACTTAACAACAGCATAATGTTGTTAATACCAAATTCTGTTTTGGAAGAAGTAAAAAAGCTGCAAAAGAAGTTTAAACTATTGTTCTTTGTAACAGTAAAAACAGGAGGCGATTTCTAACATTTCATAAATCTTGCATTTTCCTATTTGCTTCCAAGCTTCAGGGCAGAGACTAAAAGGCTAATGAAATGCAGACCAGTCCCTAATTGTCTTTTTTATAATTTATGTGTTAGTGAAAACAAAGCTGAAACATTCATATTACAAAGCATTTGGATTTAATTTCTTGATTTTGTAAATTCAAGGTTACACAACAGACATAATAAAACCCCTCAGTAATACAGTAACCAACACAAACACAGAACATGAGATCCTCGCTCTGAAGTACGATCACACAAGTACTTTAAAGAGTATCCCTTCTCAGATATTATTTTAAAGGTATTTTGAAAAATCTAAGGAGTAGGCATTCCAGTTTATACTGCTTTACTGT
The DNA here is from genome assembly GCA_028571105.1 of Tragopan temminckii. NCBI lineage: Eukaryota > Metazoa > Chordata > Aves > Galliformes > Phasianidae > Tragopan > Tragopan temminckii. Next base: position 37,188,640 of record JAOWBP010001760.1, on the reverse strand, counting down.
CCATTTATTTCATACTATTTAATCTGCATTTCACTGATGACAATCCTGTTTTCTCTTGTGATACCACGATCTCCTGTAGAGAACTATCTTGCTGCATGTAACAGCTTCTCTCAGACTGACAGCTGTTAAATGTGTGCTGCTCTGTAAGTAATGCCTTCTATTTTATTATATCATCCCACAGCATCAGAGAAGGATGTTGGTAGTAAGGTAACAGAGACTAAACCTTCTTCATTACATGTTATTGCCATGTGACAGATGGCAGCAGAGGGGCAGTACTACAAAATGGTCTGATATGGAAGTGCTTTTGAAAAAGAGATGTGGAACTGAATTTCTCTATGTGGAAAAAATTGCACCCACTCATGTTCATCAACACTTACTGAACTTCTATGGAGCCCAAGCAGTGGATGTGAGCACAGTGAGCGGTGCATCTCAGCAGGGGTGATGGCGAAGTGAAAGACGAGCCATGTTTCAGATGGTCATGACGTTTTTTTTATTATTTTTTAAATAAATGTGGCATGTAGGCTCTTGCTCATCACTGGCAAAAAATTATAGGTAATGGTAGCGACTATGTTGAAAAATACAGTTTTTTAGCTAAGAATTTTCTATATCAATTAGTGTTATTGCGTCCTTTGCATCTCTTGTATTCTCCAGGGAAATAAAAAGGAGGCATTACCTTTGGAGCAACCTATGTATATCACTCTCCTCATTCCCTCTTCTCTTTTCGAGACCAATTAAAACTTACTATCCTTTCTAAACTTCTTAGAAATTCTCTTGCTTTCCTTTGGATTCTGACTCATTATGTCCTTACAGGTTGGCGTTCCAGTTTAAGCACGCCTGTTAGTTTATATTCAGCCTCACCAATGGTAAATAGAGTGGAAATGTTATTTCTCGCTTCAACTGCAGTATTTCTGCCAACAGAACTTTCACCATGTTTTGCTGACTTACTCATTCTGCTGCACACTGCTATCTCCATTTCTGATTCTGCAGTATTTCTACCTAGCTATCTTCCTATACTTCTTTATGTTTTTATGTTTGCATACATTGTATTTAGCACTATTTATCACATTTTATTTTGTTTAGTGCAGATCACAATGTTTGCATACATTGTATTTAGCACTATTTATCACATTTTATTTTGTTCAGTGCAGATCACTACTCCAGTTTATCGAGATTTTTCAAATAATAAAGCTTCTTTGTAATTTCTCATTTGCTTGGTGGTGTCCACTGATTTCTGTACACGTGTTCCCACTTCCACGAAAAACATGGAACATTTCTTGCCCAAGAGAAGGTTAGTATTGGCTGTCAAGTTCAAGAGCAAGTGACTAATAAGCTTTCCTTGAGAAAATTCATTTACTTGGTAAAGTAATCCCATTATAACAACTAAAGTGAGAGTTCCCTGGTTTCACTTGTGATAATGTTAATGCACCCAGCTGCAATTAAATTGAGATAAAGTTCTGTAAACCAAATCCAGGAGCAGAAAAGCCTGAAATGGTAAGGCAGAAACAGAGCAGAAAAGGCCACAAGCAGTATTCAGTTTATCACCACAAAGTCCACTGCTACGTAAAAGTCAAGGAAATGATGGACAGCTACTATTGTTACCCCTTCTGAATGCCTGAGGGATGAGAATGTGGGAGTGCCTCTCTGAAGGCACACCAAGAAAGCACACAAGGGCATGGACAGAAATGGTATGGCACATTCCTGAGCACTGTCCCCACACTGCAAAACAACTGACTCACAGGAACTGCACATCTGGCTGCCCAGGACAGTAGCAGAGTGTACCTGGGCAGCACTGCAGTGAGTAGATCCTGTTCAGGATAGGGAGGAGGAGGTAGGACACCAAAACCCAGCACTAACTGGAAGGGAGAGTGCTGTACGCAAGCCACGTAGAATTAGGGTCTGGATGAAAACAATCAAGAAGAACGTCACCAACTCCTACTGCCTGGACCACACCTAGCTCCATAAATATCTTTTGCCTACTGTGTTCCTACTGTGCACTATTGATAAAACTATCAAATGTTTGGTCACAGGAAACCTTTCTGCAGTCAGTAATTCAGCCTTAAGTGCTTGCTTTGGTGATTATTTTCTCCCTTCACTAAGCTTTTTCTATGGGCTTTTTTAGGTTTTGTTTCACACAAGCTAAGACTCATTCCACATCTCACCATTTCTAATTATTTTAAGGGTGGTACATTTTTCCAGTTACTCTTCATAACATAACTTCAAGCCATCCATTCACACAAAAACCTGCCTTTTTAGATAATGGAGTCATTATAAAATTATTTTGATCAGTGAGATTAAGTATGTTTTAAAGTAGCTTTTATTCAGGAAAAGATTTCATGAATTTGAACTAACAGAAGCAATAGAAAAAAAATATCAAAAGAGTATGGCGCCTGGTGCTTTTTTTGAAGACAATGAGATCACACTGCTGATTTTAATGAAATCATTTCAGCCTACAAATAGCTAAAGGATCAAAATTGTATAATTATATTAAAACACAACTGTTTTTTCACACTTATCAAAACGATGCTGACTGATTAAATGAGATTTTAAAAGTGAGTTTGCATTTTGCACTAACATTAACATTTTGCAGATAAAATGTATTTAGTATTAATTTCCTGTGTAATGTGAAATGCATGAAAGCTTCCCACTTCACACTCGGAAAATATTTTTTACTTAAATTCTGTCAAAAAAAAATCTGGAGGATAATCCTTATTGAATCCACTGCATCCTATGGAAATCAGAGGATGAAATTTTGCCCCAGTGAATTACAGTATCCAACTATATTTCTTCTAGTGAAGTTAAGGCAGAAGACAAGAATTTTCAGGGAAAGACTCTCTCTAGATGTAGCAATTACAAAAATCATACAGGTATATGTAGAGCG
>JAOWBP010001760.1:37165384-37185662 GCA_028571105.1 Tragopan temminckii | reverse complement strand
GGCTGCCCAGGGCCCCATCCAATCTGGCCTTGAACACCTCCAGGGACGGGGCATCCACAACCTCTCTGGGCAAAATTAATTACCATCATCATTAGCTAAATCACTATAGGATGACAAATGGAAAGCCCTTACTTTGGATATACTAATGTCTGGTGCCTTACTCTTCTGTCTTTACAATGAGTTCAAAGTCTTAAGACAACAGATAAGTTTTAGAGGCAAACTTGATAATGAAACTTTTCACTCGCAACCAGTATGCCATTAAGATGAATACCTTTATTCACTTCCACCCACAGAAATATAAAATCATCCATTTTCAGAGTATAGCATAATCATTAAATCAACTAGTTATCTCCAAAGAAAAAAATATGAGTTTTCATTCATCCTCAAGCTTTTCTGTGCTTTCTAGAAGATTAAGGAAATAGCAGATAGATAAAATACGTATGGATAGGGTATCAAGAGCATTGGTGAACTGTTTTCACTACTGCTATACAAAACATCCAAGAAGGTTACTCATCCTCCCTCTATGCACATGCAGGACAACAGACTATCAAACTTCATGATGACTTGCTCATTCTTTCTGCTCACCAAAGACGTCAATTTCACTTAGTGGAAAGAACAAGCAATGAGAACATATATAGCTATTTTACATTTTATTTTTTCTGTATCCTTGCTGGTCAATTTGTGATTCCAGGCCCTGCTTATCTAACATTTTTCAAGTTAATACTTGCATACATGGATTAAAAAAATCCCAAAAAGTTAACAACTATTCCCTTGCTCTTATTTAATGCTTTCCAACATGTATACTATAGGAATGTACCTACTCCATTTTAAGGCAGGTAAAACAGGTTAGCTTACATGGCCATAAATCACCATTATTAAAAAGTGTTGGCTATGTGTGTATGCAACCTCCACCCATGTGATCAGAATGAAGCTTTTCCATCAACCGGGGAGCAATAGGAAATTTTTGCTTTGTTGTTTTCTTCATTCTAAAACCAAAGATCTTATGTAAAGAAGAGAAACGAAGAAGCCAGAAAACTTTAAGTAGTACTGTCTTGAAAAAGAAGGACATGGTTTCATATTCACACTGTCCTAATGAATCCAACATTGCAAACATTCCCCCTCTTACACTGCCCACACTGACACTGACCACCTGGGAAGGTTCAAAACGTGAACTGATAAGAAACAGTAAGAAATCTGGGAAATTTACTTCTCAGTAAAATACTAAAAGCTCCATGTCCTACTACTTGAAAAGATGAGACATGTCAGAATCACAGTCTGTTTTTATTATTGCTAATAGATATGTGCAAGAAAATGATTCAGTGACGAAAGGCTACTAAGGAAAAACAGTATTTTTGAGTAGACAGGAAAAAATGAAAGACTTTTAGAAATAAAACCTCTTAATTCAAGTCTGAAATAAACACAACAAAAATCCATGTAAGTACATGGCAAGAATAATTGCTCTAGATATAATCTGATTAGCATAATTAGTTAAAGAGAGAACTCAGACCAAGCAATGATGTCTATTTCCTAAGGCCAAATATTTCATCATTAGAGGATTACTCTCTCCCTGTAAATCTCTGACCATCCAACCAATTCTAAACGTGTATGAGATCAACAAAAAAAAACACCACCTCCTTCATCTGATCTAACAAAAAAAAACCTTTCAAACAACAACTATCATATACTGCAACAAATTAGAAGAAAACAATGCAGAAACATTCAACTCCTGTACCAGGTTTAGTTTTGCAGTTGCTTGGAATTTGTTAGTGACAGCCATTCAAATAACTAAGAATTTAATCAGTAACTGTTTCAACAACAAGAAGCATAAAGAACAAAAATCATGTTCATCACTCAAGCCCTCAGTATTTTCTACCAAGAGACCATTATTCAGTATTTCTGTACTACAAGTAAATATACAAGCAGTTCTTGACCTATACATGCTTTCCACTAACCTTTTCCTCTGTCCAAAGAAACAGCCTGGCAATCCAGTCCTTTACACAACTATACTTCAATTGCATAGCTGAAATGAATTCACTGAAAAGCTGGCTCTATTTTAATTATTTGAAGAAAATAAATAAACAAATGGACTAGACTCACAGGAAAGAAGCATGTTCACCTTGGACAATTCTACTGAGCAACTGACTCAGTGACAAAATAAATTATAAAAGCATTGGTACAATGCAACCATTTCCTCAATAATGAGCTCCAAAATCATACCATACCTGTGACAGATATATGCCACTTTCATCATCTGAACTAGAACAGCTTTCCCACGTAGGTTTCTTCCACAACTCTAACACGTGCCGTCACTTCATCTGTCCACCTCTGAAACACTAATACACTACCACAAGCTTCTTAGGCACTATGACTGACATAGAATCACTAAGGTGATTATACAACCCCAAGATAATTCAGTCCAGCCATCCATCTATCACCAATATTTCCCATTAAACCATGGCCCTCAATACAACATCTAAATGCCTCTTGAACACCCTGGGCAGCTCGTTCCAGTGCCAGATCACTCCCTTGGAGAAGTAGTATTTCCTAACATTTGACCTGAACTTTGCCTGACACAACTTGAGGCCATTCCCTCTAGTCCTATCTCTAGTTGCATGGGAGAAGAGGCCAACTCCCACCTCACCACAACCTCCCTTCTCATAATTGTTGAGAGCAATAAGGTCACCCTGAGCCTCCTCTTCAACAGACTGAACAATTCCAGCTCCCTCAGCTGCTCCTTATAAGGCCTCACCAGCTTACTGCCCTTCTCTGGGCACACTCCAGGGCCTCAATGTCTTTCTTGCAGTGAGGGGCAACCCATGAACTACTTCATACAAAGTCTAGAGGTCAGTTTTAACTCTACATAACTAAGAACAAAATGGGCAGATAGATGGGATTTATGCAGGCAAGCTCCCAGATATTATTGCAATTTTCCTTCACAGTACCAATCTTAAAAAGCTAAAGACAATTGTAATTAGTCTGGTTATTCTTACAGAAAATAGCACCTCTCAGCGTTGCAGTCATACTGGTTCAGACCAACAGGATCGTGTACTGGAAGATTCCTCTCTTCTACCTTATTTAGAAATGCATCCAAGAGATACACCAAAATGCATTTATAGCAAGGCTTGGTAATAGAAAGCATTAAGACCTACGAGTCTGTAGTCCATGTTGCAAATAACATATTACCCAAATCATTCTCACATTCACTTGTGTGTTTTGGCAAGCATTCACATCTGCTTGGATATCACATAAACATAAGCACAGCAGGGCTGTCTCAGAATGAAACAGCGTGTTTGCAGCATCAATGAAATATTAAGAGAGACTAACTGTAAACTAAGGTCATTAACATGCTGCCAGGATATTTCCTTTCACCTAGGCTGGGAAAATGTCAGAACTGCAGCATGCTGTGGAGGTATCACAACAGTGATACTCTCCACCTTCTGAGTACTCACTGTGTGACAACTACTACACTAAGCTACAAAAAAGTTGTTTCTGCTTAGTTAGCATTGAACTGCATAATTTTAAATAACTAGCAAATCAGCATAGGCTTTTTTTTTTTTTTTTTTAAATTCTGACAGGAAGCTGACCTTTATTTAACATGCACATACTCTCTCCAATTATATTTTTCTTTTCCTATATCTTATTCCTGTTTACAGGAAATGAAAGATGACTACTGTAAACTTCTGAAGTACATTATGCTGATACCTTAATAACTTCAAGTGCATAATCAGAAAATAAATTATTTTCTTCTTCATGTTACAGTTGTTTGTGGGAATTCTGTTGGATTTTGTTTGTTTTTGTTTTTATTTTTATTTATGTTCCAGCTCTACCTTTTAACATTAGTGTAAAAGGACTAGTTAAGAAATTTTCTGTGTGCTCTCTCAAAGTCAGGGTATGACAAAGTCTTTTGCCATAACATATCCTATTCCTCCAATTCTCTCTCTATTACCAAAAAAAAAAAAAAAAAAAAGACTTTCTTATATAAAGATCATGGAAGATACCAAGCTTAAACAGTCCAGTTAAAGCAAAAGAACCATTTCAGTCAATGAAACCTTCAGCTTAGCACAGACTATAAGAAAACATGACAGGCTTACCTAACCAACACTCTATTACCATAGAGTACACAGAGAGCTATATTCTTTCTGTGCCCCATCAGTTAATTGAAATCTATCAAAGCTACCATTCAGGTATACCATGGTAACCTAAAAAGACACAGAAAAAGACACAAGGCGCATGTTTTTATCCAGATATCTTTCCTATACAATGCACCAAATCTGACTGCAATCTTTGCACACTTCTGAGACACATGGTAGATAGGATGGGGAAAAGAGTGAAAACCAAAATGACTGAGCTAAGGGAAGAATGGTATCAGGGCTTAATCTGCATTCTGTACCCACACACAGTTGTCTTATTTGCTTCTTAAGAACCAACACAAGAATAAGACACGTCACCATAAAATCACTCGTTCAAATGACTAACGAAGAATTATATTTTATACTGCAGTCAGCCAGACTGCTTAGAGTAATTACATAAAAGTAGCAATGAATACACTCTGATTTATTGTGAAATGATAGATAAAAAAAAAGGATTTTGAACGTTGACAAATGCACTCTAACTGAAACAACCTATTACACTCATTTAATCATTTGCACCATATTAGCAAAAACGTATCTGCTAAAGAGCACATATAATCCTGACAGGGAATTGATACATAAAAAGAATATAAATTAAATTAGTATTTATGAAGCGCATGTAAGAAAATGCTAAAGCTAGGGCTTCTGAAGCAGCAATATTTTGGCCACATTACAGAATATTCTCTATTCTTGCTTGAATGTACAACAGGTTACTGTATAGAAACACACCACTAAGTTAGTAAATGGAAATGTTACTATTAGGATGGCAATACTTTGGACTTATCCTAAGGCAATCAATCATATCTTTCAAAGCCTGGGAGAACTGTGATATCTTCTCGATGACTATACATCCTGAATAAACAATAGTATGACACTAATACTATGTAATGCATTTTCTAGTTTCTGTACTTTAAAAACAAACAAACAAGCAAAATTTAGTTCTGAAAGTTTAGATCTCCTTAAACACAGCAAGTCCACTGCACTTAACACACAACTTACAATTGCGTATAACTAGTGTATTGAATGTACCATTTTAAATAACTTCTTTTCAATTAAAACAAAATCTGTATTCAATAATTACATAATGACAGTATTTGTACGATATCAAAGTACCTTATGATGACACTGTATATCATTTTACATGGTTTTGACAAGTATTCTTGGAAGAAAATATTGTACAAAACTTCTTTTGACATGTCCAAATTCAGCAACAATTAAGCATACACCCATGGTGAAGACAACTCTGGAGTAGCATGAGAGAAAACAACCAAGAAAACTAATGTATACACCAGAAGTAAATGTTTAGAACTGACAGACAAAACTTTGTGGAAGTTGCTGTACAGAAACAAAGGAAGGAGGGGTGGGGAGGTGCGGAAATAAAGAGGAAGAGTAAGGGATGGAGATAGACATGACTGTAACAAAAGAAGCAATGAGAAGGACATTTCAAAACTACTACTTCCTATACTCTTCACTTTTTCCTCCCTAATTGTACACAGTAGAGACACGGATGCTCAGGTAGAAGATACAGTGCCCTGGATGTCTTCATTTAGCCTCAAGGCTAAGTCCCATGACATTTTGGGATAGCTGAGAATGAGACTAATCTGAAGCCACAGATTCCTATGCAATGGAGTAATTTTAGAAAACCAAATACATTAGTGTTTGCATCAGAGTTTAACACCCCATCAAGAGACGCAATTGTGGAGTTCATTCTGTGTTACTTAGAATATGCACACTTAAAACATAAGAAATATAAAATTATGTGGCATAGCTCAAAGCCAAGCAAACAAGTAAGATCTTTTCTCCTATACTGAAAATACTTCATCATTGTAATTCAAAAGGGTTAACCGGTAATTTCTGGAACTTTAAACTAAGGAATATATTAATAAATTTTAGGATTTATATTCAGATGTTATTTACAATGTCTTCTGTATAAAGCCCATTGGCAAAAATTTTCAAGTGAGTTAGTCTAGAATAATGTGGAATGGGCTGGGTTATACGGGTTTCTTGAGTTCATCAGGTTCTTCCACCATTGTGTGAAAGTATTTAGAATTGCCTTCACATGGAATTTTTATAACTCATTTCTTCACTTTCTTTGATATGTATTTGGCAGCGATAATGCTGGTAGTCACTTCTGAACTACTAATTTGGAAATAGTGCAATAATTTCCTTTTCAATTGGCAGTTTTGCTCTCTTTTCCCTACCTTCATAAGAATTATGGTCAGTTTTTCAAAATAACTAAATCTTTGACTTAGACAAGAAGAATATTAAAACAAAAAAAGATTTTTAAATAAAATTAAGAGTATCTGAATCCAAACTGCTAATCACTGTAATTATTTTGAAACCTTAACAAAAGCGTTAGCTGCCAAGAGAATACCAAATCTAATCACAAACCCAATACATTTGTAGTATCATCTGTGACTACATCAACATCCAAGAAATGAATTTTAAATGCTGTTATTTGACCAGAAATGTTCAATATTCCTTGCATTTGAGGAGAAAGATGGAACAGAAGTTGTGTCCCTTCAGTTGCATCATGCATATATCAGAATCATTTTTTTCTTCTGTGTCTGTAACCTGCCATCTTAAAAACATTACTGCCATCTGCACACTGAAGTGATACCTTGACTCCCATAGAGCAAGGTAGCTCTCCATGTAGAAATTTTGTCAGTACAGCTTGAAATTTCTTCCCATGCATAAAAGACAACTGTGAAATTCAGTACTATCAACGTAAAAGGCTCTCATCTGAGAATATCATGTTGACCACAAGCCTCTCTTTTTATTGTTGTTATTGTGAAGCTTTGAATAATATAACTAAGGCTGGAGTAAGAAACCAGTGTGAAAAATTTGTAAGAAGACATAGTCTGTAGAGCCTGTAACTTCCATAATCTTACAGTTCTTACTTCAATCACTTTGCCACTTCTCCTTGAACGATATGAAAGAGGACAAATGGAAGATTTTTTGAATTCTGCAAGGAGTATACATATGCACCTGGAACATCTTGCATATGCACGTTAGGTACCCTACCCTACCTTTAATGAATCTTTAAAACAACATCATGTAATTTATATAAGCACACCAAGAAAGATATACAGTCAAAGGTGCTTTTTACTGTTACTACTGTGCCTACATAAAGACATTTTTCTGATGTATAAAAACAGAGACCAGACCACGAACTACATGCAGTAGGCTTAATTTGTAAAAAAGTTTACAGCTAATACGTGAACAACATGGAAGAATAGCTAAAACAAATTCCGAATCAGTTTCTTTAATCAGGACTATCTCTTGGCAAAAGTTGTTTACGAAAGCCAAGCAGAAATACTTTGCGTGTAACAGTCCAATTTGTGTTGCAATTTTAGCAAGAGGCCTGTGTAAGTCACGTGGATATAAAAAATGTTAAGCTCGAGCGCTAAGTTTATTATAAGCAGGGCTGTTGGGAAACACAGTGTTTAACTACACAACATATGGGTGTGTTTTAAGTGTGCATTTCATTGACAACAAATAGACGGAGTACAAAGGGTTTCAGTGAATAAGCATTACTAGCAGTAGTGTTCTCTCGCAGTGCTTGCTACCTTTGCAGGTTTTACTTCAGTAAAATAAAAATATCCTACAATCACAGGTAGAGCACCATCAACATGTAATTGGCTACTTTCAAGCTAGCATTTACTGTGATAGACTTAAATTTACCTGGTACACTCAGATGGCATGGTGTTTTGTAGTAGAAGTTGTTATACCTTAAGAACTATAATATTAGATAATCTCATCCCTTTTCAGTATTTTAGGTTCTTGGAAAAAAAAAAAAACAAAAACAAAGCCCATCTGAAGAAACTAATTCAGGGAATCTCAATCACAGAAAAAAATTGGTTCATCTAAGTCCAATACAGACATTTCAGTTTACATTCATGCTAATGAAATTCAGATAAATTACCCTGGCTGCCAACCCACTGACTTCTGGCTGAGGAGTACACACAGCTGGATGCCTGTAAAGCAGGCAGGACACAATTTCTGCATATAGGTTAATGACTGTTCTGCGTCATCAGCAGAGTACAGACACTACACCAGGAAACTCAGAAGAGCATTTTGCCTGCCTTTCAAATTTCTACTGCAAACAGAACTCATTTTTCCATCTGAATCAGATTATTATACAACAATCTGAAAGCAGACTACATTACAGCATGAGGGATAAAAGGAAAATTATGCCCCTGTTGTAAAGTGACTTAAGCTACATAGTCTCTTGAATTCATGACAGATCTGACCTCTAAAAATCAGTTTCATCTTCTCCTTCTCTTATTTCTCACTGCCACCATTAGACTGACAGTAGGATCAATACAGATATAATGCAAACTGGTTAAATGATGCAGCAAGTTTCTTACTTTCCTTTTCAGAGATTTGCATTCTGACAAATAAAGATGTTTTGCTACTGATAACATTTTATATGGCTACAGCCTTTATCTTTAAAAAAAAAAAAAACTAAAAAAAATCTCAGATAAGACCAAATCAGTACCTGCTTTGTCCTGAAAAGAAAATGCCAAGTCAGAAAGAATTAGTTGAATGCAAAAGTGTGACTTTCCCCATTTTCATCAGACACTAAGAAAGCCACATCTGCACTACACTGCCTGTAGTGTAACAAGTGCAGCCACCTTCAAGATTACTGTTAGCACTAGAAACATGGCAGGGAAGACAGATCCACTTGATAACAGATATGAAGTTGAATTTAGGTGACAGCATATACATACGGTTTTTGGAGAGCTAGTTATTTTTTGTAGAGCTAATTATAAAGCAGACATTTTAAAGTTTGAGAGAACCATGGACAAAACAACCATTGTAGTTCTTCATGTTCAATCTTTGCTAAGTCAGTGCTCAGCTGTTACTTTGCTTTTGTAGTTGGTTCAAAAACTTTCCTGAGAAAGTTTTTGGAAACTTGGAAACTTTGGAAACTTATTTCAAGGTGATTTCCCTTCCCCACCTTGAATAAGCATTAGAAAGAAAAGAAAAAAAGAAAACAACACAAGGAAACTTTGAGCAACTGCACATAAATTCCACTTAACATTTGAAGATTCTTGAAGCTGAAAGGCTACCCAAATCATTAATTCAGTTTTAGCACCAAAATCCCTGACCCAGACCATACACCATATTTTAAATAAGCAAGTATTTCTTAATTTCAAACACATTAGAAAAAAATCATTGTTTTTTTAAAGTGAGCTATACTTTTTTATAGTAACATTTAAGCACTTTCTATCTACAAAAAGCTTTATCATGGCTTAATCCATAACTGTTGGGTTATAATGATAGCCATCCTGCAGTGCTGTGGTTTGGACTGTAACCACAAAGTAGTAAACAGGTAGTCTTTTGCAACCTACTTCTAACTCTGCCAAACTCTTCACACTCCTCTTCACACTTCACACAGTCCTTGCCCACTCTTTTCTTTTTCTATTGTTGTGCAGAAAATACTCAGTTTTTTAATAAGCAGCAGCAGCCCCACTGTTTAAAATGGGGAATTACCATAGGAACCTAAAACTCAAACACATTAGAAAACAGCCACAAAGTATAATCAGTGTTTCTGATTTTATCCACCTTATTGGCAATCTTTGCTTTTGCGTTTTGCCTCACACATTCCCAGCAACTGTTAGAATTGCATGAATTGTGCTTGCACACAATCTCAGTAAATTTAAGACAATTGTCAATCCTGGCCTACTCAAAAAGAAGAGTTTTCTGGTTCTTGTAAGGGAGGAGTATCAAACTCAAATACCTCCAGAATTCAACAGACTACTTTATAACCTGTGTGTCAATGTTCCCATCTAGAAACTGATTGAAAATGAGTTGCAAATAGGAACTTCTGTGATGGTGCATACAGTCTGTTACTGACCTTTACAAATGACACACACTACACATTTTTATTCAAACTTTGGTGAGTTTAGATGCAAGAAGCCCAAATTACGTTCTCAAAGCATACACTAATATAAGAGATAATACAGTTTGGTTTGATACCAATTTTGAGTTGTGAACACTAAACTGAACCTCCAAAATGAATACCAGTTCATTCCATCTGGAAATGCCAAAAGACCAAAACCAGAAAACACTGTCAACCTCTTTCACCTTTCAAAATGGTGGAACCTAGATTTAAAAATTCTAACAGTCAAGTTTCTATCAAAAAATAGGGTGTTGGTTTTTTTTTTTTGAGCCTAAAAATAAGAGCCGAGCTGTTCAAAGCTAAATACTAATTGCAAATAATAAGAACTTACCTTCCTGTCTGTTGTTTTTTCTTTTTAGCCATTTTTCAACAGTTTCCGCACTTACACTTTCTGACACAAACTCATCCAGTACCTGGGGATGAAGGGAAAGATAGGCCTTCACTTTTTCATCTGTTAAACCTGCAAGAGAGAAGATTAATTGATTACAACATTGGCATGAAATTCTCCATGTGAAACAATACACAGGCGTCTGTAACAAAATATATCCTTGTGTATAACATGCTGATTAAATAGAGGCCTATTTAAATTGTCTTCCCAGAATGATATCCAACCAAATATAATGAGTTATATAAAAAGTAGTAGAAGCAAAATGCAACCATGCAAGATGCTCTGTACACTCAAAGAGTGTCCTCTGTGACAGTCCATATGAGCATTCCCTGGAAGAAATGGACAGGAAGAAATTTGTGAAGTAGAACATAGATGCTGGGGCTGGGACAGGTAATGAAACAAAACCTCGGCCAGCAGCTTTGGAAGGAAACTGATACAAAAGCAGTTCCAAAAAAACAGCAACATGCTTCAGCAGCAAATAGCAAAGACTCCACATCTAATTTTATTCAGTGACATGAGACTGCAGTGAAGAGGAACTAAAAAACTATGGGTTTTTTTTCGTTTTTTTTTTAATTATTATTATTTTTTCCCGTGAAAGCAGAAGACAATTGAAACATGCTAAGATGGGAAACAACTAGTTGTGGGCTTAGGCTGGGTGTATCACAGAATCACAAAATCATAGAATCACACAGGTTGGAAAAGTCCTTTAAGATCATCTGATCCAACCATCAACCCATTGCTATCATAGCAGGGAACAACTAACACCAATTCATGCATGTATCATTGCATGTAAGATATAATTAGGACTCTGAAATTACTAATTTGCAAGATACGCAAGAGAATGTAGCAGAGAGCTGATAAAGAGGCTCTCTCTAGAAAAGAGAGAGAAAAACAAACTGGTACACAGCAAATTTGGTATTCTCACAAGTGGGGCAAAAGCAACCAAACTCCATTATAACACCAAAACCAAGTGCAAACTTCAATTACTAGAGTTAAGTAAGTAGTATTAGAAATACAAATGGTTTTCAAATGCATAATTCTAGTCTCTACTAGTTATCAGATATCAAAATACATGCAATTGTAGATAAAATGACTTCACAATAGCAGTTGCCACTACAGGAAAAACACCAGTACACCCTTCAAAATACCAAGTGAAAGTCAAATCTTCAAATCCCTGATACAATAATAAATAAATTTCCAAATTCTAACTATGACAATCTGCTCAGACTCTTCACAAACACACCAAAGAAAACCACTATCTTCAGGGATAGGAATGTGAGGGTGCAGAGGGCTTTCAAGGGAGGATGGAAAATCAGTGCAAACGTCCCAAGAGACTAAGGTTCAAGTTGTCCCGCAGGGATCATACATTGAATATAGAGCATTAATTAGATCTGAGGGGAAAAGGAACAACAAGCGCTGTAATGACTCTAAATACTCCTCCACTGGTGGTGTGTGTGTATATAAGTGAAACTGTTTCTGTACAGCTGAAAAGCACAGACTAGATTCAGCAAAAGAGAAACCTCCTTCCAGGCAACTCTGGCCTCTTTTGGGGAGCATTCATGCTATAAGACAAGATCAATTTTCCTACTTCATGTTTGGCACAATGTCAGAATACACTGAAAAGAGCTGTAGTGTATTTAAATGCTAATCAGTGACCATAAGCTTTGAGATCTCTTAGAAATACTATGAAAACATTCAGGATGCAGCACCCCAGCACTGTCTGCAGGGCTTCAACCATCTGCTCCTCACATACACCCACTGCCGCTCCATCATTCAGCCCCCACTAGCACAACCCATGTCCAAAATACCACTTCGCTTATCCACCCGCAGCTGCAACCTACCTGGGTTACCAGTGCCTCAGGTATCAGTGCTTCCACTTACAGGCAAGAAACTCTAGATCGGGGCTGCTCAAATTAGAGACCTAAATGAGCATGCTGATCTTCATTACTAAAGAAGCAAAGATGCTTGCCAACTCAGTAAAAGTAGGAGATGGATCAACAAGTTTGGAAAAAAAATATGATGCTACTTTGTATTCAAACTACCTTGAGGATTTAACCTTAGGTAAAGGCTTGTAAATTCAGGTCATACATCTATAAAGAATTACATCTTGTACAGGAATGAAAAAGATTTTTCAGCCTCTGTGACCAACACCTCCCATACGGAAAAAAGAAAAAAAAAAAAAAAGACTAATTAAGATAGCTCTATAATTCATTTAATTAAGAAAAAAGTAATACTTATAAAAAGAAAGCCTTCCTAATTTCATAGTAAAAAAATCTGAAAAGATTGTATTCCGAGAACCACTCATAAATGACCATGAAGTACTGAAGATTCAGAGTTTGTCATCAGAAAGATAGTAAAATTTATCTGCTGCTTAAATTTGGGATGAGAAATGCTCAATACTGGCTTGCCAGAGAGTACTTGCTAGTTTAAAGATGTTCTCAGACCCAAATAAATGAACGGTTTTCCCCTCTAGTAAGAAGCAAGGAACTGGAAAGTTTATAAAATTAGCAATGGAAATTCTGCAAGGTTTGATATACGCTTGAAGTGAAAATAACCTCAGCTTTCTAATGTGTGAAATATTTATTCCTTAACTTCAACAGAAACAATCACTGAAATATTTACAGGATGTTGTTGGGTTTTTTTGTTTGTTTGTTTTTGGTAATAGACACGTTAAAATTCAATAAAACGTCTATATTTGAAATCAGACTTCAGTCTTCATGTCAATAGTTTAATTACTATTTCAGGTATCTTGCAATTTCAGCAACCCAAGGGCAAAAAATCTGCTTTAAGCTTAGTTGGAAAGCGATTCATGGAGTTGCTATAAGAAATCCTACAAACACCTTTAAATTACCCTCCTTTGTTTCCATAAAGCTATCTGTGTTGAAGAGCTTTTTCAATATTTAGATATTTAGACAGGTGCAAGCAGAATAGGATTTAAATTTACATGCAGATTTTAAGAGAAAAAGAAAACAAGAAATTTAGATCTACTTTCTACATACAACAAATGAGATTTAGTGATCCTCCTGATCTTTGGTCTATTTATTTGAAAAACACATGCTACCGTTGCACAAAAACAAACAAACAGAAAACAGCAGCAAAACCCAATGATAACACATTGTGACTTCGGAAAATCTTCATAGAAAAAAATGTCCACTACTTCCACAGTGCTTCCTACACGACAAGAATCTTTTTACTGACTCCCCACTGACTCCAGTGATACCTCCTCTTGTTTCTCAACTCTGGCAAAGAGCATAAGCTATATTCTCTAACAGAGGTCAGGTAGTATCAAGAGGGACCTCACTCAGGAAGGCAGAGCTCTGGCCGACACCTTAGCGTGCACCCAGCCAGAAAACCCAGAATGACCTCAATTCTTCTGAGAATTAGAGGAATCTGACATTTTGGTTGAGCATCAATTCATTCCATCTATGCTTCAGAGTTTGCCTTCCTGATTCATACACATCCTGTTTAAATAAACACACACACACAGAGACACACCAAACAATTTTCTCCCTTGTATTTTTATTTTTAAGCAGTAAACCCATGTTTCAGTGCTGTTATCTTTCTTGTGCAACTTGCTAATGCCCAACTTAATGCACACGTTCACTATTTTTACCACTGGATTTGTGACTAAATAATCAAAATTATAATAAAAATATAATATGAAAGGGTACATGCATATCAGATGAGCGCTTCCTCTTTCATTTCCCTCAGAACAAACTGCAGGCAAAGGAACTGCTCAGCCTGCCCTCTCCGTGCACCAGGTCAGCAGCTCCCAGCTTCCTGACCAGCACAATTGTTTAGGTTCTCTTCGCAGATCTCAGTTTGAAATGTTCTCTTTGGCCATGCCATCTGAGCTTAAAAAGCTAATTCATAGGCACAGAAAACATTAATCCAGGCTTGTTTGGTTTCATTTTTTCCATTTCTCAGTTACCCCTGTCTGAACAGTAAGTGAACAGACAGCCTTTCTATAAAGGACAGGTTTTACGCAAGTGTTTCGTATTACTGCACTTTTTGTATCATTCAGTATAATTTGCTCATTTTAGGGCAAGATGATATCAAACTGGCAAAGCAAAGAGTAGAAGATAGCCTGTTCCCCAATATCCCCAAGAGGCAATTTCTTGATTAGTGAAAAGGATTTTTATTGCCAAGGGGCAATATTATCTGGCAGTTTGCTCATTCTGGAATATTAGAAGCAGGAAGAGAGAATCAAATGACAGAAAAGAAACAAATATATTTACTCCTAGTGTTTCTATAAACTGATACGTCTTGGACTGATGCTTCAATGTATTCTACCAAATAACCACGTATCTATTTTTCCACTTTGCATATGCCTGGGGCTCAAACTGTTCTTCTCATTTGACACAGCTCATGCCAGTATATCGAAGTTTTGGTTTCATGTTTTCTATTTTAAATAACTCCTCAGTCTTCAATGCAGCATTCACAAGAGTGTTTTGTCTATTTCTCCTTTTCAAGCTAGGATAAAAGCCTTCTTTTTCACTGAAGTTATAGTCAGAACCATATAGAATTTAAGACAGAATTACAGACGCATTTCTTCATTTCTTATCTTAGTAAACTAACTACAGCAAATACAAACATTGCTCCCAAATACCACAGTCCAGTAATTTCAACATAAAATAGTCAAATGTTTGTGACAGTTGTTGAAACAAACTCTCTTGCTCAGTCCTATAACTGTTACTTAAAGACATACTCTTTCATTATAGCCAGGCATGCTATGCAAGTGGATCTTTTTGCTGTGTTTCAAAACTGCCTTCCTCAGTCGTGAGACTTGCTGCTTTATATTAGTTCCCAAAAGGAACTGAACTGTATCAACCGCAACATTTCTTCCTCAGAATGAGTATGTGCATGTATCCTTTTCCAATTAAAAAAAAAGTGGGTAAGATTCAATGGCTCACACATCTCCCAACTTCTTTACATCTGTGAATGTTCCTAACCTAAAGTTGCCCTTCCAGAATATCAAACTAAATTTGACGTAGTGACAGCAAGAAAATAGCACACTTAGCAACAGTCTGCACATCATTTTGACATGAAAATGCTTTCACTGAGAAGAGAGTATTGGTTACAATGCTTACATTAACTTCCTTCTTTTCAAAATCTTGACTATGAATATTCATACTCTACCTGAAGAAATCAGGCACAGCATATTCTCAGGAAGACTATAAGGCTAGTGTTCTTCCCTAATGAGTCCAGAGACTTGAAAGAGAGCAAACTGCCTCCAGCTGCAGAGCTAGGTACTGGCAAAACGACTTTTGAAGAAGCCTGAAGTGAATGAAGATAAGTTTCCAAATGAAACATATATTAGAATGGACAATAAAGAATAAAGCATGACAGTAGACAAAGCTTATGGAATAGGAACATTCATGTAACAAATCTATTCATATTCTTTTGCCAATGCACTACAAAGCACACTTCTAACACTTTAATGGCATAGAACAAAGCAGTTCAGTACATAAGGATGCTCCTATGCAGTGTTTATTTACTATCCCAGATATAGCATGGCTGGATTCCAAAAGAAACTAAGAAACAAGACCTCCTACAAACATTAGGTTTCAGTAATTACCAGTTGCCTTTAAGCTGTTCTCCAACATTTGCCCTTTAAAAATCATAATAATAAAGTCAGAAAACAATCTGAAAGTTATATTTCTGCTTTCAGCTTTTTTTTCCTTCTGTGTAAAATACTTTAAAAAATTTCTTACTTATTAGATAACCTTTGTCGCACTGAATCAATTAATGGCTCCACTTCTGAACACACGTTGTGTTGCACCCTCCTCTGAGAACAGCTTCACTGAGCTCAGTGTAAAGCAGAATCAACTGGAATGAGGTAAAAGAATTGAAGCCTACAGCTATGTTTCAAAATCTGCTCCATTTAGCAGCATGAGTCAGTCACATCATTAGCAATTTGTTTTTTTTTTTTTCATTAGTGCTGTGATATTTGGCGTTTTCCTAAAGCCACTAGCTCATCAAGCCCCATGATTAGGCAAGAATTTTAGTTTGCACCAAAAGTCTCCGGTCCTGCTAGTAGAGGAAAACTTAAGAACAGCAATGCTTAAGAATCAAAACAAAAATGTAAATAAAAAGATTGCAGGCTGGGTGGCATGGGAAGGCAGCAGAGAGTGGGTGAAATTTACTGAAGCAGTCTAGCAACTACCAAGGCTCAGTGTTTTACCCCAGAATAACTATGCTTGGAAGACAGCAGTCACTGCATTCCTCAAACCCTTTGCAACACCGATGTGAATGGCAGACCTTTCATGCAGCTGGACAGGACTCAAGGCCTTTGAAAACCTCTTGTGAGAGTATAAATTGATTAATAAAAGAAATCAATTTGATTTTAACATATAAGAAGCCTTGGAAGGAAATAACTTTAAATTTTACAACTGTAACTATGTTTTTATTATTATTATTATTATTTTAAAATGAAACACATGAGCATGTTTGGTTTCATCCCTGCAAGCAGAGGGACCAGCAAACATAGGCAAGGTCATAATGTCTCCATGTAAGTAACAAGATGTTGTGCTCCACAGAGAATCTGTAAGTCAAAAATAGCAACAAACAAATGGAAGAAGAAACATAAGAAACTTTTCAGACAAGGGAACACCTGCAGCAGGAAATGATCTTATCTCAAATACAAGTAAAAATGTGTAATGTTAAAGTAAATTTTCTTATTAAGGATATCAAAATGAAGAACAGATATCCAACATTTTCTTAAATGAACATTTGAAAATAAATGCCATACTTGTACTAAAAAGGAGAAACCTGAAAGATTTCTGAAAGTGATTCAAAAAAGACAATTGAACCCAACTATGTCTCTGCATCCTCGTTTAGTTTAGAGTCATGATGTCTCATCACTTCCTAACACAAAAATCACCTCTCTGTATCTTTCCAACCGAACCTTATAAATGATATTTGTAGTCATTCTCCAAAGCATTCAAGGCATGTGTGTACACTGCTTCATTTGGATTAAGCATTAATCCCATTAAATCAATCCCTTCTTTGTTCAAAGCATCAGGATTCAAAATCACAGGCACAGTCAGTTTTGGAATATCCTTTTCAAGTCAGACTTTTTATCTTAATCCATTTAAGTATACAGGAATGTAATGCAATCAAGTGCCCAAACTCTGTGAAACCTGACATTACTGGACTGGCAAAAAGAGTGGTCACTTATTCTAAGCAACCAGTGCAGCCAAACCTCTTTTTGATTTTTCTTGTCCTGAAAAATCAATTCAAATTTAAACTTGGCTGTGAACAGCTCCAAGTTCTTTTTGTCTCTCCTTCTCCAACTCAGGCTCACAATGCTAGAAAAGAAAGCTATATGCTGTTCCTGTGTTCAATACTTTACTAGCAGTAAAAACTATTAATGTAGTACACAAACAGCACTACACTGCAGATCTGCGTATTTAAAATGGGCATACATTTGTTTCATGTCATAAATTTTATCATTAAACATTTCAAATCATCATATTAATATGAAGTGTTAATTTTGCCAGCCTTGAGTCACTGTACTAAATTGCAAGCTCTGTACACATTTAGATCCCAATTCCAGCCCAATCAGATGCAGTCACTCGTGCAGTGCATGTGGCAGAAAGCAGCACACTACGTAACATCTCAGTCAGGAGACCAGCAGCTCTGCTTAAGCTTTGGAGAGAAAACAAAGACCAGCTCAGCCAACCAGAGCTGGAATGCTTCTATACAGAAAGAATACCAATAATCACTTTATCTGGTACACTGTAATTCAAATCCCTCAGTTCTGATGAAAAAGCCACGAATGTGTCTACGCATCCGAACGTACCAGATGCCAGGATACACGTAGACATAAGTGCCTTCTGTTTCCACCAGCTTCTGTAGTGGCAGTTCACAAGGCCATTTCCAGGTACGATCAGCTTGCACCCTAGTCACAGATGAGTACTTAAGTGGCCACATCTCTCAAAACCCAGAGCTCAAGAACTGCAAACTACTGACATCTCTGATGTCAGAGATTCACACAGCAAAGTAAAAGCAAAAAGCCAGCTACAAGTGTTTATAAAAATCAGTTTTTATTAGAATGTAAAGGCCTATGACCTTTCCATGGGACATATACAAAGGCATAATGGGGTGAATAAACATCCCTAACTTGAATATTCATTTTTTGCAGAGTATCAATTCACACTCCAAATTGTGCAGATGGCATAATGTTCCAGGGCATGGATAGTGTTACACTGTGATACCATCCACTGTCTGGATGTCCACTGCTTTTTTTAAAAAACTAAATATTACTTTCCAGGGTGAGGAGTAGCTTCTTCATAGTTCTAATTAGCACTTTGGAATAACTGAGGGATCTGCAACAACCTTTATTATCCTTCCAGGTGCATGATGGGAAGAAGTTTGGAGATTTAATTAACACTCTGCAAAACCTAACAAAACGAATACATACATGCTTTAAGAGTTGCAAATTGTAATCAAATTAATTTCAAATCTTTGCTTGAGGAAAATGCTATGTATCAACTTAAGATTACTGATAAAAATAATTATCAACACACTTAAACATAACGCATCACCATGAGGTAAGTAAAAATGTATTTATAAACTCGTAACGAACATTTCAGTATGATTTATAATTAATTGCTCATTTTTACTCCCATGCAACACACACACCCAGGGTACTTTGTCTCCAGCCCAAAACGTACCTGACCAGTAAGACTCAAATTAACAATGATAAGTGCCAAAATACAGCTCATTCCTAACACAGTATGAAAAATGTCAGGTCACTAGGGACTTGTACCTACCTAATCTCTGGAAAGATTATATACAGCCATAAATGAGGCTACTTAAAATCTAACAATTACACACGGTAATAACACCTTAACTCTTCCCCTGAATACAAAAGCTGGGACAAGGCTCTTCATTTATGACTTCTCCAATAACATTTTCTGGCTGATGTAATGTCTTCCACCCACCTAACACTCAATCCTGATGTATCTCCATATTTGAGAAATTATTTTCTTGCAAGAATAGCCCCACTGTCTTTAGTACCAAAGTTTTACTGCTTTTTTTTTTCCCCCCAAGAGAAAGCCCATAAATAAAATTCTGTAATTAATTTATAACATAAACTCACATTAATCTTCCCTAAAACACTACAGAACAGTGCAGAGACAAGATCCAGTATGATGAAACCTCCTATGAAGAATACTTAAAAGCGTGCCAAGTCACACTGTTATTTCACCAAACAGGACACCGAAAATGTACTTCCTCCTCTTGAAAGGAGCATCCTACTCCATCTTAGCACTTATATTAATAAACTTGTCAGGACAGTTTCCCAGGATACAAAACTCTTTGTAAGGAACAACTGCACAGTCAAGTAACATGCTACATGCCAACAACAGATATCTGAATGTTCTCTACTTTGTTTGTACTAGGACCATATCTGCAGCAGCACAGATCAGCATTTCTCATTCTTAATTCCCTCCAACCGTAGTGCCTGAGAGGGCTCAGAGAAAAACACAGTCAAAATCCTTTATAAAATGGAAAGGTAAAAAGCCCAGAGAAATCTACCACTTTTTCCTGTAATAGCTTCTTTTTACAAAGAAACCTAGCACAATTGCATCCACAAAATCATGAGAAGCGAGTTCCTCAAAAACCACAACAGTCATAATCCTTCCTTCCATTTAACACAAAATGTGTCTGTCATCTGTTAGCCTACATTAAGCATAATAATTTGGAGACTGAAGTGGCAAATATCTTTTAAAAACACATTCAATTTTAAATAAAAGATGCAAGCTGTAGAAGTTAGGCGTGTTTTCCAGTCAGTCTCTTCAGGTTAGCAATGGAGACAAACGAATGTTCCGATTTAAGAAATAAATC
>JAOWBP010001760.1:37133840-37161894 GCA_028571105.1 Tragopan temminckii | reverse complement strand
CCACTGCAATGTACTATGTTCTAAAAGATTATTAGAAACAACAATACATCACACTCTTATTCTAAGGCCTAATGCCTATAAATTCAAACTGGTTCATACAACGGTATAGAAATAAAATAAGAACATACATTTATAATATGATCAGGCAGATAAGATTATAATTTCCATGAGGAAAATAAATACTGTTTGGAGATGGTAAACTATTTTTGTCCTTGCCTTAAGACAGAAAAGTATGGGAAAATAAAATGCTGCAAATATTGCCATAAAAATGTGTTTCATAACAAACTGTTTCTATTTTCTGCACCTGTCCTATTCCAAAAACAGCGACACACCAGAATTTTTGTACTTGCCTGATTTTTGCTAGATTCACATTGCTGTATGAAACAGGGTAAAGTTGAATTCCTTAACCTTTAAAAAATTGAAAGTCAACAAACTATTATAAGTTACAGCTGAAATGAAAGCTATGAATCAGAAGAGAGTATAGGAGGTCAGTGTTTTTTACCCTGTTTTACACAGTAGACACGATAGATAGAGTCTAAGTAACCTTTCTTTTCAACAGCTAATAACCATTCCACCCAGTAAATGTACGTATCTGATACCCTACTTTAATGAATGAACACAAGAATCTGTTCAATACATTTCATGGGAGCAATTATACTTCTGTATCATCAAATCAGTTGGATTTCCGCATTTCTTTGACAGAAGGAAAAAAAAATCTGCTCTGTTGTTACTTACTGTCAGCTGTGTGACATCTGAGAGTTCATGCAATGGTGATTTGCTTTCAAATTTTAAATCCCTCAGCAGCAGCATATAAGTATATTAAGCAATGTAGTAAAAAACCAGTGTAGAGGAAATATAAAAAAATCTCATGTGCTTTAAAAAGAAAAAAAAAGTCTAAAAGATAAGCCGACTATCTCTTCCAGTTTCTTGCCTGTGGTATGTTAACAATACTCAGTTCTGATTTGCTGTGAGCTGGACATCAATATTCAAAAAGCCACTAAAGCAAGGTCAGTAAGCAGAGGTGGCCCTTTTGAAACTTCATGTACATAAGAGAGAACAACTATCCATCATTACAAAACAACAAAATATCCACGATGGGGAAATCCTTCTGAAGAGATGCTTGTAACCTACTACACTAAACAAATGTACCAATCCTTTCTATTGAAGTCTCAGTACAACTACTACGGCTAAAAAAAACCCAACAAACTACCAAATAACATATTTTTACTGGGGATGCTTTCTTTTTTCTTTTAACTCTTGATCACATGTAGTTTTGTGTTTTTTTTTTTTAATACTAAAAATACTACTTACATCAGATAGAAAAAAAATGCTTAACAACTGAATTTGAAGCGATGAAGACGATGTCCTCTTTCTATACATCTCAGTTTTGTTTGTAAAGGGATTTAAGTATGCAGTAGTATTACTCATTTTTTTTCCTAATTTTTAATATTGATCTTTCAACACCATCATAACCAGAATAATCTATAATTTGGTTCATTTAACAGGATGATTTAATTTTGCAACGGGCTGCAGAGCTCTCTCCAAAGATGAACCTCACTGAGATGTAGTAAGGGACTCAATGAGGTACAGAAGCTGAAGTCCATACTGAGACAACATCCAAGGTATACACTATATCTGTCTTTACTAATTAAAATTTGTAACAAATGTGCTGTGCACTGATGCTAAAGAACAGATCAGACACACCAGATTCTGTTTCTTACCTATTTTAATGATACTGCTCAGTTCATACAAAAGTAGTTGGTTATCTCCTCCTGTATCCAGGCGCTGCTCTATGTAGCTGTTCAATTCATACACTACACCTTGCATATTCGTATCCCGATACTAGTGAAGCAAAGATAAGAAAAACATTTTAGAATAATTCATTTTGCAGTTTTTAACACACAAATTCATTAAAAATTATAATTTGAGATTTCAATACCAAGTCAATCTTAACTATCCTAATGCAGCTACCTAGAGAACTGGGTCATTGCTGAGTTAAGAAGCATTCCACTTTCTGCTCCATTAGACCATTTGTTTAAAACGTACTAAGTAAACCACTGAACAATTAGCAATTGCCTAAATTTGGTAAAAGTCACATGACAATGTGTCAAGAAGAAACTCAGAGATGCAACAATTAGGAAGCAAGCAACCTTCAGCTCCTTTCTTTGAAGCTCTTACTCCACCAGGAAAGGAGGCAACTAGGTACCTTTGCCAGCATCTTTCATGTGAAATTCATTAACCAAATGTTCAAAATGTGCAAAGCACCAGAGCTCTGAGGTGGTAGCTCAAGCAGATCCATCTTTGAAATACAGAAGCAATTAATAGCACCAGACTGACGGACAGAAATTGTAGGAGTTAAAACCATGCTAGATGCTGTGGCATAACAGGCATTTGTTTCAATGGAAGGCGGCAGACACAGACCCAGAGATTACAAAACAACTGGAATATTTAGATGGGTGCAATGAAACAGCAGCACGTGCTAGAATTTCACATGAAAGGAGACGCAGCCTCCCTGTAGGGGCCCAGACACATTTAGTTATTCAGTTCCTCAGTCCTGAGGGGCTGATAGAACTGGCAGCAAATGTGCATGTGTAATGTGACAGCATCACAAACAATAATTTCACAGAAAGCAATACTTGGCAGTAAGTACAGATTCAGCATACTGCCCGAAAACTTGTAATGTGGTAACTAAAGAAAGTAATATGGTTGATTACTTATTGAACTCAGTGAAGCAGTAAATTTTGTCACTCAAACTAAAAATGAAGTTAGTGATATTTAGATTAGATTTAAAAATTTAGAATTAATATTGCTTGGAAGACTAAGAATTATCCTTCTGCTCATTCATACGTTAGAGTCAGATGTGTTGAGAGCAGACTAATCTAAGTAGCACTACAAAAATATGCCACAAAAGTTCAGAGAACCACAATCTACCCATTGCTTCCACTTTCACGTGCACATATTTCTGTCTGCTTCATGTTTCCATAGATCTTCTGCCTTTATCTTCATGTGCAGGCAATCCTCACTGGTGGACTAGATACATAACTTACACAGCACATTCTGTGATACATTTTTTGCTTTCATACATTTCTACATACAGTACACTGTGTCATGACTACAGAGTCTATAGCTGTATATTTAGGATACACTTGGCTTCTTCATTTCAAACCAAACCAAAAGAAAAAAAATCAACAAAGTGCATGCTGGATAACACCAATTCCTTACTCCTTTAAATTAAGTAGATTTTAATCCTGACCTAAAAATGGCTCCTGAGCACATATAACCTCTGCTGTGACCCCCTCTTAACACGTGTTGTATTAATCTATTGCTCCAGATGGACATACTGGAACATTTGAGACCTAGCAAGTCGTATAACATGCCAAACACTTAATAATTCTCTCCATAAATTGATGTGATTATTATAATTTCTGACAGCAATAAGGTCATACTGCATACATGCAGTTAATGCTTGGCTAAGTCTTGAGTTTATAACACGGATTGCCATTACCATTATTAGCTCAGTATGGCAGCTGGCAAGCTTCCATTTGTAACTGACTGTCCTCTGCTGTGTCCCATATTTACTATTGTATTGTTCTTAAGAGGGAGAAAACAATAGCTTAGTTTCATGAAAGTGGAATTTTTATGAACGGCTTTATACTTCTGATATAGCTGTAAGTAGCCATGCAACTGGAAAAAGGCTACTGTAAGTCTCTTCCACTCATATATGTTAACCTGTATCTGCAATAGTATGTGTGGACACATCCTAAAAGAAGGCAGGTGATCAAGCACGTAGCACAAAACCTTTATTATGTGGGAAAATGCCTTCTCAGAACTTCAAATTGAATACTTCTCACATGTGATATACAGTCAGGATTTAAATCTTCAAAGGTTAAAGCTAGTACAACAGAAAGCATCATCAAAATGAATCCACTGGCATAATACCAACTTTCACCATAATCAAGCAGCAGAGCTGTGTGCATAGCAATTACGTAATAAGCTCTGTGCCCTTTATCCTCACCTCTGCAACATATGCTAGTAAACATATTGAAGGCAGGGCAAACCATTGCATACATTCATGTTACTGAAAGATGGAAGCCTCATACTCATACACACAGGCAGATTTCTATTACTGATAATCCAAGAATCCACAACCAGTCAGATGAACAAATTTGGTCTAGATTCACAATTAAGTAATTCTACAACTAAGAACAATCACCAGCAAGGAATTATTTCATTATACTGAAAAATGTCCTTGATTTTTCTAACAGAGGAGTAGAAGAGATATATTTTTTTGGCATTTCAGAATGGATAACCACAACATCTTTGGTTGAAAAGCCACAATCCTCTCTATGAAACCATATATTTAAACACGGAGTAAGTCATAAGCAAACCACAGTACAACCACTATTCAATGCAGATCCTAACACAGACTTTAGGAAAGCAATTCCTAAAAAAAATAAATAAGTAAAAATCAACACACTCAATGAAAAAAACCATATGTATTTGTCATCAAAAAAATCAGTTCCCTAATGTACGACTGTCGCTTATTTTGCATTTAAAACATTATTAATATTCATTTTAATTAATCAATTCATTGCTGATTTCCTTCTAAGATTCTGTGTCTGCGTGTTTTTTGTATATTTACTGTAAAATCCTGGATTTCAGTGGTGTTAAATTAAAATAAATTAAGTGAACTAGAAAATGGTTTGACACTACCACACCGCTATGATATTGGTATCATCATATTACTAGTACTGCGTAATAGGATAAAGCCTAATTATTAATAAGGGATATCTGTTACAGATAATCATATTGAAAATGTATAAACACAAAAGAAGAGAGGCTGAGAATCACAAAATTTCTTGCATGAAAGGTGATACTGAAAGATCAGAGAATGAAATGAATTTAACACATTCTCTCTGAACATTTGCCATTAAAAATGCAAGCACGCAGTATAATATATAAAGAAAATTTTATCAAACTGCAATGAAGATGAATCTACACATTTTCATGCTTATAGGGAACTTGTGCCAAGGGCGTTTTATGATGTTGCTGAGAAGAAAAAGCCCTTCTGTTGCAACAAAAATACTTCATTAATAGAGCACAGGGTCAGTAAGTGCAATTATAATCCGTAAGTTTATCTGATTTCTATGTAACTTCCTCAATTATTTTCTGAGTAAAAAGAATAAATTGCTCTACAATAATTATTTCTACACATACTACTGAATACTTTTTCCAAATTAGCAACTGCTAACTCTTGCAGTAGAAACATATCCTTTTACAGAATGCATAGTTTATGACAGTACCACGGGCTAGGAGGAATAAGAACAAATGAACAGCTGGATGTACTTCGGGGATGGAGAATGGCACTGGATTAGGAGAGGAAAAAAACTGTGAAAGCCACAACACATGAGGGAGAAATTCATCACAGAAAGACTACTTTTGATTTTGTTTATTTCTTGTTTGTAATTTAGACATCTTGCACTGGCTTCAGAGTATTTCAGAGAGGATCACAAGAGCTGTTTGTCAATTGATGCAGAAGGCTTCTAGCTGACCACTGGTCTGAGAATCAGAGGTGTACTGATTTCTGGGAGGTGGTTGTGAAGTCCCATTTTGCTATGCACTCAACAGTTGGGCAGGATAGCAGGATAGATATTGCTATTTTGCCCAGGAATTGGGAGAACATGCTGAGCTGCCATACCAGTATGCCTTGACTTCTGGGAAAGCAAGAATCAGTTCTTAGTCAAGCAAGCATCTTCTTGAACATTTTCTATGTTCCTGCTAAAAGAACTCATGTTATACATGTGTCCATGGCTACCCTATCAATTTGCAAGGCTCTGTAAAGGTGCCATAGAACCCTCATGATCAACGGGCCTCGGCTACTCTGTCCCAATACACTTTAAACTGAGGTCATGAATCTGAATTTCAATTAGAAATAATTCCTGGAATAGGGTTAGGAGCTATTGAGACAAACAGCGACTAAGTAGTTGTTGAGGGATTCTAAATCACTAAAAATAAAAGATATTCCTGAGATTGTTTGTATGTAGGCCTGAGAATTTAAAATGCCTACATGCTCTTTGATAACATAGGTAACATCTCAGATAACCAGCTAAAAAATCACAGAATCACAAAATGGCCAGGATTGGAAGGGACATCAAGGATCATGAATCTCCAACTCCCCTGCCACATGCAGGGCCACCAACCTCCACATTTAATACTAGACCAGGCTGCCCAGGGCCCCATCCAATCTGGCCTTGAAAATAATAATAAAAAAATAATAAAAGAAATCAACAAACCACCTGAATTAAATACAGCTTCAAGACTTGCAGAATCCACACAGTGCTTCATTCAAAACAATGTCCATAGGCAGGATTTCACCACAAACATCTAAACTGGAAGATCTGAAATGTGACAAGAACCTGTATCCAAACTTCTTCAATCTTTTCTTTAAACTGATAGCTATTCCCTTTCTCTGTGAAGCATACCATAGAAACTAAGCAGCTGGTAAGCCCAGAACAACATCTGATAAACTTCATCGAAGTTTTCTTTCCTATAATACTGAAGTCTCAACAGTAGAAGAGTCATCAGAAAGCTAAGACAATTTAAAAGATTAACCAGAAAAATTTGAAATAAAAAGTCCATTCATTCACAGTTCTAATGATCTGAACACTTGCTTGACATTTGACTGATGTCAATCTAAACTACTTTATGCTAGATATGTTCATACTGCACCAGAAGCATTAAGAGCGCTCTTACATACACAAATTCTCAATGCCATTGCTACCTACTTTATTAAAAAGAAGAAAAAAAATCCTAACACCATCACTGTTGTACCTTTTGAAACAGAAGAGCTGCAGTCACAAAAATGAATACATAAGCTGTTTGATGCCTTTTGCTGAAATGCATCAATTTTCCCTTGCTTTCATGTAGCTTTATGGAAATTAAAAAATATATATATTAAAAAACCAAAAAAAAACACAAATCCACAGTCAGCATCTTGATTTAACAACCTCACCCTATCTAATTTTCCAGTTGCCTTCATAACTTAGATCCCTAAACTACTTCAGGGAAGGTCATTAATGCTCAGTGACTGTAGATTTTTAAAAGAACCATAATATCAGTTAAGCAATTTTGGGACCATTTGTTTATTTGTCCTTGCAATAAATGTATTTTTAACCTCAATCATATTCTTGCCTCCATGCCTCTTTAAAAAATAAAAATAAAAATAATAATAAAAAAAAATAAATGTGAGAAAATAAATGCTGGTTGTATTTTAGATATAGTACTCTTACTGCATTTCTGATGACCAACTTGTATAATGAAAGAAAAAAACGTAAGAAAAGCCAAAATATTTAATTAAATAAACTAATAAAGCTGGGAAAATGACGCACACTTTTATCCTGTTTATTGTAATATGCATGAAGGTTAGGTGGCATACGTCTTTGATATATATGTTTGTATGTATAGTCAGCTCCTATAGGCTTCTACTTTCACACACTGCAAGATTTTTCACTGTTTAGGTGCTCTAAGAGCTAGTTTACATCTCGTACAGAAACTGGTATTTCTCCTTTTCGACATGGATAATGGAGGTAACTGTCCCGAAAACAATGAAAACACATCTACACTGCACATACAAAGAATCAATGAGGTCCAGTCTTCATTAAAAAAAAAGAAGAGATAAGAAAATCACAGAAAGGGAATGAAATAGACTGTTTTCTCTGGGGGTAGAAATGCTGACCTAAGGATGTTAAACCCTCAGTCTGAAAAATGAAAGAAGAATGTGGCAAGTTTAAAGGACAGAAATCATTTTCAAAAATCACACAGCTTGGAGAGAATGCTCAGCAAAATCTCTCAGCTCCAAAAAATCAGGAGACGTAACTAGGATTGGCAAGAGTAACTACTTTTGTTTAAACTTGGACATTGGAAAGCAAGAAGTTGTAAAGAGCAGACTTAGCTGAAGAGATTAATTTTAATACTTGTACATTGCCTCAGAGAAAGCTGCTTCTACACGCATTTGTCTGACGTCTATTCTTCTTGTTTTGACTGGAGAGGACATGGGTTATAACTTGCTCTGTAAATAGAGTTCGGCATTGCAGCAACACAGACAGGTATTTATGTATTGTTTGTTCACACATCAAACACTGCTCACAACAAAACCAAAAAGGGGAAAACGCAAAATGGCAGTTGGTGAGACAGGCCCTGTTATTATGGCTAAAGATGCAAAATACCTCTCACTCTGCACGGAAAAGGTTCACAGGTTTTGAAGACACATATTTACAACCACACTAGACATCGTAAGAATTTTCCTAGCAGAAACTACTTGAATAGCCCACATTTGCAGGGATCTCATTCAAATCCTTCCATCAGCTCCTTCCCTGTTATCAAACAGTAACACTGAAATAAATTGCTTCACCAGTAATAGGAAAAATAATGAAAAGCAAAGGCTTGACTTATAAGTGCAGAACGTTATGAATATATAGAAGTACCCATATTATTAATTGTAAGGCTCATAAAACTGCACAAATATCTTAATTATATCACCTCTCCATATTATATAATAAAACAGCATAATGTCAATTAACAGCTTCATTTTAACTTGACAGAGCTGAATAGCACTTCTATTCTTAAAAATCTTTTTATAAAATCACATTCCCTCCTAACAGTCGACTTGCAAGCACTCTAAAAACATTCTGTACAAAATTAAAAATAAACTTCCTCATTTTCCTACCACTGTTGCTCATCACTACCACAGTATCTGTGAGACTTTATTTATAAAATAAAACAGCTTATACAAGCATCTTCTTCTTGTGTCAATGGGTGCAATGCCATTTGCATCATTCCTGAAGGCTGAGTGTTCATTCTAGTTCTCTCAACTTTTTAATTAATTTGTTGCAGTATTCAGTTCTGGGACAGTAAAACAAGGTTTAAATATCCAGCCTTTGATAAGGAAATACTACAAAGAATGAGCTTGGTTTGCCATATCTTTAATAAGGAAATACTACAACGAATGAACTCACATTGCCAATGTGTCATAAAACATCAAATTTTTGTTATCAGTTGCACTGTGGAGATACATGCAATTACTGAAACTATTTACTGAAAACATGCTTGCTAATTCTGTAACTGTCAGTGACACGCTGTGCTGGGTGCTAGCTGGTGCCAAGGCAGCTGCCATAAGCTTCAAGTCCAAAAAGGGGAAAGGAGAGGATTAAAGTATTATTCCTGTTTCCAAGAATAAAGTACTGTAAATGAGCTAGTCACTTGCTAGGTAATAATTTTCTGGTGTTTATATGGCAAACCTGCAAAGTGAATTGCTGTTGGCGTTTACAAAGCTTAGGTACTGCCAAAATGCAGCTTCACTAGAAGAACTGTTCAAGTAAACATGGAATGGAAAGTCATTAAGTACAATGAACAACAGCTAATTTCATTGTGATCGTATCAGGAACATGAAGTGTTTTTCTTTAAACTTCATAATCTGAGGTACAAAAGAACACACGGTGATCATGGGAAAATTAACAGCACATAGAACAAAATCCTGGCTATAGTTCATGTAGGAATGGAGTAACTTTTGCCAACTCAAAAGAATAACACGTCTCCTGTGCACACTGTTTTCACTAATACTGTCAAAGGAATGTATTTTAAGTCAAGGCATACATGAACACATCCGCATTTAGTGCCCGAACTCACATTCTTTTTTTTTTCTTTAGCAGATAAAACAGGGAAACCAAGTTTTCTTAATTAAATAGCTCGTATTCGGTTTTCCTTCTACCTAAAAATCTACTTCTGTAGCTAGGACAGCATCAGCCAGCACACATCTGCACAGTAAGTTAGCAGAGGATATTCAGCATTTCCAAGGAAGTTCTCAATTGCTACGTCACGTGAAAAGGGGATTCTCTCCCCAGTTATATATAATTCATAAACACTGGAATCTGTCATAGAGAGAAAAGTTCACAGGTCACGGATGCTCACAAGCTATTTTGTAACCAGATTTTTCTTCCCCGCAAATGCAGCTCACAGAAATCACAAAACTGATTCTTTTCTCTTTCACCTCACTGGTATTCAGAATCTCTAGAACAATCCTGTGAACCTGCACGTTTGTAAAGAAAAAAAGTGAGTTTTTTGGGGAGAGAAAAATATAAATTTAGTAATTTAATAATTAGATGCATTTAATGAAAAACATCTTCCCTCAATTTAATTCTATTGTCCTGTGTAAGCACAACAAAATAGGGGACTAAAGAAGCTACCAAAGTCACAGTATATAACAATGAATATTTTAATATTTCTATTGAAAGATTGAGGGGAGGGGGAAAACACAGCTATGCAAAGCATATGCTTTCTGCATATTTCTGCTCTTACTTCTAACTAACATAATGACTTAAACCTATTTGGTGATTTAATTCTGCAATACATTTCATTCTGCTAGCCTTGACTTTCGCTTCTCTGTAATACAGATAATACTTTCTTCGTGCAGACATTTCCAGGAATTAAAAATGTAGCACTTAATAACTAAAACTCATAATTCATCAGTCAGCATGAACACGTCTTTTCCTCTGAGAAACATTACTCATATAAAGAACTTTCCTAATTTAAATACTAATTTATGTTCAAATTTCAATTAAAGCAGCATCTCTTTGAGCTACTGCTGAAGAAAGAGGATGTATTGCAATGGTCTACATTGTACTATTCAAAAATACTATAAAATAACACGTGTCCGTTTGCAGTTTGGTGCATTTCCAGTAGGTATTCCCTTAACTACCATAACTGTTAAATATTAAGGAACTATTAAAGGTCATCAAAATATGTTATAAATTAGGCATAATTTATAATAATAGTTATAAATAAACTACTTAAACATTAACTTTTGCCTGCACTCTCAACAACTACACATCCAAAGCACATCCACATAGAAAACTTTTGCTGGCATAAACTCATTTTAGGCATCATTCAACTTCTTTTTTGTAGTCTCGTGCAGTCTTCTGCACTCAGGTTTACCAAAGTGAGGTTTCTGCTGCCAGTCCATTTCCATCAGCCTTTCCATACCCCGAAGTTTTCTAAAGGACTTCTACTGACAGCAAGGCACTCAGCCTGCTTTTACAGGTATTCACCCAGCCTTATTTCTAATATTTGTCTGACAATATTTCATTTCTCCCCTGAACACAAGATAGCTTATGCAAAAAGTTCAAGAAGAACAAAATAGGACTATGACTCTACCCTAGAATGCTGCAAATGGCCCCCTAATCTTAATATCTGGGCACTTCAGGGTGACCAGACACATATGAGGGCAACAAGTTGTCCTGTTTTCATATTTTGTCATTCCCTAGCAAGAGCACACTAGTTTCTAACAGGTCTCCCTATTTAGCCACAGTCATGGAAAGATTCTAACAAACACTGTATCAATCAGATGTAGGGAGAGCCAGAAAATTCATTACTGAACATGTATTTTACATTACTTTTCATATAGTACGCTGCAAAATGCTTCAAATTAAAGAATAGAGCCCATCTGTGCCAAAACACATCTCAGAGGGAGTAATTAGGACTTACTCCTTCCTTTGCTTCTTATTATGCTCACTATCTCACAAGGCAATAAGACTGTGCAGCTATTCTTAAACTCAAAGTTAAAGGATTTTCCTGGTTTCTGTGAAGTACCTTTTTTAAAACTGGATGACAAAAATAGCACTGTGAGAACTCTAAATTTGTTAACACAAAATACCCTTTAATTTATTTCCAGCCAATCAAGTGTTCTTAATATTTTTCTTCTTAATTGTTCTTTAGTCAGTCAGTACACCAACTTTTTCTCCAGAGATCCAGTTAGTACAGAAAACAGAGTAAAACCTTGATCAGAGGATGCATGAAAACCATCTCAAATGAACAGTAGGCCTAAGGGACTGACTATAATTCTTTCTACAGGGGATGGGGGACAGCACTTACCCTGCTGACTTCTTTAGGAGTCGATTCATCTGTGTGAAAACAAAACAAACAGTTAGGCACACCTGAAAGTTTCTGCACTGAATGAACAAGATATTGTGATTCAAAGAACTGTTGCACTGTTGTACAAAAAATTTCTAATATAATTCTGTAAAGTATCATTTAGACTGGAGTGTATTTACAATCTTGAGCTCCAAGACATAAAAATTGATTAAAATTAGGATAAAGTATTCAACACTTCGGTCCTGTCTTATCAAGAATACCAAGTTCCCTACATTCCGTAATTCAGTTCACAGGTCAACTGAACAAAAGGGTCATGTATAATTCTCTTACATCTATATTCCAATTCATTGTGACAACTGATACCATTCCACATCTTGAGAAGTAAAGGCTCTTTACTACCAAAGATACACCGAAGAAGCCCTACATACATAAGTAAATTAGTGAGTAAGCTGAGCTGTTCGGAATTATTCCTCTTGAATGCTCTGGATGTGGAAGAAAAATCTTGTAATCATAAGACTATGAGAATATCACTGCGGTCACTTCATAATGCATTAAAAACACAGATTACAGACATATGTATGCTACCATGTCTTTTGTTTCAAATGCAGACTGTCACACATTTGTTGCAATTTAAATATGCACTGATGATCACAGGTGCAATAACAGAGCATGAGCTAAAAGACTGCATAACTATTTATACAAGAATGCATTTACCACAGGAAGTTTCAGCTTCTAGTTCAACCACACCAAAAGCAGCTTAAACTCATCCTTACCCTCCAGTTGTTTATGTCTTTTTGAAAATACAAAGAGACCTATTTGTATACTTTTCCTTTGATAGTAGAAATGGAATTACTAAATTTTGCAAATTAATTTTAAGTCATCAAACAGATTTAATCTTCCAGAGAAAGATAATATGTTTATTTTTGTTGGCCTTATTTATGCATATTTGGATACTTCTCTAGAGAAGATATATCTCTGTTAAATACAGACATAATACCATCTAAGCTACTTAGTATCAGCTATATTTTTTCCAAAATGAACTCCAAGTGAGGAATATTTGAGGAGAGCACATTTACATGTGTAAAAAACATTACTCATATTTTCGGAGATCCTCAACAATGCAATTTCATTGGCTGAGCAGAATTTTACAAATATAAAATACCCAACATTACACCTCCCATACATACACAATGCTGCACTTTTGCTTGTATAATACAAGACACATCCATGTGCAACTCACGCCCTGCAACTAATGGTTAATTACTACAAAGAAAAAATGTAATTAAGAAGTTACATAAAGGTAACATATAAAACCACCATAAATGTATGTATTTTGCTGGATACAGCACATGAAAATGGAAAGATGGTCATTATGTCAAAAAAAAAAAAAGTCTATTTCATTCTGTGAAGAAATTAAAACAGTCACACAAATCAGAAAAGAAAACGTAATACCCATGATGCTCAGTGAGGATAAACCTCATGAAAGAATTACCAGAGACAGTATTTTTTCAGAATCAAAAAGATAAAATTGATATACCGTTCTCTCTCTTCCAGAAGAAATATAAAAAGTATTTGGGAGGTTTTTTGTTAGAATCATAGAATTATACAATTATCAAGGTAGGAAAAGACCTCCAACATCATCTAGTCCAACTGTTCTCCTCACCACAACCTCCTTACAGGCATTTGTAAGGTTTCCCCTGAGACTCCTCTCCAGACTAAACAACTCCCAGTTCCCTCAGACACTCCTCATAAGACTTCTGCTCCAAAGCCTCACCAGCTTCAGTGCCCTTCTCTGGACACACCCTACGGCCTCCATGTCTCTCTTGTACTGAGGGGCCTAAAACCAAACAGAGTACTCCAGGTACGGCCTCACCAGGGCTGAGCACAGAAGGATGATCACCTCCCTGCTCCTGCTGGCAACACAAGCCAGGATGCCACTGTCCTTCCTGGCTTCCTGGGCACACTGCTGGCTCATGTTTAGCTGAGTGTCCACCTACACCCCAAGGTCCATTTTTTCCACAAAGTCTTCCAGTCACTCTGCTCCAATCCTGTAGCAATGCCTGGGGTTGTTGTGGTCAAAATAGCAGTCGGCACTTGGCCTTCTTCAACTTCATCACAATGGCTTTAGTCCAGCCATTCAACCTGTCCAGATCCCTCTGCAGATCTTTGCTACCCCCAGGCAGATTGACACTTCCTGCCAACTTGGTGTCATCAGCAAACTTACTGAGGGTGGACTCAATCCCCTTGCCCAAGTCATCAACACAGAAACTAAAGAGGACAGCCCCCAATACAGACCCCTGGAGAACATGACTCACAACTGGTCATGTGTTGGATTTAACTCTGTTCACCATCACTCTCTGGGTCCTGCAAAGAGTGTATCTGTCCTAGCCACAGGTTGCCAGCTTCTCCAGGAGAATACTGTGGAAGGCAGTGTCAAAGGCTTTTCTGAATAGACTGCATCAACAGCCTTTCCCTCATCCACCAGGAGAGTCACTCAATCATAAAAGGAGATATCCACTAGTGAAGTTTACAATTCAATGATTATGAATATATGGGGGAAAAATGGAAGACATTGTTAGGGGAATGAGGAATGCAGCGCAGGAAGCAACCCTATCTTTCCAGCTACCTTACACCAGCCACATGCAGTAAAACCACTGGAACAGCAGACTTCCCACAAATTATTTTATTAGTGAGCTCCCCTAGCCAAAACATGGAATCAGGTAAAAACTGAAACTAACAGGGGGCTGAAGAAAAATAGCCTTGAATTGCATAATTGTTTATTTAAAAAGCCATGATTTCTGTTCGTTTAAAAGCTACAAATGTGCTGATATCAGGCTTGCAAATCAATTTCCCTCTCTGTAGGAGATTTTAAAGAAATAGAATAAACATTAAAATAAATTCAGAGTCATTAAGTATATCAATAAATAGCAGCTTGCTATAGAGTTAATTTTCATATATAAGAAAAAATAGTCTTTCTTGAACATAAAAGGCCCTATTTATTATGGCAAATTGTGTGGAAAAAACAGACAGGGGAGTCTTCATAGCATCTCCACTGAGAGAAAAGAACAACCTGTGAGAAAGTAAGGGTTTGCAAAAGTAATCATCCAGATGCTCCAGTCACAGAAATTTTTCATTTGGAGTTCACTTCTTATTTCAGTACAAATTCAATCAAATACACAAGTGTCACTGCTCCCGTGCCATATGTCAGCAGAATTGCAATTCACAGAATTTAAGAGGATGACATTGATTTTTAATGATACCTGACAATATTATTAACAAAGAGTAGTACCAAAAACGTGAGTGATTTAGATCTGGCACATCACAACCAGACATAATTTTGTGATCTGAAACAACAGGTAGATGTTGGTAATCGATTGGAAGACCCCCATTCAGCTGGCAATATAAAACCTATTACGTATATGTCTTGTTAATGTGAGCATAAATGCTCACTAATACTACAACTGAAAAAGCAAGAAACCATAGGAAACAGAAATAAATGTAAGGGGTTTCCCACCAAGCATGCAGACAGACCAAAACCCTTGCAGCAGCAATGATGCCCATCTTGCCCCATAGCAAGCCAAGTCCAGTCCAGTAACATTGCAGGAAATAGTTCACTCTCTGGGGCTGAAGGGGTATTTTAAATTGTGTAATATTTCATGCAAAGAGAAAAACATATATTAGTTTTGGCATATATAGAATCTCATAATATATTACTATGCGTACTCTTCATTTTTTTTCAAACAAAGGTAAAAGATCATCTGAGAACTTCAAGATGTAAGACAAAGTAGTCATAAAGATGACTTAATTCAATATCTCTGATAAGATACTGTGAAGCATTTACCACAGAAAAATAATTCTAATGCCCAGTAAGTTTTATCACAGGAATCTCTTCCAGAAAAACAATGTTGTACTTTCTTGCTGATCTAACACTGTTCTTTATTCTATGTTGTTAAGTACTAGTGCTGATCCACCATCATTTACGATGACAAACAATTTCTTAGGATTAATTCTCTTTACGAGATCCAAGATAGCATACAGTCCCATTTTCCCAAGGAATGTTTTCCCACACAGCAGATGTCAGACTGACCTAATACTTTTTTGTCTTAAAAATTTGCTCTAGGCTCCTTTTCCCTCAGCTAATAAGACATAAGTTGTTCTGAATGTAATTAGACCAGCATAAATACCGTTGCTGATTTTTTTCCATGTGAAGTGTCATGCACCTGTATGTCAGAAGAAATTCTATGCTGATAAATCTACAGCGACAAAAGACTACTGTGACTGCCATGAAAAAAAGTTTACCACATTTAATTTAGTAGAAGAGTAGTAGAGTAGAAGAGCATCATATTAGTCGGTCAGTCAATTTTAAATGCAATTTGCATCTGGCTTTTTATGTCTCCTCTGAAATTGCAAGTACTTAGCTAAGGGTGTTTCCTAAAGTGACAATTATCACGTACACGTAACAAAAATGTTAAAACTGTAATTCAAGAAAATTTCTTGCCTCTTAATGAACAGTCTCACCTAGAGTACCTGGATAGCTCTCCTGACATTCAGCTGTCTGGATTCATATCACAATTCAGAAGCACTTGCAAAGTAACTTAATAGACAAACTAAATTAGACAGTTTGTTTAGACAAAAACTTTGACATTGAAAGTAAATATTCATTAATATTGATCCCTAGTAGCTCATGAGGCTTCTTTCCTTGAAACACAACAAAACGTGCATTCAGGCTTCTTGACATCAACAAAAAAGTCAACATTTTAAAAAGTTCTTGAAAAACAATGCTCAGTTCATCTTTTTAAAAACAACTAGTTAATGTGGATCAGAAAATAAAAGATCATGAACCAAGACTTCACTGCAGATAATATCGACAAAAACTCATTGCCTGTCACACGTCCTACACTCTTCTGCATACAAGCAAACAGAGCATTACACGAAGTAGGAGCTAGAAGGCAGTATGTTTGAATTCATCAGAGACAATAGTATGCTCAGTAATAAGCTCAATGCCTTCTATGCACTTAGCCATCATGAAACTGATGAAATACTTGTGACAATTTGGTTGACAGAAATTTGAACATGAATCAACAGCATGCTTAGGAAGTGAGAAAGGCGGGTGCATCATGCACAGAACTGCCAGATTGAGGGAAGTGTTTCTCCTGCTCCACAACACACTGGTACAGCCTCACCTTGAGGACTACGTACAGTTCTTGGTGGAAAAAAAAAAAAAAAAAAAGTGCATAAAGCTGTTAGTGTCCAAAGGGGGGCAACAAATAGTCTAGAGTGGAAGAAGTAGGAGGAGCAGCTGAGGACCCAGGGTTTGTTCAGCCCAAAACAGAGCAGGCTGAGGGGAGACCTCATGGAAGTTGCAGCTCCTCATAGGGAAGGACAGCTCTATGCTCTGCTCTCTGGTGAAAGCAACAGGACCCGAGGGAACATCACGGAACTGTGTCAGGGCAGGGTCAGGTTGGATATCAGGAAAATGTTCTTACTAAGAGGGTGGACAAAGGAACAGGCACTCCAGGGAAGTGGTCATGGCACAGAGCTTGCCAGAGTTCAAGAAATGTTTGGACAATGCTCTCAAGGCATACAGTCTGATTTTTGAGTGTTCCTGTGTGCAGTCAGGAGTTGGACCCAATGCTCCTTATAAGTCCTTCCCAGCTTGGGATATTCTATGATTCTATCAATTTTTTACAGCTTGATCTGGCCAGCATATTTTGAAAGGGTTGTCTTCTGAGAATACCATCAGCCCTTGTGAGCACAGAAAGGCATACGCAAGATTCAATTTTTTTCTCATTTTTCAAAACGATAAGCCGTACAAAGTATAGTGGTAGCGGCTCTGCATTTCTGTACTCATGGGCAAGAAATTCTCAAAGATATACTTGATGCAACAATTTAAGCTAATCTAATTAGCATAATTCTGCAAAATGATGAGCAGAAAAATTGCTTTTTAGTTAACATACTTCCTTTCTCCCTTCTGTTTAATTGACTGGATGATGGATGTACCTCTGAACTTGTGAAATGAGGTCTTCCCACATTAGCTAAAAGAACTTCATAAAATTCTGCTTAAGTCTCTCAGGTTGAAGGCACCTCAGGAAAAATCATGTTGGAACCTGGTCTCCGACCACACGAAAGAAACTTAGTAATTTCTACCACTGAAGTCCTTCACCAAGACAGTCCACAATTGTGCATTATGATAATTAGCCTATGACTTAAGATCCTATTCAACATGACTGTTGAATGCAGAGACTGTTAAATTGGTTAGCTCATCTTTCTTACCAGTCAATGAGCTGCAGTCATTGTCTATTAACAGAACACAGCCACTAGACAACAGGCTGAAGAGCATGTATAGCAATTTAGAGGAGTTTTTTTCACGCTTATCAGTTTATAGGTACACTTTCTTGGCTGTATCTACCACTTTTCTTACCTAATAATCAGTTCTGCTTGGCATTTGCCACACTAGTTGCTGTAGGCAGTCTTCTTTAAAATGGATTAAAGGTCTTGCAAACACACAGTGAAAGTCTCATGCCCAACAGTAACAAAATTTCAGTATCACTCTCGTTACATCAAACTCAATTTTTTCCTATTTTTTGGCCCCATAGAATTTTCCTGGCTGCCACATATAAGGTGTCCTTGAAGCTTACTGCTATTGCTGCATCTCAGAAATAGTATTAACACTACTAAGCTATTCTTCCACTAAGTAGAGCTGTTCCTTCACTTTTGAATGTTTCATACATATTGTGCAAAGCCTGAGGCTTTACTGTATTCAGCAGATGTTTTCAATGAGATGGAAAAAATTACCTTGCTGTTGGCTTCAGTGGTACTCAGAATACACCTTAAGCAACTCCACTGAAATCAATAGAAATGCTCCAGCATGTACTGGAAACCATCAATGCTTCTATGTATTTAATGTCTCAGCATTCCTTTTATGTATAGTAATCCTGAGTTAAAAGAGATCACAACAAGAGAACACTACTTGAAGCAGTTCCTACAAAGCACCAACAAATTGAGAAAGCTACACTGTAAGTCAGCTGGAAATTTTAAACATATGAATTATCATGCATATTCTGGAAATTGCTGCACTACTTGGTTTGGTGGGTTCATAAGCAGTCCATAAATACGTTCTCATGACTGATAAGCCATCTGCAGGATTTTAAGCAAAAGCGAGTCCTCCTCCTCCCCAAAATCAAATACACGCATCCTCCATTCACAGAAAAACGTGGCAAGGGCTGGGATCAAAAACACAGCTTAGTGCTGTGAAGTTCCATCCCTGGCATGGAATGATGTTTCAAAGGCTTAGAGTCCAAATGAGCCAAGAAATTTCTACAGGTTCACAGCGTCTCGAGCAAGAAATACTGCATGCAATTCAGTAACAGAAAGAGAATGTAGTAATCTTATATTTGTTAACAGCAAGCACTTTACGTAAGCCTTGGGGAAATAAACCAGCCAGACACCACTTTGTTTTTACTATGACTATACATTTCCCCCCCTAAATTCTATTTTGTTCTAATTCCCATCTTTTTACGTTTTGTAATCTCATCACTTTCTGTTTAGAAATGGGGGGATGGAGTCATGGGGGGTTACTGATGTTGTTTGATTTTATTGCTGTTAGGAAAAAAATGAATTTTCAGATTCAAGAGCTTATTTACTATACAGGAACTAGAAGTCAAACAAGAAACTCCTGTCTACCTCATTTTCTCCTTTCTCTCTGAATACACTGAAAACACAGCCAGTGTCACTGAACTTTGCAGTAAAATCCTCAACATCTGCAGAAAAATCAAGACTGAGCAGTTTTACTCTCTTTCAACCAGCTGACGAAGGAAACAAAAGAAATGCCCCAGAGGAAAAGTTTGCTAACGTCATCAAGGGTAAAGGGATCATTAGCGTTAGAGATGATAGGTTACCACATGGGAGGGAGCAGTGATCCGGTGAAACATTTTTACAACAGGGAATCATTTCAGTCCCTCTGAAGACACCCTACTGTAACTACAACATACGTACATTTATATTAGAGATTTATTTATTTTACCCTGGAGACTGAAAACTGAGAAACTGAGAAAATGTTCAAATTAATCTGAATAATAGTGACAGCAAAGAAGTGACAGCATAAAATTTACAAATTAAGCCTCTTTGCTTGTAAGAATTTCAGCTGATTTATTTGTAAACATAATCAAGCTCTTGGTAACCGTGTGTTGAGCACTACAGAATAATGATGTGCAGGTAATTCAGGATTTTGGAGTCTTTGTTTACTGTGTTAGTTTAACATGTCATTTTCCAGAGTGGAACTAAGAGAAGATTGAACTATTTGCTACTTATCAGTACACCCACCATGAGTGAAACATTTTGCTTCCAAGGGGGGGATTGTTAGAACAAAAAATAATCATAAGTTAAGTGAGTGTAAAGGAACAAAACATATCCTGAATCACACATAGCTCCCTGTGAAAGGTAATGACAGCTGCATCCGAATCACTGAACTACATAGTTTTACTAGGAACAAACCTATAATGACAGATACTGATAATCCAAAGGAATTATGCAAGAAAAACTCAAAAAATTAAATAATGAAATTCATCTTTCTGGCTGCTGTACAAAAAATAAATAAATAAATAAATAAATTTAAAAATAAAGAAAAATCTGAGACATTTGTGGAGTTCAGTATTCTTACACTAGCATTTCAATGAATGCAAAATAGTTAAGTAATCCAACTGTGAGTAGGCGTAAAGATTTACCACAGCTCAAGCAAAAAATGACAATCCACTAAACTGCGGGGATTCAGTCTCTTGTGACCCTGTAGCATAACAATGCAAAGCCTTTAGATCAAGCTATAGGCAATGAAACTTTTGTGTAATGCCTGAAATTACTGATGAAGGTTCTAATATTGGACAGCAAGATTACCAAAAACCACTATACATATGTGACACATACCAGTTGTTTCTGTATGAAAACAAGAATTTTCCATTTTTATAGGCCTCCATTCAGTCTTGTATATACCTCAAAGACACTGTGACAGCCAACATCAGGCACTTGAGTAGCACAGCACATTGCAAACTTGCAGCACCTAACCTAAGCCCACACTCACACATCACGAGTTATGCTCATTAAATATCTTGGCACATCAGCATTCAAATTACTCAGTCCTTTCATTCACTCACAGGCTGAACCCAGTCCTTAGTGGAACGATGACTTTCTCATATCTGAATCTGCCAGCATGTTCTCATGCTCCAGCTAGGTCAGTGAAACTACTGCATACCAACTTTAAGCTCAGAAACTCTGGCATAGGCTTCAAATAGAGGTCTGGCTGTACTATAATGCACAGGTGGTTACTCCATTGTAAGTAGCTGACTGAAACGTGCAGCCATAGGCAAGGGAACATAAGAGAAACATCGTGAAGGAGACCACCCCATTTTCAGAGGCTGCAAGGCAAACTTACCTCAGATACATAACCACAGACAGAACTGATCCCACTGGCATTTTCAGAAGAAATTCACTATTCGCAGACCATCTGACACTC
The DNA here is from genome assembly GCA_028571105.1 of Tragopan temminckii. NCBI lineage: Eukaryota > Metazoa > Chordata > Aves > Galliformes > Phasianidae > Tragopan > Tragopan temminckii. Next base: position 37,140,464 of record JAOWBP010001760.1, on the reverse strand, counting down.
AGAAATCAAGAAAAATGAGGGAAAAAAATGTAGAAACATCCAAAATACTGCAAACACATACTTTACTATGAGAGCGGTGAGGTGCGGGAATAGGCTGCCCAGAGAGATTGTGGATGCCCCATCCCAGGAGGTGTTCAAGGTCAGGTTGGATGGGGTCCTGGGCAGCCTGGTCTAGTATTAGATACGGAGATTGGTCGTCCTGCCTGTGGCAGGTGGGTTGGAGCTTGATGATCCCTGAGGTCCCTTGCAATGTGGGCCACTCTGCGATTCTGTGAAATACGGATGCACAAGCTTTGTGCAAATGAAGAACTAGATGTGTTCACGTAACAAAAAACTACATTCATGTGCTTTTTTATTTAACTAACAAAATCTAGTGCAGATGGTAAATTAATTGAAATACTAATAAGAACTCAGTGAATATATAAAGAAATCAGCTGGGAAGCTAATAAACTATATCTAACACAGCAGTAACAGTGAAAGTATCGCTTCTCTCAGTGGAATAAAGAGAACCAGAGCCAACTGTACCTCTTCAGCATGGTTGAAGTTCCCACCTGCTGGGATAAGGAGCTGTATCTCCCAAATTATCAATCTAAGAGAACTACTAATGATCACATACTGAGAGTAGGCAACCAAGTGAGAAATCTATTCCCGCAAGTATGAAAAGGGTAATTCATAATCTAAGTCCCTGCTCCCCATGCGTTCAAAATAGTTTTGAAATACTCATATTTTTCACTTACAACATAACTCTTCCCAACATCCTTCATCACCCCTTCTGTCAACACTGACATGAAATTCTTACATAAGCAAGTACTACTCAACTACGTGGAACAGGAAATTGAAAAAACAACTCAATGATGGAAGTGCCCCAGAGACCTTTTCTTCATGTTCTGCATTTCCCTAGTTAGGGACCCAAGAGCTGCTTCAGTTAATCTGTTTGGGTCTTACACACATATAAGCATAAATAGAGACCATCTGACTTCCACAGGCAATGTTCCTGCTATATTCAAGAATTAACAGACTGGGTCATTTGTTTTGACACCTAATTGCAAGAGACAGATTGGCCTACAAAACTACACCAAAGAGAATAATCTAATAATTACACAACAAGCTAGTGTTTCAAAAGACTAACATTAATCAAAGAAAGACTGAAAATAGAAAGAAGAGCCAAAGAAGAGAGCTTCAAGACAGAGTTGTAAAAGAGAAGATGACAAGAGATGGCGACCAAGATGATGGCATGAGCAAAAAGACTGGACAAAGATGCTACTAGTGGTGCTCTACTTTACCAGCCTCTCTAGGGTAAATTTACTCTCTGCCATGGTAATAAGTTTTACTTAAAAAAGTAATATTGAATATTACTGATTGATCAACTTAATTTCATAGAAAGAAAAAGAAAGTAGTGCACGTAATACAGAAAGTAAGATTTGCCTTAAAATATATATTTTTATTAGCAAATAATATCCACTGTCACTGTTAAAAAAAAAAGCTGGAAACTTAAATCTTATGCTTCAAAAATACAGCTGTCAGGGAAAAAAAAAAATCAATTACTTCAGTGTACTTTGCCACTTTTCATAAATTGAACAGATAGCATTATTAAAATTCTATCTATAAAACAAAGTATTTATAAGTTCATTAGACAACACTAAATATACTAAAAGGCAGTAATATTGCAGATAAACCTGCAGGATTCTAAATAATCCAAGAGTACAGATGTTATGAAGCTACATTCAAGAATTAGCATATATTAAAAAAAAAAAACAAACACCAAATGAAACAAAAGTGTGTAAGAAATGCGAGAAAAAGTCTATAAAACAGTAATTTGTTCTCCAGAGTAACTTCCAAGTTACTTGATGCACTCTGAGCCTGAGTTCTATACAAATGATTTCAAGGCAGGCTATCTACAAGACAGCTGAGAAGCAGAAGCCACTTGGTTTTGCTACACTTACTTTTCTTTAAACATGTATGTGGAATTAGTAGTACGATATACAAAAAGGAACAAAGAAATTTCATTACAATTAATCCCCACAGAAAACCTGCACTTCTTCTCAGAGGTGATGTTCCCAGAAAACAAACAAAAGGTCAGCCAAATGTGTCTAGCACGCATGTGTCAATGGTTTTAAATATTGTTCCAGACTAGCTTATTTGCTACCTGAGAAATGTTTTATTTGCTGTTCTCTTCACCATCTTGAATTATTAGCCTACAGAGGATTTACTGAGGAATTGCATGATTTGTAATTGCTTGTCTTTCTATTGTCTCTCTTTCAGCTACAGTAACATCTTGACTCAGTAGAGTAGTAACTGTTAGCATTCCAATTTACTTAAAAAAAATGCAAATTCCTGTCACCTTCAAAATGTGACAAAATGGGTTCCGTATAAAAAGAGATAGATAACACACAGGAAATTTAGCTTTCGCTTCAAACTATTAGATATCTATTCCCATATGTGCTGATTTATTCAGACATACACCATTTCTCTGTCTCCAATTTTTATTAGCATAATCTGCATTTTATCAAGATTTACCTCCTTTAAGCACCTTGACTGCTCTGAGATTATTTTATCCATTCAGTGTAACATCCCAGTTTTAGAAAGTCCTCACTTTGACAACTACATGGCAAATGATCCAAAGAGGGTTGTATATTACTTCAAAATGTGTGGTTTTCTACATTTTAAAGGATTGCTTGTCTTTTTGTTTTGTTTTTGTTTTTTGTTTTTGATGAAACTATTACTCAAATCGTACCCAATGTTTCATCAACATATGCCTTTTATGGAACCAACTACAACTGATGCAATCTCTCAGTTACAAGATCTGAAACTATTTCTTCCTGAAAAACCAAAACAATCTAGAGAAGAATTCCAGCACACAGGTCCACGCCAAGAAAAAAAACATTTAATCCTGAATAGCCACAGCTGTTCTCTCCCCACTGCCTCCTGATGGCTTCAGCTTCCTGTCTTAAGCCAGCACCAGCTCTGGTATTATCATAAGGCAGAGTTCAGGCCACGCAGCTACAAACTGAACTGTAAGAGTTTCATCTGTAGTAACTCAGTGAACTTTCAAAGCAATCTACAATTATATAGGCACAACAACCAATGCAAAGGAAAAGACAGATGCACACACCCAGGGGCTGGAACCTGAGAGCCTGCAGTTCAGGTTTAAATGATAAAGCCATTGGTTGGAAAAGGCATTCAGAATCATTAAGTCCAGCCATAGTCTTGTTTAATGGGAATGAAGAGGTGGCTATGACTACTTCTTGAACTGAAAGGACTCACTGATGTTTCAGTTTCTTAATGTCCGGGCTATTCAAGACAAACTTCTGTCTACTAAAAGAACCTGAAATTTTGAAAAAAGCTTATCTTTGCTAAACTGATTTTTTTTTTTGTTTTTTAAGTGTAACAACTCCCTTATATATAATAGTTTAATGCTGAATTTAAAAAAAAAAAAAAAAAAAAAGAAGAAGAAGAAGAAGAAAGAAAAAAAGAATGCAATTTTGGCACTCTTCAAGCAGAAGAGACAGAGACAAATCCCTATTAGTGAAATGTAGCAGATGCAGAAAAGTCTAGATTCAATAGACTCTTCCATTTAGAGGATATGATTATCTACATTGATTTCTATTAAACAGTTTCCTCTAGTACATTATTAGAAAGAATAAGATTTTTAAATATCTTTTAGGTAACAGTATAGCATATAAAGAAAGGCTTATGTAAGAATTCAGACTATTATCTTCAAATTTTGAAACTCTACTTTAAGGCACAAGATGAAAACAGATACATCCGGTGGCATCCCAATCCATGGCAGGAATCAGAGCAAGAAGATCTGCAAAGTCCAACCCAAACCATTCTGTAATTCTATCAAGACATACCACTGAGCAGATTCTCTTGGCCCACCCTACATTTTAATGGTTTAGGACTGACACTTTAGGTGAGAACATTTTTAAGAACAGTCAAAGGAGAGAGGGAATTAAAATTTAGATTTAGTCTAACACCTAGAAGAAAACAAGCACAGAGATAAAAGTGCTTTGTTAGCACAATGATTTTATTATTCTAATTACTTCTTTACACTGTACTGTTATCTTTACTGTTTTCTTTTACCATGACAACCCCAAGTATAGTGGAAAAAGTGCAAAATGGCTCCATAACTTACTTATGCTTGCTTGCCTGTCATACTACAGCAATGAAACTGGACACCTAACATAGCAGTGGCACTTAAAAACGTGTCCATTAAAAAAAAAATCATTGCTAGAGATTACAGTTTTATAAATACAGTTTAGAAATTAAATGAGCTTATTTCAGCTTTATCTTAGGAGAAATATGATTTATGTGGCTAGAGCAAATGCATTCCTGTGAATATCTAATGCAAAAGATTACAGTAAAATAAAAAGCTATGTCTGAATGATTGCAAAGAAGTGGATGCACCCTACGGTGCTGAAGAAAGAAGAAAATAATAGCTCGCTTTCCAGTGGATAAGACTTGGCAGTCAGCCATATGGTACAGGCTGGGGTCTGTCCCCAAAGACGCATTCATGCTAGGAACATACTGGGAGGTTGATTAGAGTCTTAAGATTACAAAGAATAATCTTTCAATTTATGCTATCACCTAGTCAATGCTAGTCATAACCATATTGACAGAATGTGATCCAAAGAAAACAGAGCACAACAAATACTCAAGAAGAATCACTGTAATGACAGAACTTTGTGTTCTTCTGTACAGCATCATTTTGTAATCCTCAAAACAAGCAAAAAAAAAAAAAAAAAAAAAAAAAAAAAACAAAACCACAACAAAACCCAACTGATTTAATGCTACAGTTTCATTTTAACATACTGTTAATCACTAGTTATTTCTTCCTCAATGTATCATTTAATGAGTATCCCTTAATTTGACATATGAAAGGATTTCCCGTACCCTTAAAACAAGTACATAAGTGTATTTCTTTTAGAAACTTTAGGTTGTTCATTTAATTTAATAGCTAATATTAATACAAATAATACTTATCACTTGAATTGCACTTATAACTGGTTATATTCCAGAAATTATGTTGTTGTTAAACACTAAAAAATCCAGTGTAGTGCACTACCTGATCAATCTACCAATTGTTAGAAATAAAAATCCAAGAGAAGATGAAAAATAAAATATTCTGCATTCATTAGAATGTATGAGATGTTAATAAAAAGGGATGACTCTCTGAAAACGACAATTAACTATATACAATATAACATACACATTTTCCCTTTTCCTAGCCTAAGTGCATCTACTGCCTCATCTTCTGTACATTTCTGCCCAATGTAACCCCAAAGAGCTCAAGGTTCATTACATCAGAGCGCCCTTAAAGACACCATTTGATAAAAGCACTTGATACTCTTACGTTTAGTGGGCATGTAGCCAAGTATGTTTACAAAAAACCTGACTGATATAAGCATGTAAGTTGTTTTTTAAGCTTCTCTACTGACAAAGTAGCTCAGTCTATGAATTATGCTACGATGCCTTTGAAACAAGAGTTTCATCTTCAGAGCAGTAATTTTTCTAGTAAATGTTAAACCTAGTAGCAGAAAGTTTAGAAGATTCTAAACCAGGTGAAGATTTAAAAATATGATAGCTCTTCGGGCACAGATTCAGTATGTCAGGCAGGAGTAAACACTCAGGCAATGTCCATTTCTTGAACTCAACTATTCTCCTATACAGTATCTTGTTGGCCAAAATTACAGACTTCACTTTCAGATGTGTTTTAGGACCAAAACAATACCTCTGTATCATCATCTTGAATAAAAGAATCACTGTTCAACATGCATTCTTTGTAGTATTTCAATTTACCTAAAGGAATTTGAGATTGCTTTTCTCTGGAAAAATGCATTTGCTCTTGGACAAGCCTTCAATTTATGAATGGACTGGAGCAATGTGATTTCTTCCAGCCTATACAGATGCTAGTATTTAGAACTGAACATATATTTTGTGCAACCACTAGAAGGAAAATCTGATAACATTAAAGATGTCAAATGAAACAACATTATTAAATATGATGTCTCTTGTGAGCAATCAGAGGTATTTTCAAGGCATAGGTAAGGCTGAGATATGACAAGAGGATTACTGGAGTCAGAACTGAGATTCAGTGCTGTTCTCCAGATTCCACATCTGTTTCCTCAAGGAAACACATGACTTACCCAAGTCAGTTTTCACTGATTCCTCTTCCAAGTTTGGATCCTAAACATGATCTAAACCATTTTCAAACAACACAGTGACATCTGATGAAAACAAACAAACAAAAAGAAACAAAACCCACACACACCAAAAAAGAATGAAAGAGAAATAAAAAAAATCCTAAACAGAACTCCCTGTGTGGCTTGTGACAATTTTGATTCAGAAACATAGATCACTGTGTAGTTACTAACTTTAAAAGCTGTAATGAATCTCCACAAATGTTCTACACTAAATCTAAACTCACTGCCCAGCAAGCCCCCCAGAATAAACATGGAATCAAATAAGGATAGAATCAAGGAGGTCGGAAAAGACCTCAAAGATTACCCAGTCCAACTGTCCACCTACCACCAATATTTCCCCACTAAACCATGTCCCTGAGTAAAACATATAAACATTTCTTGAACACTTCCAGGAATGGTGACTCCACCACCTCCCTGGGCA
>JAOWBP010001760.1:37101650-37133740 GCA_028571105.1 Tragopan temminckii | reverse complement strand
CCCCCACATCTTAGATACTTATAGACCTGGATCAGGTCTCCTCTCAGTCTTCTCTTCTCAAGGCTAAACAGACCCAGTTCACTCAGCCTTTCCTCATAGGAGAGACGCTCCAGGCCCTTCACCATCTTTGTGGCCCTACGCTGGACTCTTTGCAAGAGATCCCTGTCTTTTTTGTACTGGGGAGCCCAGAACTGGACACAGTACTCCAGATGAGGCCTTACCAGGGCACAGTGGAGATTACTGAGATAAATCCTGAAGGACTACTTGGTTTGTTTTCTTTCTTTCTTTTTAATGCAGTTGTTTTAGTTTAGTTGTTTATTTTTTTTTCTTCTGTAACAGTTTTGTAAATAAACAGAAAGGCTACTTGATTCAATATCAAAACAAGTCCAAAAGGCTGATCTACTATACCTGTACTGCTAAATATCACTTGTGATCACTTGGGCAGTTAGTATCTGAGCTACTCTAGAGACCTGAATACTTATCTGCCTTTCCTCACACTCAACTGGTTGTGACAGACAAGGATAAGAGGCAGCAGAGAGGCAAAAGATTTCCCACCTTTTTGGTAAATGCAACTTTCACTGCATTTCTGCAATGCAAAATGTTCATTAAAGAATGACTGAATTCTGCTTCATATAGCCACAGTGTGACAGAGAAATGTTACTGGACTGAGGACTACTGTGCACAAACACATGAAGAATGAATACTAAAAAACTAATGCCATACCACCACTGAAGGATTCAATTACACCCTCCCACATGGAGGAATATTCAGAGATAAAGCTTCCATTCCCTGATGAAATGTATATGATACCTAAAACCATAATTACAAGATGTGCTTCTGAATACAATACAGAATACGTATAATCCTAAAAGGTGATTAGGTATTTAAGAAAATAAATATCTTCCCCCTGAAAGATCAGAAAGAAAGAGAAGTTAACAATGAATGAGTGGTACAGTAGCATGGCTAGGCTATGCATTGGGCTTGTGCACAGTAAAGGAAAAACAGCCAGCACAAGTACATTATGGACTGGCAGCTGTTTCATAGGTGAGAGTTTTATCCTCAATTTGAACGTGAACAGTTTTTTCACCAAGGAGAAAATATCTGTGTCAGCAACACACTTTGATTTCCCAAAATGCATCTGCATGCTTTCTTCTAGCTTTCTGTTAATTAAACATGCAGATACTTTACCTTATAGTTGAACTATCACAGAATATTACCTTATTGGTCTTTTTTCCCAATTGCTGAAGAATAAAAGGGTATATCATAACATAATGAAATAGGCTTAAACTTTTCATGCGTGCAAAATTACCATTTGCTTCTAGGTAAAGAATTTATGCACACTTCATGCCACACATTTAACGTTCATGGAATTTATTACAGCAGGTTTTCAAGCCTCTCATACAAACGTTTGTCAGGTCTTTAATTTTTATTCAGAATTTCAGGACAGTTGAAGACATTGTTGAAACACATTCTACTGAAAATACGTAACTAAGCGAGAAACTTATTTTCATTTTTGAAGTTCCCACTTCGTACGGTCTTAAGGGAAATCCACCCTGACCCAGAAGCTATCGTATCCAAAGGAAGATCATTAATAAAGACCTTAAAATGCACAGTATTTTTATAACATCAAGATTTCAGAAAAGCTATGTTTTGCACTATTACTGAATGCTTGGCTTGCTAATATTGAATGCTTGGGACCTTAGATTGCTGTAATAAATCAAGGCAAATCTTGTCCACACTTCCAGATGAGCACTACAATCCAGAAAGTAAATTAAGCATGCTTTATAAAATCTACTTGGTAATGATGCGACTCGTATATTCACCACTGGACACTACTGCACAGAAGATACAATAACCCTACCTGCAGGATGGACACAGTTTGTGAGAAGTGGTGCTGTTCCATCGTTGATGTGGAATAGAGAGCAGCTAGAGGGTGATCAAACTTCTGAAGGTAGCTGTTGCTGTAACCTCTGTGATCCAGGTCGTGACATAGGCATGCAACTAAAAGACCTTTTCGCTACAAAAAAAAAAAAAAAAACAAAAAAAACAAAAAAAAACACAAAAACTAAGATGTATTTTCAGCCCCTAGATGTCACTGTCTTCCCAAAATACTGTAAACGTTGGACTAGGATTACATTGCCTTTAAATAGTGCACAGCAATGTTCATCAAAATTTCAAGAAACAAAGAAGTGAGGAAATACAGAGTTAAAATCTTCTGTCTGAAATTCAGATCTTTTTATACCTTCTAAGTTAGAAAACGTTATTTCACAATCACATGTTATTGGAGGGGTTCTGCTTCAGGAAGGAACTTCAGCAGTTTCTTGTATACTTCTCCAGCTTTAAGCACTACCACACAACTACTTGGTTAGCACTGGAAATTAAGAGACATTTAAATATTCCCCAGTTGTGCAAATCTACAGATTTTTGTTTTTAAAGGAACATTATTTTTTCAAACTTGGATAATTTTGCTGACTTACAGTATGAGCCTGGCAAATGCCACTTTCTTATTGCAGAGCCACTTTTCAAGACCCTTTTTTAAAGCAGAATTCGCTAAAACATTTTCAACTAGACTTTATTTAATTTTATATTATATTTATATGCTGAACAAGAACATGTTTTTTCCAAACATACTTCTAGTAAACAATTTTGACTGAAATTCCCCCAAATGAATCTATTAGCCAGATGAAGCCTGGAATCTTGGAAATTACAACTCAAGTGGTCAGTATTTGGCAAAATTATACACAACCTAAAACAGGTTCTTCCAGGCTGGAAGTTTCAGGCAGCATTTATAATAAACATCACTCTCATCTGCACCTACAGCAATTTAGGCAAAAAACAACTGGCAGTTCTTTATATTATGTATTAACATCTAACCATATAAGCCTTCTGTTTTATTACCAGAACTTTCACAGCGCTCTAATTAAGGTATATATATATTTTTATTTTTCTGAACTCCCTGCAACTATCTTAAAAAAGATGGACACACACATTAAGGAAAACTTTTATTATATAAAAGTTAATCAGCGACTAAACATAGACAACCATTTTCCTTCCACCCTTTCTACTCCTTTACTTACATATGCCAACTATCTCTGTGACACCAAGCCCTTCTCCATTGTTCTCTTATACAGAATCTTACAGATCTCCCAGAGTCCAAGATTCAAGGTGTTTCCTTCCCCTCAGTACAGATCTGACAGTTAATTGAATAATTAAAATAAAGATTATGGTTGTAGGTGAACAGGGAGAACATTAAAATATAAACAGAGATAGCAGATCTGCTACTGCTGTGAAGAATTTTCCTTCCTTAAGCTCCCTGCTCACATCAACTTTACTGCAGAAATTATGAGATCCTTTATATTGTCTAAGCTGACAGGAAAACTCAAGCACAGAAGATCATCTAAGATAGTCAATACTTCTTAATGAGGTCTAGTAACTGATACAGTCATCACACCTACCTCCAGATCAGTGAAGAGCCCCTGGTTGTTCTGAAGTATGGCATACATGCAATGTGCAACTGTAACTGCATGCTTCCAGTTGTGGTAGGGCACACGACGATAGTTCTTCTTTACAGACATAGTAAATCGGCATAGCTTTTCAAGTTCAAAGCTAGAAAGAAATCAGTTTGGTGAGACATGAGAAATAAGAATGGAAAAAATAAGGAACAGAGGAGGAAAAGATGTTCTTGCATTTACTCCTTGCTGGGAATAAATGATTAATGAGAGCATTCAAGTTTTGGTAAGGACAAAAACGTGCAAATGCTTGACAGAACTCACAGTTGAAGATATCCAGCTCAGGCAAAACAATTACACAAACTTAGAAAATCTTCAAGTGATTTTTCTTTATCTATTCAGCCTATAAAATATCAAAGCTGTCTAATTCACACTTTGAAAGTAAAATATTTTCAAAACATAAAACTAGAAGATTTTATGCAAAAACATTGAAGAAATAATCTTGTTTAAAACAACATTTCAGTTAAATGCCAACACAAAAATTGTTTTGAATAAAAGATATTAAGATTCTCCATAATGACAAAAAAACATTTCAGCGTTTCTCCATTTTCATTAAATGATATCATTTTCAATGATTTTTTTGTGTCTTCTTGCTATATTAACATATACAAGCAAAATAAAAAATATTTTTATTAAAGTAATAATGCAAAGTAGTTAAATAATTGCTATGCTTGGCTTATGTGGCTTAAGAACACTTCCAAGAGTTATATCCCGCAGTATCAGAGCTCTACACAGCATTTGAAAGGAAAGAATTCTTTTTGTTTACAGATTTATATTTTTATTATTTCTTGTATATCTCATGGAAGCTGTATTAACGTAGGATATGTGAGCTGAGAAAGTAAAGCTGGATATCTCTAATTTATCAGGTAAAACTGTGAACACAAATTTACTATACAGACCTAGTTAGAGAAAATATATTTCTATGGTTGCACGCTGAGAAAGGTAATTATTCTTCTGCTTTAGCCTTAACATGATATTAGTAAAAATAGAGGCACAGTGTTTCAAAAATAGCATTAGAGTTAACTTTTAATTCTAGAAAGTTAAGTCAGACACCTCTGATGTAATTAAAACTACTGTTTAAAATACTGCATCATAACTCAGAAAATCACACTAGTTGCTTTCAACTGCGTACAATATCCATTCCAATATCTATTCAATAGAACAACTGAAGCTAAAGAGAAAATCATTACCAATGTTACCTCAATGTAGAATGCTACTATTTCCTCCAAAACTACATTTTGTATGGACGATTAAAGCAGTAAAAGATTATTGTTTCATGAGAGAACAGAAATCGTAATGAGTATCAACAATTTTTCTTAAAAAATCCTCCCTGTGCAAGACAGTTACAGATTACACAGATGTATACTTAAAGGCACAATCTCCTCAATATAATTAAAATCAAGTTTTAGTCTTAAAACAGCTGCAAAGTTCTTGAAATCCTTTTTGGAGAGCTGAGATTATTTGTTCCTTCAGAAATTAAATACAAGTCTGTCAGTCCCAATAGTCTCATCTTCAAATGTTTTTCTCACTTCTGTTTCTTTAATTTTTTATGTGAGAGTTGAGACTCATTTGAAAAAATATCATGTAGATACCAATTCTTTCCCATCAGAGTTACACCTTGAAAAAGCAATAACGATAGAGGCAAAAAATTGAAATGAAAACATGAACCCAAATCTTGAATCCCAGCCATTCTTCCAGGAATGAAAATAACCTAATTATATTGAGCAGTACAGAACTATACTTAGACCAATCATCCACTTTGCAGTATTGAAGAGGAGAAAGACCCCCAGGTTTGACTATATTTGTGTTTTGAGGGCATGGAAATTCATCTAGTTATTAAGATGAAACAGCCACCAATAAATGCTTCCCAAATGTTCCTCAGTTCTGCAGGAACATACTTCCCTTCTCAATTGCCCATTTATAAATTTTTCTACAACGTGATGAAGTTCCTTTCTCTAAGCAATGGGAGTATACTTGGTCAAGAGACTGCTGATGTTGGCAATGGTAACAGATACTGAGAGGAAGGACCGTAAATGAAATGACTTTTAATTCTGAAATTCTGAAATTGCTCACTTCCATAATTAATGAACAGTTATGCTGATAATTGATTTTAACAAGAGTGCCTTTAATATCTTCACAATCCTCAGACTGAAAAGCAAAAAAAACAATTTCACCTCAGAACCAAACAATACTTCTACGTATAGGAAGGACAACTGTTGAGACAATATCATGAGTTCTTTCATCTTGTTCTTCACAAATAATAAGAATTAGAAACCAAGAAGCTAGGGCAAGAAGTTTAGTCTGCTTTTCACAGTCCTGTACAGATCAGGCAAAGCAAATAACCTCCAAAGGAGTTTAAGATGCTGCAATAGAAAATAATGAACTTAACATTTCAAAATAAATAAAACCATAAGTAATGGAGTTAAAGCAATAAATCATATAGTTCATACCAGGCTGTCCCACAGGACTGGTGAACCATGTAGACAAAAATGGCAGGCCAGACATCCTCATATGGACTGATGTCAAAGTGGTATCTAAGAAGAAAGTTTCACCTTAGTGAGAACAAATGCTCTTTCATTCTTCCTAAAAGCAAGTGAAAATGACTGACAGCATTTACTCGTTTCTGAACATACATAGAAAACTGACTTTACAGGCTATATCTTCCAGCAATGTAGATAAATATATTTCTAGTAAGTTCAAGGAAACTATGTTGGTTAGGCTTTGGCTTTGTCTAATTCATAGAAACATAAATATTTATTTAAGAATCTGTTGTTTAAGTAACGTACAGAAATCTGTGTTGACTCCTAAAATCACTTTCCTCCCATGAACTGCATAAAAGATGTGTCGAACAATATATTAACTGGCTTTTTTCACATAACTTCTGTCAAAAATTTGGTGAGAGTTGGTCTAATTTTGCTGAAGTCACCTTTTACAGGCTAACAGAAATTAAGCACAAACTTTAATCCAGCACTGAATACTGCATTTTTTATGTTTCATGAGCTAAGGATTTATTTCCTCTCAATATCAACATTTAGGCATAACATTAGGGACATGACCAGCAGAACTGTTTGTCCTTCTATTATTAATTAACCCCTTTCCCTGCACCTGCTGTGCCACAAGTCTTCTATTTACTTTCCACTGAACCCAGCTAAACATTTGTGCGTGTATGTGGCATATCAAACAGCATAGCAGGTGCGAGAGAGCTAAAGGCAGCTGAATTGCATGGAAAATGGTTAAATGCAGTCAGAGTCCTCACATGAAAGGATATGAATATAATTTAGAATGAAACCTGCCATCTTTAGAAGTAAAAATCATTTTGGTTAGGAGGTGGGTTTATAATGTCATCTAACAAAGCACAAGAAACTGTATTGCAAAGAGTAAGATTATACTAGGGCATAATCCTGCAAGCTGCTAATACACTGGCTTTCAAGCAAATCACTTCACCACGTAATGATCTTTAACCATAAGTAGTCTCTGTTAAGCGGATGCTCACATGATTTGCTTGATCATGGCTACAGTCTCAGCACTTGACAGGAGTGAGCTCTAGAGATTAAGTTAAGTAAAACAGTTTAGACTTTCTGACTCAGAACTGTAAAGTTTTGATTTGAGGCACCCGGTCACTACAGCAGAATTTACTGTCCTGCCAGAAACAGCGACTTAAAACCTCAGATGAGTCGCAGTGTTAGCACTACCAATCTAACACAGATAAAAGCACGTCTTCAGTACTTGGCAGACCCTTGAGGTCTAACAGCAACTGTTTTATTTCAGAGAAAGCCTAAGACTATTCAGATCTTGTAGACTAAAGGATGGCAAGTCCTCCTCTGAAGTTAGACCCTAACTTTAAAGCCTACTACCAGGGATTCACAGCCCTGAATCATCTTCAGAAGTTTAGAGATCTGCATTCATTTTCCCCTCCTTCAAGAAATACAGGCAGAGGCATGAAACACATACACAGAAAAAAAAAGAAAGAAAAGAAAAACAACAGGAAGGAGCTGAATCTTTTACTCTAAAACATACAAGAAGTGGTGACGACATGCTATTGTTCTTTACTACTGATATACCAACTCAGCCTCCTCTGGGGCTCTGAGTTGTTGGTGACTTAGGACTTCTGGAAAGTTAGCTCATCTTTGTAAAGCTTTAATATAAATTAATGTAACTGCTGTATACATAGCTGTGGAAAATGCTACCACTCTGAGAAGGTATAATTTTACATCTTTGAGAAACCCATTTTGTTCACAGGTCACGAAGTTTAACTGGGTTTTAGATAAATAAACACCTAGGATACTGGGTTAGCTCTACAATAAAAATGCTTCCTTAGATATTCTCCACTATACTTAGGAAAACCAATCATTTTTTTCACAGACAGATACTAGTTGCAGTTGTTTGCATATTGAAAAACCACTTACAGTTCAATTTCTTTATAAATATGTGGAGGCAGTGTACAGTGCATGAGGTTTTGCCACTCTTCTGCAGTACAAACACTGTGGTAGGACAGCTTCTCCATTGTTACACGGTAAATACACTCTGAATGGCGAATTCTGTGGTACATCTGAAAAAGGGAAGTCATACATTAATGTGAGATTTCAATCAAGGAAAAAAGCATTTCCTTCCTGTATTCAAGCACTTATTCTTAAACTGTTCATTTACAAAAAATATTTGTGATTCTGGCTGCCCAACTTTATACATCCCTGGAGGCAGTCAAGGCCAGGTTAGATAGGGCCCTGGGCCAACCTGGTCTAGTTGGTGGCAGTCCTGTGCTTAGCGGGAGGATGGAACTGGATAATCTTTAAGATTCCTTCCAATACAAGTAATTCTATGATTCTATGCTGAAGTTTGGTACTAAAAAAAAAAGTACTCTTTGTAATTAACTGAGAGTTTCACGCAGCTATTGCAAACATTGTATGGCTTATGAACAAGTGAGGACACAGCAAAAGTAGTGCTCTTGAATATTAAGAAACACTATTAAAATGAGTGAACTCGCACACATTAGAATGATCACGTAGTCCCAGATTTAATTTATATGCTGGCCTCTTTACTTGCCTTGAGTCATGTGGAACAAGTTTTAAGTAAATTTAGATAAAATCTTCTTCTTCAGTTTAATGGCAGTATGATGTAAAATGGTTTCATGTGAACTACCAGGCTTAACTGACATAGTATCTTACCTCCTATTAATATGAATGATTTATTCTGCATTACATTCTTATACTTATATAGCAATGACCATTCAATTGTTTGAATTTTCTACACGAATAGTAGTTTTTTTTTCTGAAAATACAGAGTTTAAACACAAAAGTAGTTATCTACCCTTTTCTAGCATTAGTAATCCTAACTATATATCACAGCATTCAAATGTATACATTCACAATGTATATTCTTGAATATTAAGCTAATGGAGTAGAGAGAATACATGCAATCTTCATCCTCCTATTAAATTTCTAAAACATATTATCTGAACTTATGAAGGTAAATAAGAAGCATATTTTCTAATGAAAAACAAGAGAAAACAGTACTCAATTTTCAGAGTTTTCCCTTGCAGGTTAGCTGTATAAAATGAAGGTATCTAGCATACAATTATTTCAGGAAGCATCAAACAAATTTCCACCATTCCACTAGAGGACAACTATTCAGCAAATAATAAAATGATTTCTTGTTCCTTATTAATTCAATGAAACAGACGTATGGATCACTTCAATAGTCTGGAAGATGAAACAGCAGATTAACTACTTAAGTAAGATTCTAAGTCTTCATGTAATAACCAACATCTTAGAAAATTGTAGAAAAAAAAAAACAACTCACGTTAGCACAGTGTAAGGCTAAAGCACAGAAGACTGCAAACATTTTGAAGTTGTTCTCATCAGTTTTAGAGAAGGCACTTCCACTTATTTTGTTCACCATCTGCACAACGCCTATTACACTTCCTCGGCTCACAATAGGCATGCACAGGATATTTCTGGTTGTGTAGCCCGTATAGAGGTCTACTTCTCTGGAAGGCCAAATAAAAGAAAGGAAAAAAAAAAAAAAGAAAAAAAAAAAAGAGAGAGAGTCAATATTATTTATTACTACCAATTGCTTGTTTCCTAGAAAAGAGGATTTACAATACAGGACATAGTTTCAAGGTAGACGTACTTAGTACCTGCAAAAAGTTCACTTCCAAAGTTTTCAAGTATTTCCATCTACGCCGTCAGATTTAGAAACAGTTTCTTAATCCTTTCATTTCCATATGCAGGATAAATAATCAATACCTTATTAACTGTACAGTTTGATCATTCATTAAATTAAATATGCTTAGGTACTTACACATGCCCTTTGTTAACAAAATTTTTCTTTTTTTTTTTTTTTCTTTCCACTCCTAAAATCAGTCAGATTCCAAGGAGGCTAACACAAAAGATCACTAATAGGACTACTTAATTGGCAAAGCTCTGTAACAGGAAAAAATAAAATTCTTCTCCTGACTCATATATTAAATAAAAATAATGATTTTTTAAAATTATTTTTATCTTTAAAATATCTGTAACAGTAAAAGTATATAAAGGGATATATATATAGGTTTGATCCTTAACAGAATATCAAAGATCAGTGTATGAATCTCTAATACGACATCTAAGCAGGAAATATAATTGCAGTTCGGTGAGCTTTTTTCTCCCCTAGTGAATAACGTTACCTGTTAAAGCGTGGATCTGCATAGGCATCAGGGATGTTAAGGACTTCCCCGGTTCTTGCCACTTGACCAGCTATTCCTTTTTCTATAGAAAATCTGCAATAACAAACAAACAAACAAATAAACACATTAGTCACAATAAGAACTATCTGGAAAGCTATTTTTCCACTGGAGTCTGTCCTGGGCACTGTAAGAGACATTTGCTCCTGAGCAGCGTCATGCCGATGCTTTTAGGAGAAAAATTAGAAGACAGCAACTAGTTGTAAATAAAATAAACAGCACATGCTCAAACAGACATTTTCTGAAAACTTTCTAAAACATTATGTATATGCAGATGAAAACAAAATATGCCACGGTAAGACATTTTAGCGACAACAATTCAATGTCTTCAGTAACCCTGGGGGATGCGCCTAACAAATACGACACTTGAACAAAACCTATGACTTGTGTTTACCTTTACAAGACATTAATTTCATGATCACTTTTACATATTTATTTTTAACTTAGACACATCATATACAATATGGAACTTGGTTATTCAAGGGCCAGATGGATTTGACTAAAAACAAACAAACAAAAACTTGAAAGAAGACCAGTGGAAATGTCAAAGCTAAACATTATACGCATTTGCTAAATACACTTCAGAATAAGTAGCATGCTTCATCTCATGACATTCAAACAACGCCAAGGTACTAGCTGCATAACTAATTACCACAAGATAATTAAATACAGCAGGCATATTCTGGAGCTGAATCAGAAAAGTCTGCAAGTCTCTATTGCTAAGAAATAATTCTCGATTGACATAAAACGGTTATAAAATATAAGCATAAAATGATTTGTGGAGAAAAAAATATGAAGACAGAATCACATGTGGAACACCTTCAAATCTAAACGTGCCTGGGTAGTATCATGCCCCTACTGATGTTAGTGTCAAAGCTGTCAGGTTTTCATCCTGTACACTCAGATTTTAGACTAGTTGCTATTTCTTATTATCTGAACCAATATACCAATATATGTACCAATTTCAACTCTTTCTTGCTGACTGACTCAGTGTCACACTTCTACAGATACTAAAGTTACACATCACTTTCAGTATACATCGCTCTTGAAATGGTTCATACCTTCTTATTCAAAGTTACAATAATTTTCATATAGAAAGATAAAGATATAAGCAAAAAAGAAATTCTTAAGGAGTATAAAAGTGCATGTTAGAGTAGGCCACCTTCTCTAATGTGCTCCACCTCCTTGCCTGTCAGTATATAAACTGCACCAATTTTGAGTGCTTCCATTTGCAGTCATACAACATAATAAGTGGGTGCAAGTTTGTCAAAAGGGGTTCAAGTGATGACATGAATCACATCCCACATTGGCACAGAATTTTAGAAGTAAGAGATGGAATTTTAAAAAATCTGAAAAAATTCACTGTTGAGTATTTTAATAAAATTTTGGTGCAGGCTATTTAGTCATACTTTTTTAAAAAGCCACAGGTTTAAAACCTGCGTCTCTCTAAAAATTTCAAGGCATATCTATTAAAGTACTGTCACTTTTAAAAAACAAAAAATGTTACATTTATTTTTTTGACATTTTGCCTCCTTCACTGAAAATTTGCATATATGTAAAAACCAAATACTTGTGGGAAACAGAAATATACATCAATTTCACCATTTCAAACATACTTCAGAATCACAGTTCCGTAAAAGTTTTATAATTCACATCAGAAAAATTAAAAATAAAACACTGAACCTAAAATCTTCAAAACCAACAATCAGTTCATACTAGATTCTATGCCTATTCCATCCATGAGAAGTACAAATTGCGTTTTCTTGCTTTGAATGTGCTTGAATAGCATGAATTTCAATTCCTCTTAGGAACCCTCTTGGGAAAAATCATCCCATACTGGTAGATCTATGGATTAGGTGCACCTTTACCTGCACCTTTACCTACCTCAGAACACCTCTGTTTTTTTCCCAACATGATTTCCAAAAGGACCGCCTCCGGAAGACGGCATTTCCAGGAGTGACGTTATAGCTTCAGAGACGTTGTTTCGATGGCACTGCAATGTCATTCCCAGAAGTACTACCTTCTGGAGGCGGGTCCTGGTGGGAATGATATCACAGTATGACAAGTATTGTCAGGGTACCTGCAGATAGGCACAGCGACTGGGTAATAAAATGCCTGCAAAGCCCTAGTTACAAGGAAACTGCATTCTTCTGCTAGCTACTCTCACCTTATTTCTTTGGTCTTCTTAAAAACAGGTTTCCCATCATTTTCTTCTCCAATATCAAAAAGATCTGAATACAGCTCCTTATTTTTGTGGTCAACCTGGAAGAGTGCACACCTATCTGCATTCACCAGGTTTTTTGCATATATCTACAGACAAAAGATAAAACTAAAGTTAATGGTCATGGGTTAACTTAACTTCAGTCACTTATCTGATAAATAAATCTGTTTTAAGCACCATCCACCTTCACAGCGATATTTTAAATGGCACAATATTCAAATGGCAAATGCAGTAGTTTTTCTTCAGTACTTTCTGTTAATTACCGTGTTCTTCTTATTGTAAAATGCAGGGGTTTCTTTAGAGGTTTGAATGTCTGCTAGAAGAGAAGAGGCCTTCTTATTTAGCTGCATTTCCATTTCAATGAATGCTTTTCAGAATGGTACCATTCTCCCTATTTTTAGAAATTTTTCACCTTTACAAAATTTAGGGTAGCATGGTTAGGCTGCGGCTGAACTTTATGATCTTTAAGGTCTTTTCAAACCTGAACAATTCTGCAATTCTATGAATTTTAAATAGACAGGTTATAGCAGTACTTAAGAAAAGTTCTGACTTCTTTTCTTTGTCTTCAGTGCAAACATATTGGTATCAAATATCCAATGAAGAAGGACATAATAGAGAAGCTAGTGTGTGTTTCTGAAGTACTAAAGTTCTGAAGAAACTTAATGTGCTTGTGGCACATAAAAATAAACAAACACAGGAAAATTATGCGTCATGATGGATTGCCATGTGCAACAGCACAGGAAATAGCTGCCATCTCCTGATGCTAGTGGCAGTCCTTGCGCAAAAGCTGAGACCTAGCAGGTTCCACCCAGTTAAGTAAAACCCACAAGGCATCATCCAGTCAAGTACCACAGATAAGGTCAGGGAGACTGCAAGCTAATAAGTAACTTTTGAGAAACACTGCTTGCTTAGAGGAGTAAGAAATGTAATGTAAAGGTCTTGACCACTCAAACCTTTTGTTCCTTTGCTCAAAACAGAGGAGTGAGCATATACTCAGGCAAAAAAAAGAGAAAAAGGTAACTTGAACTGCTGCTTTCCTCCTTGTATCTATTTTCAAGAATGTCTTTATAGCATTAACTTCACTGTGGAACTTTAATGTAAATGAAAATGATAAGAATCCTAAAATCCTTGTACTGTTATCTTTATTATTATATGAGCAAATCTAACTTTTAGTGCAGTCTCTGAAGGACGAAGTAGTGAGGTGAAATCTACTGTTGTTCTTCCCTCATTCCGAGTTACACAATATGCTACATAATAATAGAATTGCACTCCTCCCAAAAATGGCAATAAATGTGCAAATGCAATTCAGTTAATTGGCCTAAGAAACAGCCAACTGCTACAGATTACAAAGGAAGATTAGAATGGAGCCTGTATGCAGGTTAAAATGCAGAATCAGGATACAGCCAAGTGTCAGAGAAGATGAGGAAAGAGTAAGCATATTTAACTGCCAGTTAAGTTTTCCACCAGACCTCTCATCATAGGGAAGAGTTGGGAAGAATGTCAATATTTGTTCTCAATGCCATACACTATATTACACCAGTTCCATTAAATGTTAAGCTATTTTTAAGCAGTTCATTTGAATTGGAAAAATCAATTTTCAGAATGTGCAGAAGTCTTGACTATGTATTAACAAGAATAAGGCAAACACTGCAGAGCATTTTCCATAACTAATTCAGGTTTCTAAATAAAACCACTTTTACAATGTTTGCATTCTTAGTTTGTGGTCTTTGAATATTCTAGCTAAGAGTATCACTCTGGAGATCAAGGTATGCAATGGAGCACTCTTGGTGAGTATATTTGAATATGCAGATTGAAGTAATAATACCAGGGACATGATTAAGATTTACACTCAGGGAAAAGAACTGCATTATTTAATGAATATGACTAATGCTAAGAAGCACAATTCATATAGTAAACGCTTAAAATGTGCTACAGGCAACCAATCCACAGATATTTGTAGATACCATTCAGGAAATAATTCAGAATATGAAAATGATTCAAAAAATTATATTCTGTTTCTTAACTTTACTATAATTCACTGATTAAATAAAGAATATTAACTATTTCAATAGACTTGACTTATTCTTCTAAGTTTGTTTTTTTTCCTATGTTTTTTATAAAATATTGACTGACTGTTACTCTGGCTATGGGTGCAAAGCTAAGTGGATGTCGTGTTTTCAACAGCTCACTCAATAGCTAGAACAAATACTGTAGAAGTAACGCTTGAACTCTAGACCTCCTATAGACAACAATTTCTTCATAAGTGTTTTGCAGTATGTAGAAAATTGAATTTAGGAAATAGGAACAACAAGCTGAAACAAAAACAGAAGCCTTTTTGTTACAACTTTAAAACCTTCAACACACAATAGAAACTGCACAGTTCAGAGACAGTTATGTGATTACTTATGAGAGTTGTGAAATGAAATTGCTGCAACAACCAAAATCAAGTTGATCCTTCCCTTTCTTCCTCCATAGAGAGATGTTAATTCTGTTTGCATTACATGTCTGATATAAACAGCTCTGGCACTTCAATGATGTGCAATGTCTTACTTCAAGGAAAGGAGAATGAAGAACTTTAATAACAACGATTAACAAAATTAGAAGTGAAAAAGAAAACTTACCATTATATGTTCAAGTAGAGAATCTATTGCAACTATATTATCAAAATACGTTCTGTAGAGAAAGAAAAGTCGATAAATATTTGCATTTAGTCAAACCTTTCTCAAATGACTGTTGCTGGCTCTTGTTTCACAGCCACTGAACTGTTTAGCCCAAACAGATGAGAAGAACAACTGCACCTAAAAAATCATTGACTGGCTTTCTACTGCACAAGAAAACTCAGCAATGGTCCTAGCTCTGTTCCTATAAGCCATTATTCTACAGTGACAGACCACTACAGAAAAAAAAAAGAAAACAAAAAGACTACCAAGCATTGCCTGCCTTGGACTCGACAGGTCCCTGCTGAGCAGTGCCAAGAATGTACCAAAATACTTTGCCATCTTTTACACACTTAAAATTTTTAAAAGTGAAGCAAAAAGAAAAATAATTAAAAAAAAAAAAGGTTTTTTCCATTTCTGACTGCAGATAAACATTACTGACAGGCTTTCAAAATATTTCTTTAGGTTTATGCATAGAGAATTACGTAGTGAGAACTACTGAATACTATGCATTGAAGCTAAATTCAAGTCATATTGCCCATCTTTTAATAGTATTTAAAAAGAAAAAACTTATTGCAATAAGTATTCTCTTATTTTCTACTGGCCCAGATGCAGCATGTTGTACTTGGTAGACAACTGATACTATGACTTAAAATAGAGATTAAAAAAAAACCCCGTTATCTCAGTTCTCAATTTCACAGTGAAGAGGTAACTGTCCAAGGACAGTCAAGAACACTGAATGATAAAGGTCAAACTTCTTAGTAAAATAATTCTAAATCTTCCACATACCAAGTCTTAATAACCCTTGGATTACAATGTTCCCAGGAATGGCCCTGAACATATATACAGCTCACTTCTGTTTGTGTCTACTGAATAAAAAGGTACATACTACATTAGTCTCACACTTCCAGGGTCATGAAGATACACTGCCTTTTCTAAAATGTTACAGAAGATGTCCCAGTAATACTGCATGCTATCAATTTTCTCATTGAATAGAAATCTTCTTTTCATGTAGGAACAGGTACAGATCATTTTTAAAAGCAAGTTGATTATTTGCTTGCTAGAGCAATTGCTAATCCCATCAACTTGAGATCTGTTCATCGAGACCTAAAGCACCTGTGTGTTACAGCATTATTCCTCAATGCCCATTTTTACAGCTATCTCTACTGTTAAAAAATGCTTATAGTAGCAACAAAGACAAAGGGATGAAGGACAAGCAGATTACTTAGAACATTATATTGACTTCATAAATCTAAACCCAAACTTTCATACTTCTACAGTGTTTTCAGCTTAATCTCTACATTTATTGTGATGAGAAATTAAAAAAAAAAAACAAAAACATATACTACACACAGTTTGAAAAATAGAGCCTCCAGCCACGAAGAAGACCACATGACCAAATACATTTTGTACATCATAATTGTATCTTACATATTCTCCTGCAATAAGAACAGAAAAGTTTAACAGCTATATCTGACTATCACCCACATAATTCATTCCTGTCCCTGCTCTGAAGGGACATCAAAACAGGCTAATGAGATCATAGTGGAAACCATACTTTGGAAAAGCCTTGCCAAGACAGTGGTCATGGCCCCAAGCTGCCAGAGTTCAAGAAGTATTTGGACAGCGCTCTCAGACACAGAGTCTGAATTTTGGGTGGTCCTGCGTAGAGTCAGGATTTGGATTCAATGATCCTTGTGGTCCCTTCCACCCTGGGATATTTCGTGATTCTATGACTCTATACTTACTTTGATACATCAAGCAAGAAGTCATTCAGTTCAGTCTGTTTGGCAAGACCTCTGCACACCTGGAAGAACAGATCACATTATCATTTGTTCCAAGAGGTCACTGAAGTCAGAGGTAAACTGAAACTGAAGTTTTGTGGTCTATTCACCTAATTTGTATTAAAAATTATAGCTCAAAGTTTATAAATATATTCCAGCACTGTACAAAATTAAAAGCTGGATTTGTGTGCTGGGCTTCAATCATAGATATCTGAATGTTAACTAGCCTAGTAGGCAAAGCCTAACATCAGATCAGAACTCCCATGTTCTTTCCAGGCAAGAAGTTGGGCAGAATGAGCCTTCTACTTTCGCCTGGAAGAACAGAAAGGAGAGGAATGAAAATGACCATTGGACAAGCTTTAATTAAGATTTCTATGTTTTGTTTTCTTATGTGTTAAAGATTCTTCATTAAAGAGTAAAACATCATTATAAAGTGATGTACAGTTAAAACTGTACACAATTACAATTCTATTGTTGCACAATAAACAAGGCCAGCATATTATTTCTGGATGTCCCAGGGTGAATGATCATCCTAAACAACGACAAAGCACTGCAGTGGCAAATATTAATCTATAAAGAAATGCAAGAAACTTTGCACAAGTCTTTCGCAAGATGCATTAAAGACATCTTTAAAAAAAAAAAAAAAGCAAAAAAAGCTGACAGAACGACCTACGTCAGCATCTTCTGTGAGCTGAGCTGATGGGATAGGTTTAGTTTTGGTGTTACCATCTTCTATTAGTCGAAGGAACAAAGCCTATTAGTAAAGCTGAATAGCAGCTATCAGCACAGAGCTTCATTAGACACCCAAATAAGAACAGCATGAAGCATCCTCAGTGGGAGTAGGACCATGAAGCAGCCAGCAAAGATGGCTTAAAGCAGCCTTAGCCAGAAATATCAAATAATTTAAACCTGATTAGTACGGAAGGAGGAAAGCAACCAGGTAGCCTAGCAGTTACCTTATTCCAAGAAAAAAAAAAACCACTTTTTTTTTTTTTTTTTTACATTTCCGATTAAAAAACTACTTACCTACTTCAGTAATGTTTCTTTTCATCAAAAATAAAAGGAACAATATAAATTACTTTTTATTAAATCATATGATCCATGGTTGCTAGGGAAGAGAATGAGCTCAATGAACACCAAAAAAGTTAGCATACTATTTCCAGAATCTGGAAAGGAGCTTAAATTGATTCTCTAGTGATTCCACTTAAATCTGAACACATTCTATGGTCCAACCAATCAAGCTCTGAAAGAAGGATTACACAATGAAAAGAATGAAAAACAACCCAAACTTACTTGTACTTGATGTATTGCTACTGAAGCCCATGCAAGATTTGCTGTTGCAACCTGAAGCAGAAGAGAAGGCAGATTCTGAAAAAAATCTTGATAACGTCATATAAGTTACCTGATAATTTTCCCTACCCAGCTGGTAAGTGAATTAGACAGACAGAAACAATTTGTTGGAATACTGTTAGTTCGTGAAAGTATCCGTATTTTCACAAGTGTTTCAGTATCAGTAAAGTGCATGCAGCCTCAACAAAACATTTCTCCTCTTTTCTGTCACAAAGATGCTTATCAATGCTTTAGAAATTGTATTATATTAAGAATCCATCAGATCAGAGACATAACACAAAAACAAACATCCCACAAGTTGAGGACTTTAAAAATTGTATTATGTACAAGTTGAGGACTTTAAATATTACATTATGTCCTTTTTTTTTTTCTTTTTTTTTTTTCTTTTTATAGGTATCTGCTATAGAAATAAAATATCCTTTAACATCTTCCTGGAGCTGTGTCTCTTCAGCCACAATTACTTTCAGCTTTAAACAGGCACTGTCTCCTTCACTACCTTTCTGGTGACAGAAGAACCAGACTCGATCTCTCAGTGCAGGACCAGTACTTTTAAATATGACAGTTTCCAGGCAACATTTCAAGAAAACGTCATGTAAGCTGCAGTTAACTAAGCTGTGCTACTATACACGATCTCCTGTCCTTGAAACATACGAGCTTTATAGGAACACAAAAGACATAAGTACAAGAGCTCTGCCGCTGCAGTCCCTCGCTCATCTACTATTTTTTTAAATAGAACACATTGTACAGATTTTATAAAAACCACTAACAGTATTCAAAGGCTTTCTGAAACCTGAAAACAAAAGAATGATTTAGAATACTCAAAAGTGACTTTTAAATATTTTTAACTTACTAATAAAATGCTTTTGTTTAGTAGTCAGTCTTTTACAAGCAGAATATAAATGAACTTCAGTTAAAGAAGGTATTTAGTATAAACAATAAAATATACAGTTTGAGACTATATAGATTGTAGATTGATTAATGTAATGGGAGAACATTAAAAAATAAATACACAGTGTGTAAGCAGCAGAAGTACAAGGCCTACGAAGCTGGTTTTGTGTGAACGTCTTTCCTTTGCTGTGTGTATAGGGATACCAGCAGCACCACATTAATCAGGTACCCTACCATGATCTCTGTCTACTAGAGAAAAAAAACCAGCTGAGAGACTGAGGCTGAAGCCACATGTAGTGACTGCCAGGCTGATATACAAACATCCCATCTTAGCGGGATGTTAGTGTTTGTATAACATCCACTAACTTATGTTACAGAATACACAATTGACAAATACTACTAATTTTTTTTTTTTCTTTTTTCTCGTTGGGAGGACTAATTTTAATATCTATTTTAGCACAGTTTCTGCTTTTTCTGTAGGAATAATTACTCTTCAGTTCAGCTAAACCCAGAGAATTTCAGAGTAAATTACAAAAGGTGGGTGTCTCACCTCTTGGTGACTAAGATGGAAGGCTTCTTTGCCCCAGTGACGATAAAGCTCCAGGATACCAATCAGATCACCAATTGCAGTGACAATTGGTAAACAAAGAACAGATTGAATACGAGTCCCTGATTCCAGTCCAGTACCTTTGGGAAATCGCTCATCCTAGAAAACGTAAACATAATCTGATAAAACATAAACATTGTAACATTCATATAAAATACACATTGGTATTTTTCTCCTCTTCCTGACTGATCAAATCTGCTCAAAAATATGATTACTGATAAAATTCACTAAAATTTCTAACGCTCAGCATAATTGAAATATAGCTTTAACACACATAGTAATGAAATTCAACAAAAAATCTAATCTTCTCAGCAATAACTTATATACACAAATAAAGACATTGATGCAAATTCAAAATTAGTTGTGGTGTTAGTCTCAGCTTCAGGTTTACTTTTATAATATATTTTCTATAATCTGACAGGTAGGAAAACTAGCACTTCACTGCTAATCCCAGTCTAGCTTAAGAAAGAAAGCAAAACAAACAAAGCTATAATCTTCATTTGACTCCTGATAAAAAAAACATTTTTCTTAAAAAATTATGCATGACAGTAAAGTCCTCCTCCTTCCCTTGCTTATGCATCCTGAATAAGTCTGTGCAAAATTTATGAAAATAGATGTTAAAAACAGTCTACTAGCTACTAGCTGCTATAGAAGGCCCAAATGAATAACTTTTGCTTGAAGTGGGAAATATCCAAAACATCATAACTTTAACTCCTCAGGTGGGAAAACTCACAAAGAGAAACTACCTGGATATTATTGTCGGTGAGGCAGTATCTAGCCAGCCTGAAATACGCTAGACACATTTGATTCCACACCAGTTCTTCCACACGTGTTTCCTACCAGATGTTCACTGCAGATTCTGCGTAGAAAAACTCCCACCTCCTCAACCCAATAACACTGTGGTTGGGATCCCCTCATTTCTCAGACAAGTAAGCTCTATCTTAACTATCAAAATGACAACTGATTTGAATGACTACGAACAAATAGCAGCCTCACACAACCTCAAAGGCAAAGGAGACCGGGAAGCACCTGTATGTCTTCCACAGAAGAGGTCTGATGAGTTTGTGTGAGTCCAAAACTCACAGGAAGGCAAATAATGTATAGCCTTGGCAGAGGTTCACAACTTGGAACTTCACAGTGAAAGCAAGTTAACCTTTTCCTCTTGGCACAACATATTAGATGATCGCTACGCTCATTCAAAAAAAAAAAAAAAAAAAGACTTCAAAGAAGAAAATTTGTCTGGATTTCTGTTAATAATCTGACACTGTAAACCAGCAAAGAGCTCAAAACTCATCCCTAGTAACTCCCCTGAATTTTATTAGGGATGCAAAATCAAAATATTCAACTTTCACAGACAAGCCCATCATGACATCAATTGGAAATTACCTCCAACAACTTAGGCCCCATATGTTAAAGAATGATAAAACCTAGCACCATATAAACACTTTATAGTCCAGGTAAGTACCAATTGCTACTACAGAGAAAGCAGCTTCTGCTCTTTTGTGTGTGTTTGTTTCTATTCAGTGTTCTCTCATACAGTATAAGTTAACTGCTTGTTTGATGTAATTGTAGACTAGGGAACTAAGCTTTTCAAAACATGAAAACAGACAGACACACAGATTGCCAGAAATCATCACAATATCTCATGAGGAGCACCTGAATCCTTTTTTTTTTAAAAAAAAGGAGCAGGAATTTTGCTTTCAGTTACATTACTGTGCCTTTGATGTAACTCTACTAATAATGTAAATATTCTGGCTTTACATTAATGTAAATAGAGATCAAAATCCTGTCTAACAATCAGAATTCTGATTGACATTCTTGTCAGCACGAGTGAAGTGCTATAATTAAATCAGACTTCGATTGACTATGTGGAATTCTATTTGTTTGGGACTGGCACAATAGAGTATTTCAAGACCAGGAGGACGTGTTTTGACTGATGTGTTTATTTATCTTTCTAAGTGACTATGATACCATCACTTCCATTAATTGACAACAAAAATATGTTACAACACACACACAAAAAATTAATTTAGAAATGAATTGGATGTTCTGAATTTACTAGATCAAGCTAAATCAAACTTAAACTTATTTTCTTGCAAGACAGATGTAAATTATATCCTTATACATTCAGCTCAATAAATCTCAGCATCAAAATATTCATTCTAAGAATAAGTTACATTCTTCTCATTAAAAAGAGGAAGCTTTTTACCCCCAGAATATCTTCTACTAACAACGTTTTTCTGGATCTGGCTACATAAGCAGATACTGTAGTGCCATGTGCAATGGGCCCTGCAGGAATGAGCCGTGGTTGTCCTTCTTTAGCTCCTGGTGGCGTAAATACACACAGACTCTAGTTAGAACGAAAAAGAAAAAAATGCAATTAGAGAGTATGGCTACATTTACGGAGCATGTATATATATATATATACGTGTGTATATATATATACATATATATATATGTAACACAGTAGGATTTAATAAAGTAGATAACAGAAAAACAGCTTTTGCGCTTTTGACAGTGGAAAGTTCTTGGATAAGCTCCACATAACCCTTTCATATTCTTAGGAAATCTCACTCTAAATTTATCATTCAGATAGTGAAAAACTCTTCTGCCAAAGTCAGTCATCACTTATATTAGCGCTGAATTGTGTTTTCTTTGAATGTCCTACATGGAGTCACAGAAAAATATTACCTCATATAAGGTTTCTTTCTAAGATGTAGACTATTATTTACTTCAATGGAAAATGTTCAGAAAGTACATATAATTTTAAAATTAACACAAAACTAAGCAGTCTCTTAGTGACAGCTGTTATTAAAGTCACAAAACCACAAAAAAACCCAAAAAACCTCCAATGAAATCGGAAGAGTTCATTTTGCAGGCAAGAAGTTCCACCTTCTGTTTCATTTTTCTATGTCTAACTCTTTACAACTATCAGTTGATTTGGCCTGCAGCAATGCAGAGTAACAGACACTCTTGAAGGTTTAAAGCAATCACTGTCAGACCCTTTTGAGTATAACAGAACCTTCAAACTAAGATGTTTAGGCACATGAGGAATAAGAGATATAGCAAAAGTTACAAAAAGTGTTACAGCAGTAGGGCTTGAATCTGTATTTCCAAAGGGGTGTTTTCTTGTTCCACAAGAACAGGCTAAGTGCTTTCCATCCAATTCTTCACTTGCTACTAATACAATGCAAATGGAAATTAAATTACCTTAACAAAAGAAAATAAAGCTGCCACATAGTATTTTAGTTCTGAAGTTTTGGCATACTTTTATTTCATACTTCTCATGTAGTTAAAAAGATTTTTTTTTTCATTGACTAGCTCTACTGAACATGTATTGAACACGCCCTATTTTGATGGCTTCCATTAAGGTAGGAAATCTTGAACTTTTCTGTACATACTGATGCCAAAATTCAAGCTTATTCTTAAAATCCATTTCCATTCATAGCTTCATGAAAGAGTGGCTTTTAACAGTCCTCATGTAAATACCATTCTGGCTGGCAAACCCCGCTGTTGCTACTACTAAGAAGTAATGTTTTGAACATGCATCCTTCCATAGGAAAAAGCATATGGAGACTATTTCACATATACTGATTAAAAGAGTTTTGCAGAAGCCATTCCAATTCTGTCTCTTACAGGAAAAACAAAACAAACAAAAAAAACACCAGTAAAGCATCAGAGATAAAAACATCTTCCAAGTATCTAGTGGGTTCTACAAGACTGCTACTTATGGTGATGGACTTCCCTCTCTCTCTTTAAATGTAGTTAGACAAGAGGACACAGGAAGAGGACAGTAACACCAGAAGTTTTCCATTCAGTGTCTGAAATGCAGAGCACACAAAGTCCTTCCTTTCATTCTGTGATGTCACAAATTGTTCCAATTGGGTTCAAAATCTTCAAAACGATTCCTTTCCTTCTAGTTTAATCTCTTAATTCATTTAGATAAAGTCTTCATCAAGAAAATCTGTTGTTTTTGACTGATACTGCACTGTATAAAAAGTGACTTTTTCTAATGCAAGGAGCTCTAGTCATCATTTGTGATCTCTGTAGTAGTTTCTAAAAATTAAATTTCACCAGTTTCAGTTGAAGACAATCTTCTGATGGAAATTAAATATATTTTTAGTTATAGGCATTAAAAAAAGGATAATTATACTGTTACTAGCCATAAACTTGATATCATCAGGATTGGGAATTTTACTTTTGCTTCTGAGGCTATTTTCTGTCTTTCTACAATCAGAACCAACTTCAGTTAGTTTTATGATGGTAGTATTTTATAAAATGATTATATATTATAAAGGATTATACATTACAGATGATTATATATTAGATAGTGCACAAGATTCTTAAAACAAACAGGCAAAACACAAAAAATCCAAAACAAATGACAATTAGAAAGCAAGTTCAACCACTGAACACAGACAAATGTAACATAATTCATATTTTTATATTTCATAGGCACTTCTGGTGTATGCAGTACATTATCATCTCTTTATGGTAATACATTAACAAGTCTTCCAGTCTACAAACAATGCATAACAGCATATACTGCAACCTGTTCATGAAGGATATTAACAGTATTCTCAATTGCAAGTAAAACACAGCAAACTTGGCTTTCAGAAATGTAACAAAACTAGTATATAACCAATTAGACACAGCATCATGGCCCCTAATGCTCTTTCCTTAATCCCATATACTTATTCTGTTGAAATTATGATGAAATTTATCTTCAATATCTTTACTATGGTTGAAAAAACCCTAAATATTCCTCACTTGCAACAGCTAAGAACATACACAAGAAGCAATGCTGCTGTTCATCTTGTCATGCTATCATACTGTGGCCCTGCAATTGTTTACCCCAGTATCCTAACAGAATACCATCAGCTTCTCCTGACAGATGTTCCTTCAGTTTTAAGTACACAAAATTTTCAGGTGTTTTCAGTCTTTGGACTGATGAAGAGGTCAACTACACGGATAAACAATGCTATTCTTCTGGTGACTGTTGGGGGCGTATCCATGGTAATCCAGCAGAACACCAAATCCCAATCCATAAAGGCTATACAGCCATATAAGGTTTGTTAGAGCTGGATTTGAAGTGCAAGCATGTTGTTTACCGTTTCCCAAACACTCAGTTTTTCTTCTTTCTAAAAGTACTTCTTATGAATAAGAACTAATCAGAAACTGATTTTACTAAAATACTTTTATAGCAAAGACATCTCAATAAGTCCCAGGTTAATGAATAGAATGAGGGTTAAAGTACATACACCATAAGCTTTCATTAACAAACTGCTTTGAAGGTAAGGGCAACTTCCACAGTGAGTTTTTGCGGATAAAACTGGCCCTGAATATGCTTAATGGAAAGTGATTTAATATTGAATTGACGTTAAGTGAAAGCCTTAATACTACAGCATTACTATATGGCATGATGCTTGGGAAAAAAATAAAACACACATTATAGAGAAAGGGGCATTAAACAAGTTAACATTAAGTGTGCATTACGGTATTTCCAGCTCACGTCTCTTTCTCTTCAGTGACAGTAACAGGTTTTTGCTCTTGGTAAAGGATGTGACAGTCTACACGTGCAAAACCACACAGTTTAATGCTGAATGTAATTGCAAGCAAGTATTATATTAAGGCTTTTCCTTCAGGACAATTTTTTGCAGAAGCAAAACTTACTGCAGTAAGAAATAATGACAAGAAAACAAACAAACAAACCAATCAAAATTAATTTGCAAGGTATTCACAATCAAAAAGCTTATATTTGCAAACTAGCTAAACTGATGTAGCAACCCAATCATACCATGCTAAAATGTTAGAGGTATAAACAAATGTGTAACAAAACAAATGCAGCAATTCTACTGTGCATGAAGCACGCAAGGGGAAAAAAAAAAAGTGGCAAGTACCTCAATTTTTATGAAAACGTCTTATTTTCTTCTATAAAGCTAACAGCGTACTTGAGAAAAGGTTTCCATTTTTAAACCATATAATATATAAATATACTGGGAAAAGACGCAAATGTTAGATAATTGTATTTACATGCTGCAGAAGAACTACTATTTGTTTTGTTTTTACAGTTTGCATCCTTTTAAATGCTGTTACTTTCTAACTACATTTCATTTCTGGTAACTCTCCAATCGTTCCTTCAGTGAGAAACACAAAACTGACACATGAAAAATTACACTAGTTCACTGACACAGAAAACTAAGGTGACTCATCTCTCCTCCAACCCCTCTGCTTTAAGGTATGGTCAGCAAGCATTGTTCTGAAAGATGTTTGTTCAAACAGCTCTCAGAAGACATCCAAGAATGAAGATACCTGAGCTTTCAGAAGCAACACACTGTAATGCTTCAGTACAGACGCAACTGGGGAAGCTCACTAATGTCAACACAAGCCACCTACTTTTTGCTCTATATACCATAATGATAGAGATGATTTTTCTCCTTTCTGTTTTACCCAGGCATACCTTCACCACTCAACTTTCTTTCCTTCAGATTAAACAATGCCAGTTCTTCCACTCTCTGACCATTCTCCCTGCACTCTTTTGGAGTCTCTCCAGTTCCTCCGTTTTCTAAATAAAGTGCAGCGCTTAAACTAAACATACTATTCCACTTGAGACCACAACCAACGTACAAAGGAATGGGAACATTACTTCTCATGAAGACTAGATAGCTGCTGCTGCTGCTACCTAGCAGTGCCTCTTTTGCAAAAGGAATGATACTGCTGGCTCATGTTTAGCCTCAAGTTCAATGCAACTTCCAGTATCTTTCTCAAAGTCAGCCTACAGAAGGCCAGTGTCTTTAGACCAGTTTCTCACGACCATTAGGAATTCTAATAGTTCCCTACAAACATATCTGCAGCCCTTCCCAATTTCATGCCATATGCAAATTTAACAAGCTCATATTCTCTGTGCATCCATGCTTTAATGAATATATTGAGCAAAACCAGATTCCAGATAAATCCTTGATAATTTGTAAAAAATGGAGGTTGATGGCCCTGCCTGTGGCAGGGGGGTTGAAACTTGATGATCCTTAGGGTACGTTCCAACCCAAGCCATTCTATGATTCTATGAAAATGCCCCTGCACCTTGACAGGGAGCCACCAATAACTAGCCTTTGTATAGATTCACATTCTACCTAAGGTATTTTTATCAGGACCATTTTACCAATCTGGCCACCTGAACAGTAAATGAAATGGGACCAAACATTCATTCAGCTATATCTTAATAATTACCTATCTTACTTTGCTCCAGTTGCATAATTTATCAACACAAAATTAAACTGTAAAACTGTAATTCATCAACAGCTTTTTCTCTCTGGCACATAGGAAAGAAACAGATTTCTTCAAAAAAGATTACACAATGACAGAAGTAACTCAAGGACGGAGATTATAGTTTTCTGATTTGCCTGGCAACTAGAAGAGTTCCACCTAGAAATATATTTAAAAGACTCAAATTTCAGAGATGTCTACACATTTAAAATAATGTACATCAGGTTGGCACAAAACTTGAGACGGCAATGAATGAGTAGATTCTTTTTGCTTGATTCATAATAATTCACCTCATAAACTCACTAGGTGGCACTGCGCATCAAGCAGCAGCAATTTTCAGTATCAACAGAAATTGTAGACTAGCTTAATATTATACGCCCTGAAGCACAGAGTGTTTGCGCACATATTTGTGGCCTCACATAATTTCTTACAACAAAGCTACCAGAAACTCCAATCTGAAGCAAGGATGATCTGCTTGTCAGCACAATTTTCAGTTTCAGGAGCTAAGCAGCACTCCAAAGATTTAGTGAAAGCTACTTTAAGTGTACACCTTTTAAATTTGAACAGCTTTACATACGAATCAGTGGGGATCATGAGGTGAACTCCTCATACAAATGACTATAAACAAGAATCTGAATCATCTGAAGAATGAGATAACAATACATTAGAAACTCTTCGTTAAGTATTTTAGAAATAGATAGATGTTAGTTTACGGGCTTCAATCCATGCACAACTCGTACGGTAGTTAGGCACATCATCAAATACTACAAATTTTAATAAATCCTTTAAGGTGTGTTTAAAGATGATATTTAATTAAGGTCATAACATGAGAATTATGAACTGTATTTTCAACCCCATAAGAAACAAAACAAAAAACTGTAACTAAGTAATGTCCTTTCTTTAAGAGTTGTAGAACATTCCTGCTTGATGTGGAAGTGTTTCCAGTCTCCAAGTATATCGTATTTGCAAAATGAATGTTGTCTACTTTAAGATTGCTTTATTTGCATAACCGCACTAAGTCACGGACAAAGATAATTTCTTAAGAGTACATCTACATTGCACAACGTAGTACAGAGAAAGCTCAAGAACCAGAAGTCACTAGTGAGCATAGTTCTGTTCAGATCCCTTTCCTACAACGATGAAGCTATACTGCTTCTAGAACCTGTGTATTTTGCATCGCATTCAGCCGGATGTATATTATATAGCTAAACAGATTTTGAAACACAAGGTGACTTTATGGGTGAGCAAGGAGTTGGACATGCAAATGGTACTAACCTCCTTGAGTGCAATCATTTAAAAAGAAGAATCATATAATCAGCAATCATCTGTACCATCATTACTATCCCTTAGAATGCATAAGTAATTAAAACAAACAGGAAGTCACTGATACTACTGAACTGGTCGTGCTGGTGACCAACTCTAAGTAATATTTGCATAATTAAATGCACTCTAATGAATAATTGGTGCAGCACCTTCCATTTCAAATAAATTCACCCAGCTAAAGACATAAAGGCATACAGTCCAACTCATCACCTGCAAATTTTCATGCCTGTTGCTATCTGACTCATGGTACTTTTCCATGTTCTTCAACAGAGAGAAAGAAAACAAAGCTATCCTGAAATTTTGCATGTGCTGGTATTTTAACAAACTCTTCAAAGTCCTGTTGAATTCTGCAGGGTGCTTTCAACACCTGCAACAAGACACCCTGTCCCGTTAAACGGTAAAGGAACCCATTCTAAAATGTCTTAAAAGGCAAATGTATCACCTATGCTTTGCAAAATGAAAATGCCAAGCTTATCTTCACATTGAACAAGCACTTTCAGCTCTAATATACTAAGTTAGGGAAGTGCTGTCCACAACAAAAATCACACCAGGAAAGGTTTACAATGAATACTTAATAAATCACAATAATAAATAAATAAATAAATAAATAAAAATAAGAGTTAGAATGATAGGGCAATTATCTTCTTATTTCGCCATGAAGAAATAACAGCACACACTAAGCAGTAATAATCAGTTTGCTTTCATTCTGTAAAAGCCTAGACTTTCTGTGAAAGAAAGTTATCTTTTATCCTAATGAAACTCACCATTCAATCTATGTTAAATGTAGTTATGCAAAACTTGTATTGCAAGAATGTTCCTTAGCTGAGATTAAAATGTCAAAATTATTGAGGATGGATTTCTTTAAACATGCACCAGTGTAGCCATACATATTTACAGTGAGAGCTGAAATTATGCAGATTTAATGCTTTAGCTTCAGATTTGATCCCAAGTTCCCCTACCAAATAGTGAGAACAAATATCACTAAACTTTACAAACCACTTGTGTGAACGTTGGTATTTACTTATTATCAAGGTTCCTCTATTCTGACACAATCTTCTCCTAATACCTCATTCCCAGAAATCTTTTTTTTTTTTTTTTGAAAGCATGGTGAAAATAAGTGTTACATCAGGTCTACAAGTAGATATATGTATATTTTCCAAGAAAAAAAAAAAAAAAAGTTGAATTTAGGAAATTTAAATCTCAAATCAAACATCAAAAAATTAAGCAACCATTTCCCACCATGTGTCCATTAGTGTCCACAAGTGGCTTTACTTTGTCTATACTAATTTCAGATTTTTTAACTTTCTAAATAAAATAATTAATTTCATCTTAAAGAATTAGTACTTTTCTGTCATTTACACTATGCAGAATCCTTTTGTTCTCATTTAGCAAAGACTTATTAAATAAACATTGCCAGTACTTGCTTGACTGATGGTTAATCTCTTTGACATATCCTTTAAATTAAATATTCAAGAGACAAAGATAAGCAAATGACAACTTCTTACACAAAGTAGCCTAATGCATAACCATTTAGTTACATACTACAAGCATGGGCCTGGCTCTAAGCCCACTAATGTGAATGGAAAATCTCACACAAACACCAAAGAACTTAGAATCAGTCCCCACAACAACTACATGAGGAACATTCCATTCTGGGAAATGTAGTTACATAGCAGTGGCTAATATATTCAATGTATTTTTTCAGAGGTTGGAACTTCTTAACTTTTTGCAGAAAAGATTTATACTGGGAGGCAGATACATACAACTGCCTGATAGGCTATCAAAAAGAAAAAAAAAAAAAAAGGAGGGGGGAAAAGGGGGTAAGAAGAAAAGCAGAAGGTCTGAAAGCACCCACGTCCTCAAAGTATTTGAAGACTGGGGAGAAGCCTCAGTTATGCCACACAAACCTAATACAAAAAATCTCACTGTAATAGGTCTCAAGTTGTAAAGTCAATTTAGTATAATCTTTTACCAAGTGCTTAGGGAGATGAACCTTTTGCTCAGCTGGCATGCAACTACTACCCCTGAAGCTGGTCAGATCTGCACATTCAGAACTGATGACTACAATTCTTACAAGTTCCTGCTATTTGCAGCAGACAGAATGTATTTGGTGACAGTTTCCATCATCTCCCACTCACGAAAGCAAACACTGGCACCAACAAATGAGAACCAAACACTGCATTCAGAAAAGATGAACACATCACTTGAACTGTGTCCCTAAGTGAAAAAGTTATTTAAAATGTATGTTATTTACATACTTACTGAATTCAGAGAAAAATCAATTTCTAAATAATAAAATTGGTTAGCCTTATCACATTAAATAAACATTGAAAGAAAAATATGCAAAATCCATTTCCATTTTTCTTTTTGCTTAAATTCATGTATGGGCCTTCCTTCACCTCCTTCAAATCAGACGGTTGTTTTGAACAAGTTAAAAAATATTTTCAGGCAAGGCTCAAATCACCTGCAGGTTTCTACATTTCATGTTTTTTTTATTATTTCAAAAATGGCATTATTTCCCTTTTTCTTAGTGCATTTATTTCACAGTGAGCAAAGATAACTGGCTAACGAACTACACAAAAAATAAACTAGCTGTGTAACGTAAGGAAACAAAAACGAGAAAAATGTTTTCCTCTCTAATAATTTTCACTTAGAAAAGTATAATTTGTTTCTTGAACAAATGACAGATTAAACATTCCTGACAAATTGTGATTTTTAAGTTGATGGAGCTCAATGGAGCATAAACTGCATTTCCATCTCTGTAGCCATTTAAAGTAACTAAAAATATTGCACAATGTTAACTGTATAAATTGATCAGGATACTAAGAAAAAAAAAAAGGAGTACAAAACAGTATTGGACACGCTGTTATTCAAATTTTTACATCAGATATTCATCTCACTTATGAATTTTAAATGTACAATTTATGTCACACTAACCAACATCTATACCTAAGATTTACATCATCTCATGATCAAGTTCCTTCTAGCAGTTATCAGAAGAACTGATACCATTTCAAATAAAACTGAAAGATATCTGGATGGAAAGAACAGGTTATGCTGAGAGCAAATTCATATTATGTTCTATGTTTGTTAAAGATAATAATAGAGCCAAATCACAAGCTAAGTTGCTACAGACAGAGTAATAACATTAGCATTCTACTAACATAGCATTCTACTGCCAAATCTTAGGGAAAATAAAAAAAAGAAGAAAAAAAGTGCCAAGACACTAAATGTGGGAAACTGGGAAACATTACCACCATGTTAAACAAACTTTCATTTTGCAGGAAAAATAAATAAATAAACCAATCTAACGAAGAGCTAACATTCAGCACTTAGGCAATATTTCTTGCTAAATGAGGTAAATATAAAATCAAAACATCATTGTAAAACTGGAAAATGCACTTGTAACTGTACAGAAAAGCAGTATCTAAATCCAGAATACTTACATTATTGCATTCTCCCAGGAAATATAGTGCAAATCCATCAGCTTTCGTAGCTGCCAAAACAATAATAAAATAAATAAATTCACTCAGAGTGGAAATCAAACTTTTAGAAGTTATCTGAAGAGAAACACAGATTCAACTCTATTTTGGACAACCATAAACATTTCTAAATGTGAAAGTCCATCACCGTGTCCTTTGAAAACTCCAAGACTCTTCCAAAATTAGAGGCACAGAACAATACTTATTTTCACCACTGCAATGTACTATGTTCTAAAAGATTATTAGAAACAACAATACATCACACTCTTATTCTAAGGCCTAATGCCT
>JAOWBP010001760.1:37046613-37101550 GCA_028571105.1 Tragopan temminckii | reverse complement strand
ACAGTAAATATTCAATAATGAACCTCCACTGACTGCTCCCTAAACAAGTATTTGAGGTATAATTGAGATATATATTTTAAATAATAATGCTGCTTATTACAAAGAGAATTATCATACTCTACCTTCCCATCTGTTCTAACAATTGTCCCTCTCAGTGCCAAAATCAGAGAGAACCAGTTGGTGTATCTAAATCTCCCATGTTAGTACTGATGGCTTTCTTTTGAAAGAATCTCCCTAAATTTTTACAGTCACTCATATAGTAACATACCAAGTTTTCTTTGCCACCACCATGTCTCCAAGAGAAATAATTTCTGAAATTTCCAATAGTGAGACAATAATGACCTATTTTTTTGCATGGAATTAAAACCCACAAAAGTAGTGCTCCTTCTGCATTTATAAACAATATCACACATAAAAGAGAAATGACATGACCTTTAAGGATTCTCCATGGATGCATTTGAATTGTCAGATGCCACACCTTGGACTGGAAGGAGAATGATAGTTGGGCTGGAAGAGGTTACGAAGAAGATTGTGTTAGGTTACTTGTCCGTCTACCCTGAGTTGACAACCTTGTAAGAATCCACAGCAGGAAAAAGGAAGATCCTCATCCTCTTGGGCATGCCTTATCAACTGTAAAAATATTAGAAAAGTGAAAGGCTACTGTGCAAGGAAAAATGAAATTAAAGGAGGAATATAATGGAGAAATATAACTATGAGGAACTGATCCAAAAGCCACGGTTGTTCTGTTTTCAGTTGGGAGCATATCTTAAAAGGAATCACAAAAGATTATTTGTGCTTTGTTTGTTAACACTCTAAGCTTCCAGCATATGTACACAAATGTAAGAAACAAGTAAAGGTGACAATAAACATAATCTTAAGCTAAAAATACCAGCCTGAGTATCTGAAATCTTTATTAAAAATAAAATGTTGCCAAGTTTTGGATGATTCAGAAGAAAGAAACAGCAACTTATTCCAATAAAACAGACTCAAAATGTAAATAAACCATGAGGCAACATGCTCTCTGGTTAGTCCTGAGTGAGGGACTGGGAGACAGTGTCAGAACTCTATTCCCAATTTGCTACATGATTCAGACCAAGTTATTTAACTCTTGTTTACCTATCTGTAACATGGGTGTAAGAAAAGTTATTTCCCA
This sequence comes from Tragopan temminckii, assembly GCA_028571105.1. Taxonomy (NCBI): domain Eukaryota; kingdom Metazoa; phylum Chordata; class Aves; order Galliformes; family Phasianidae; genus Tragopan; species Tragopan temminckii. Next base: position 37,100,397 of record JAOWBP010001760.1, on the reverse strand, counting down.
GGTGGCAGCACAGTGAAATTTTATTGATGTTTGTAAACTTCTAGCAGAGTCTCTGGTGAGACATGAGCATAAAATAATATTGCATTCACCTTCTGGGAGCCCCTGCATTTATTTCATAAATGCAATAAAAAGAAATCGAGACTTAGGAGAATTACTAAAAATCTACTGTAATAATTAGTGATTTCAAAATGCATATTGTAGTTCACAGAATACCATGAAGTACTCGTATGTGAATACAGATCAGTCTTGGATCAATGGCCATTTTATATTCAGAGATTAATGTATACATTGTTTCTGGAAGAAAATTCAAATCACATTTCTACCCTTTTCTCCTGCCGTGATTCCACTGAAATTATCAGATAGGCTCCAAACGAGATAGAGAGACAGAGAGAGACTAAGTTTGGAATTTAGGGCTTTGTGGTTACCATATTTTACTTTACCATTCTAAAGTACATTCCTGGGCAATTGCAGCAGCTCTCAGTTTTCCACCTCTAAAACAGAACATGGGAATTGGCACCGTGGATCCAAATTCAGAAAGCATTTTCCACAGAATGCTGTCTCCAGCAGTGAGCAGTACCATATGTTGCTATATAAAGTTCCCTTCTTTTTCCATAGATTAGATATTATTGAGAGATTCTGACTTACCTCCAACTCTCTTTCTGTTTTAAAACAGTAAATGATATAATTCTGACTACTTCAGTTACCTGTAGAAAGCCCTATCCTTCTTAAATCTTAGTAATGACATCAAATGAAACCTTGGGCTGCAAATCAGGAACATAATATTCTTTCCTTCTTTTTTCATTATGGCTTGTTTGGCTGCTCTCAACCATGGGTGGTGGAAGATGGCAGATTTAAACAAAAAGTTGTTCTCTACAAGGTGGGAGATGATGTCAGGGAGACATTTCCCTCATCCTCCTTCTAATTGTACTCTTCCGCAGGAGACAGAATAAAGGAGCTACAGGTTTAATACAAATAAAGAAATAAAATAATAAAAATTAGATAAATAAATAGACTATTTTAGAATATTTTGATATAAAAATTTCAGGATAAGCTGGAATCAATTTCTGAAATATCAGTGTGTAAGACAAGGATAGTAAAGCCTCACACATATTTTCAATAGCAAAAAATAACAGAAATATCCTTTCAGTTTTCCCAAATAATTTGTTCAGGGTTTTTTGTTTGTTTCTTCGTTTGTTTGTTTTTGTGGGGGTGGAGGAAGGTTGCTTTTCGGTTGCTGTTGTTTAAAAACTCTTGCTGGGTTTCAAGCATCTAACACACCTTGGTTAAAATGGGGTGTATAGTCTATGAGTGCTGTCACATCGGTATTTCTGTACTTGTCTTGCTTGCTGCTAAACTTGAATGTTCCCATGATTCCTATCCACTAAATTATGTATTAAATTGAAAATAAAATAGAAATAAAAATATAAGATTTGTTTGTCCCCACATTGTTCCTGCACGGGTCAAAGGAAGGTCTTCATGTAACATAAATACAGCTTTACAGTTGATAGAATCTTTCTCCTCCCTACATTTTCTTCACATTCTTTTATAAAGAGAAACAGAAAAAAGAAACAATTCTCTTAGAAAAATTTGAATCATTGGTATTTACAGTAACATCCCCTCTAGTGGAAGGATCAGTTATTTACCTTGCTCTCCCAGGTGTTTTAGAAAATCAGGCAGATGCTCCCACTTTATCTGAACCTGACTCATGTTTTCAAGAAATTTCAGCAACCGTAGTCAGCTTTCATAAACCAAAAGCTAAAATTTGCAGATCATGTAAAGGCTGACAGAAACCAGTGTTTGTGTTCCAGTGTGTATCACCATACTTCTAGTATACAATTCTTACTTAGAAGATGCAACTTAAAATAAACTTAAAAGTTCACTTAAATAACTTTCACTTTTGAGTTCTGTCTTGGGAATTTACTTAATACCTGCTGTTGCTCTAAGAAGTAGAGCATCTATAATAGAACAATGGAAAGGTCTACTGAAAAGTTTACAGAAAAATAACACAGCTATTTAATTAAATGCTTATTAACACTAGACATTCTCTTTAAAAAGTATATGGAAATATCTTTTTACTCAGACAGTATAGTGATTGACAATAACTTATGCAAAAATTGAATCATGGTTCCAGTTTTCAAGTTGTACTGTAATATACTTGATTCTGAGGTTCAACAGTAGTTTTTCATGTCTGGGTTCCGCTTATACAGCTTCAAGATGCTAAGAGTTTGGAAGGATGAGTACTTCTCTTTCTTTACTTCATAACATTTTTTTTTCTTCTTGATTGTCAAAATATCATTCCTCATCTTCAGGTCACAAGACTTCATTTATCAGTTCCCAGACCTGCCTAAAAATGTATAGTGGATCTAGGCAGAGAGCTACTATTCACGTATCTGATCTTCTCAACTGGACGAGCGGCTCTGGCACATAAAGTTGTGCTGCAACCCTTTAGCTCTTTCTGAAAAATGAGAGACCAAGAAAGAAAACTTTTCTAGATCTGATATTACTCACTTAAAGCAAAGATACTCTAGATTCATGGCACTACTCCACAAAGTTCTACAGTGTTGATTGCGAACATCGTTGTATCCACTGTAGCTCGCATTCCTGTTGTATTCCTTTCCTACAATGACTTAGACATTGATCAAGCAGTGCTATTAAGACTTGGTAATAAATACAGGATTTTTGGTGTGTTTTTTTCCCCTCTTAAAAATTCTCTGATATTAAAAAGAACATACTTTGTCTCATTTTTTCCTAGCCACCTTCATAAAGTACTGAGAGAGACAATTTACTTTCACAAATGAGAACAGAAAGCTAAGTCCGAAAGAAATTTTACTACACTGGAGCTGTGGGTACCATCCATCTAATCAGGAAAGCAAATAAAACTGTGTGATTTATTCCTTTCATTTACAGCTTAACAATAGCATTTAAACTTCTGTATTTTGAATATTTTCATTAGAGAGCTGCTAAGCCCAAAGAAATAATATCCTTGATGCAGAAAGAGCGGAAACTTGGCTAATTGTTTGCTACAAATTATTTATTTTGGTGGAGACATGGGCTAAATATTTGCTCTCAATTCACTGGACTATATCTTAGCACCTGAGGGAAACTTCTACTGTGGATATTAAATAAGTATTAATCCATGTTTTTCTTCTAATTAAATGTCATCTAAGTTATCGTATGTGCATTAAGGGCAAAGGATGATACTGTTTTGACTTCAGATAATTAGACTACCTCCTTTAATTATGCCTCAAGATGGGCTCTGATTCAGAAATCTCATGCTACTGTAAACGTTTTTGTCTCCCTGATCTGTCCTGGAGAAAAACTATGAAGTCAGCTCTAGAAATATGATTTGTAACATTATAGGGGCAGAATTTTTGAGACCCATTTTATAAAGTGCCTTGTAATGCAAATATCCCAAGAGAGCGTGCATTTTGAAGTGTTTTTACATAAGCTGTGCTGGAAGCAAAATATGAGAACCTTTTTAAAAATTTTTAAACATTTAACAAGAGCACTTCTTTAAGTATCCCAGGGCTGATTACTTTTAATAATTATTATCATAGTGATTAGACTAATTAACCTTGTATTCTACCATACTACTAATTACTTTGATGTTTTATTTCTAATAGCCTTCTGGCTGATGAATTTGTCCACATTGATAATGTTCCCAGATTTCTTTTTTCACAAAATACTTCCTATTATCCCTTCAGAGAAAGCCACACTACATTTTCTTCCAAGTTCACTCTGTCAAATAATGTCGACTGTTGTCTGTGAAGTTCCATGCTTTATCTGCAGGTAATTTCAAAAATCAAAGAGATACTAGAAAGTAAGCTCATGCACCGTCCTATAATTTCTAAAAAGATGCAACTGTGATCACATCTTATCAGCATGTTTGCACCTTTCCTGTTGTGTATGTGCTTAGAACTTGACCCATGAATATATTTTTGAAGAGAAGAGTCAGAGGACACTTCCATTTGTACAGGTCCTGTACCCCTGCCTCTTTGATTACCCTGACTTATATTAACGTCCTGGAGGGACCATAACTATCAACAATCAATGGATTTTCACGTACTCTGCACATAATTTTGTAAGTGCATATAAGTTTCCAGAGCTACGAGTACTCTGCTCTGGCAAAGCAAATCTTGCAGCATTAAACAGAAGACCAGAAGCATGCCACTGTCTGGTAACTGCTCTCTATGCAGTTTGTGAGGAAGTTTTTTATTCAGATCTCATGCACTTTTCTTCCAATTCCTCCCGTTTTTCTCATTAAGTTTAATGAATGCAATCATCCAGGAAATTTTAACAACATAATATACAGTAACTTTATATCAGAAAGCAGGTTGCTTTCCATGTTCATAAAATTATCTTGTATTAGTTGTCTTAGATCATTAGGTAGCAGCTCCTGATCTGAGGGCTGTACACACTGCCATACTCCAACAAAAAAATCTACTATGATTGTAATACTACCTTATGAAATCTGATTTTGGTCTTCCTTGTGTTAATTAAGGAGTCTGAAATGTGAATAAATTGAAGCTTAACCTTAATTTTAAAAATCCACAGGCTCCTGGAATCCATCATTTACTGTTTTAAGTTAAAAGATAATTGAAAATCTTTATCATAAAATCTAAGTTTAAGGTTTTGTTTTGCTAAGTCTCAAGACTTCAGTGAATCAAATACACATTTTTTTACTTTACAAGTATCATTTGAAAATAAATAAATAAAAAAAACTGCCTGTGTCAGCTAATCCACATATTCCCTCTAACATCAAATGCTGGCAATAAGTTGAAAATAGAATTGTTCTTTTCTGTACTAATGAATTATTTTCTTTGGTGTCTATATGAATCTATTTGAATATTTACCAAAAATCTCATAACTGTGCATGAAAGTATACAGCTCACAAATTTGTACTCTCACGTACAAAAATACAACCTGCCATCTAAATTTGGGAAACCACTCTCATAGATAGTGTGGTGTTACTGAAACAGGAGAAAACTCCATAATATATGCCTAATATCTGAAATACTCAAAGGCTGATACAAAATAAAATAAGGACACTGATCAACTCCATATATTGCTCAGGCCCTTTAAAGACATCACTCCAAAAGTAATTCTTCCTATTTATTTCCATGGAAACCGCAACAGATGAAAAGAGCACAATAACACTATTTGATTGAGAAAATTCTCAGCTAAAAAATACTGTTTTTCTAACATACTTATCTTCCTATTTATTTCCATGGAAACCGCAACAGATGAAAAGAGCACAATAACACTATTTGATTGAGAAAATTCTCAGCTAAAAAATACTGTTTTTCTAACATACTTATCACCATTAGCTATGCATTTTCACCAGATATGAACGAGAGCCTGCGTGTTGCTCTTTTAACAATCTGCATAGCTATCCAGAGCATAGCTTGTCTTTCACTTCACTGTCGCTACTGCTGAAACATACCACCACCACCTACCTCACTGTGCTCACATCCACTGTTTAGTCTCCATAAATGTTCAGTAAGTGTCAATAAATGTCTGTGGGTGTCATTTTTTCCACATGGAGGAATTCGATTCCACACCTTTGCTTGTATTAACATGGATACATACATACAAGGGCAACAAGGTTTGTGAAGAGCTTGTAGAACATGCCCAACAAGGAGCAACTGAAGGAAGTGGGGCTGTTTTGCCTGGGGAAGAGGAGGCTGAGGGGAGACCTTAATGCTTTCTTCCAATACTTGAAAGATGATTGCAGTGAGAGCGGTGCTGGTCTCTTCTCACTGGTGACAGGACAAGGGGAAATGGCCTTAAGTTGCGGTAGGGACACACAAGAGATTTAACTCCTCCATGTTAGATGTGGAAAAACATAAGCAAAACACTGTAAGAACATTTAAAATGCTTTAACAACTACCATAATGTGTTTGTTCTGTATTTAAACGAACAACTGAAGCAATCAGGAATTTTAATCAATTCCCTTTGTTAATTTTTCTTAGTTCCATGCCCTGGGCCACATCTAAATCCAAACTATAATCTCTGTTTCTGACTCCCAGCTGCTACTGTGCATGCTACACAACCAGCACTTGAATGCAGCTGCTATTAATAACTAATCTGTGTTTCTTTGGTCTAACACTTTGTTACAACAGGCATTTCCAACACTAACACTTTCTGTGTAACCACACCGACATAAATCATTGAAAACTTTGGACTCACCTTTGATTTCCCTTACTATCAGTTTATATAAAATTTCTATATTTCTTTCAACTTTCTGTAAAGAAAAAAGCAACAAAAAAACATAAATTTAGTGAAATATCCTTCAGTACACAAGAAAAAATCTGCAGTGATACTAATTGGTAACAAGTCTGATCAGCACTTAAAATACTCCAATCCTTTTTACTCCATTAACCTTGACATAAATTATAGTAAGTGGTTCCTGTGTGACAGGAGTTTTAATTTAACACTACTTCTCAAGTTACATACGTCTCTAAGTCTGACAACAAGCACCATTTCTTTCCAGATCTTACACCCTATGGGAAACCCAACTGACAGTAAAACCAGGTCCTACTGTGTAAACATGGAAGTGTTTGTAACGTAAGTTTTGTTTAACCAGTTACTTCTGTATGAATGACTACATTTTAATCTTTCACTGAACACGTCCATTTCTGTCTTTTAGGTTGAGCTGCTAGACAAAACTCTGTTTGGGTGCTGTGAGCTTTGTATTTCATATTTCACTGAAATGATGCCTGCTCTTTTGGCTACTAACATAAAGCTTCAGGCTTCAGTGTGCAATGGAATATCATCTGAACCAAAGGTTGTTTTATTTAAGCTATTACTCACTTTCCTTCTCCCAAGACATCTGTTAGTCCTGTATTTTACAGAAGCTTTTCCAAGTTCTTCTTTCTGAGCTATTGCACAGATTTTGTACACTGGAGTTATATATCACAACTCTTTTACTTCATTGTAGTGCCTTCAGTGCAGTTGGAAGCAGGAAGATTTTGCAGCTTTGGTTTATATATTCAGATCAAAGCACCTTAATAGTTCTCCACAGTAGTTAGAAGAAAAAATGGTGGAAATATATCCACAGTAACTTTCTAGCTGGCAGTGCACAGCAGGCCTCATCTGGAACCTGTTGAAGCCAAAGAGAAGCTTTCCAATGAAATTATATGGGATTAGAACTACTGAAGGTAACTCATGTACAAAATAGTCTGCATTATGCCTGAACCAGAACTAATTTCTAAGGAGATTACTTACTTCTATTTGGCCTTAAAGAAATATGTTTGATGCATTGATTTGCAAAGCTTTAACCTGAAAAGGCAGTAGCAGATTGGTTAAACTGTCACATAACATTCTAACAAAATCACATGCATCAGGCCCACTTGTCCTTTTTAAAAAATGCAATCTGTGTGGGAAAGAACATGTTGTACTTATGTAGCATTACAAAATTGTGGGTTTGTTTTTTTTTTTTTAATATGGAAATGTACTAGTTTAATTAGGTTGTTCTTCTTAGACAATAATGGTCTTGCCCTTTCAAATTACAGGTTTTAAACGTTGAATTGTTATTACAAATAGTAATCAGAATTAAGTTTCCACAAACGTTCAGCCAAAGTGTATGTGGAGGGCGGACTCACTGATGGCCTATAGCGGTCATTCTTTTTCCTTCTAGGGTACTTAGGGAATATCAGAGGCTTCCCTCCCTTGCTGATGGGGGGCTGTCTCCTCCTCGAACAACTATACAACATTGCCATCTGCTGACTGTCCTTCCTCATTACAGCACAGACTTAGCCCTCCCAAAACCCCAACACTACACAAACCAGCGATTTGTATTTCAAACCTTCTGAATCACACAACATCTATATCCATTTCTTAAAAAAGTAAAGAGTTGTACTTATCAGAGTAGGCACTTTTTAAAAGGACCAGATTTAATAAACTGAGTTGTTATGCTGCTAGGGCATATATTTCAGGTGTACGACGGAAAATTTCTGAAGGCACATAGAGCCTACGACCTGTTTTCCAGGAAGAAATAAATAAATAAATAAATAAATAAATAAATTGTTATGATTAGTTTCCACTATTCATTGCTTTAATAGCTTAATACCAAGTAACTTTGTCTAAATTAATCAAAAGTTTCCTCCACTGAAGGAAGAATTGCAGAAGATAATTGGGCCAGTAATATATCACAGCAAGACACCTGAGGAAATGACGGTCACTCGTACAGAAGAGAGTCCAGGACAGGAAGGGAAATATCCTATTCTAGAAGATGTCTGGTACATGGATGGATCCAGTGGAGAAAACTGAAGTAGATGGTGAGCCATCACATATCATCCCACTACCAAAACAATGTGGTTTGAAGAGAGAGATGGATGAAGAAGCCAGTGAGCTGAGCTGTGTGGATGGTTATGACTCAAGAGCCAGATGGCAGCACACTGAATATCTTCACAAATAGTTGGGCGGTCTACCGAGGGCTCTGGATAGCACAGTGGGCCACTCAGGACTGGACTATCCATGCCCAACCTGTCTGGGGCAAAGATATGTGGGTTGATATATGGAATCAGGAACATATGGGCATACCACATCTCTAAACATCAACCATTGCAGTTGCCAGGTAACAATAAAACTGACACACTGGCTTGAATAGAATGACTGGAAAATGCACCAGCAGAAGACATCACCCACTGCCTACATCAAAAACTTCCACATGCAGGAAAGAGGACCACGCTGAGTTCCCACGACTAAAACATGGGGACTGCCCATACAGTTATTGGATATTGTCCAAGCATGTCAGGAATGTGATGCTTGCTCATGAATGTGACCAAGACCTCTGCTGGAAACAGCTACCCATCTCATTAGAGGACACAAATCTTTACAGTGGTGACAGACTGATTATAGGTCCCCTTCCTTGATATGAAGGGGCCAGATATGCTCTAACGTGTCAATACAGCAAGTGGACTAATGCAAGCCTATCTTGTACCAAAGGCAAACCAAGTGTATATCATTAAAGAACTAACTATTCTGATAGCATCATACAGGACTCCACAGGTCATCGAGAGTGATCAAGGTACATATTTTATGGATGCAAATGTTCAGAAATGAGCCAAAGATAACAACATCAAATGGCACTGTTGTCTGCCATACAATCCAAAGGGTGCAGGCCTAATAGAAAGATACAACAGGATCCTGAAGGCAGATTCACAGTCCATGCAGAGGTGGACCAATAGGCTTTTTGAAACCCTGTGGGAGTTGAATAAGGTACTAAGGGACACCAGACCCAGAACCTTAAGAATGTTGCAGACAACTTGGGCCTCCCTGCTCACAGGTAAAGACACTTCACTCAAGCCGCAGATTGGCACCATGAATAATCTCCTGCTTCCTGCCCTGGAGGACCTAGAATGCAGAAAACATAAGGTAAAATGGCCTTGGAAGGTGCAAGTAGAACTGAAATGTTATGGCCTACTTGCACCTTGGGAGAGATTGTTGGAGGCTGGGGGTTCAGTAAACCCTCTGGTAGTCGGCACGTAGCTAGCAGAGATAATAGTTGACACTCCAGTTTTCATTGCAAAGGGGACACTGATCATGACCAAGTGGCAAATTAGAATCTCCCACCCTTTGGTACCTGATACAGTGGTCCAGCCACAGATATCAGGCCAAAGGGTGTGGTACCAAAAGCCATAACATGCCCCAGTGCAAGCAGAGGTATTGACAGAAACATGGCCTGTATCCAACTAGGGAGGGCAGACCTACTCCCCCTCGTTGTATCAGTTAGACTCTGTAGGGAGTCTGTACTACTCTCTCTGAGGCTGTTAAATTCACGGGATCATTGGTGTGAGTAACATCACTCCAACATGCTCCAGTGTCTGTGAGTCGTCATCATGACATCTGGTGGTGAGCTGTCAAACTTTTGGGAACAGGTGAATGCAAACCTGAGCTGTTACTGGTTCTTGAAGAAGATATACCTCCTGAAGGAACATCAAGTACTGGCCCATTTCACACAGCTGGAACACTTTTTAGCGTAACCAGTGACAAGGACAGGTTAAAAGTGGCTTTATTGAGATCATGTGTTATTTACAACTACGCAACTGCCAGTAGAAAGGGAATACTGCTTGTAATGCTGAATGTGCTAATCTTGCAGAAATTTGCAAGCATTTAACTTCTATACTTTAAACGGACCTCACACAGACCACTTTAAGTATGCAAATTTTAGCACATTCACACATGGGAATACAAGTTCTGTATGTTGGATTGCACAGTATTCAATAAAACTCGTCTTCCACTGTTTGCTTTGCACAACACTAGTCACAGTGACAGCTTAAGGAATAATGACGGAGCCCAGTGAATCAAAAAAAAAAAAAAAAAAGCATTCATGCTGTTATTTCTCCTTTTTTAAAAAATAATTATTTGATATCAATGATACATCTTAGACTTCTTTTTTAGTCTAGACTTGAACATGGCTTCCTATCTATGCTTGAAATCTTGTGTTCACATATATTTATATATACCCCTGTGAATAATCTGCAATCACATTCAGTTATTTAAGCATATAGAAATTAGATTTCTAAAGGAATCAGAACTATCTCTGTCCCACTGAAGTTACTAAGCATTGCAGTATTTATTTCAAGGGTACGTGAGTTAACCTACTTAGAATACTGGAAAGCCCACCCAGATTCATCCTGAGGTAGACCTATTTTTGACTTTCTGTGTTTCTTGGCTTGGAGAGTGGGGATAACTAATGATAATCAGTTATTTTATGTACATTTGGCTACCAATGCCCATACTTGTAATAAAAATATAGAATCAAGCTCTACTGAGAACTTTACCTCATAGTTTCAAAATGATACGTAACAAAAGGAGGTATCTGTGCTATCCTCTTTTATCCCCTGTAGCTTTCTGGAAGTATAAACACACATACTCACAAACAACACAGTTCAAAGGACAGAACTATAAGGGGAAGCTACTTGGTGCCCGAGGCTAAGTCCATAGCACTGTCAGTAGGTGTACCCAAGTACAAGATGGCTGTTAGCAAGCCAAGTAGGCCAGGAACACCCACAACAGTGTCCCTGTTCAGCTTTTGCTCACACCCACTATACACAAAATTTCTGCCAGTATGAACATTAACTGGTGCATGACATATGCTACTTATACTTCACTGTCACCCCAACCTAGGCCCTTTAGCACTTCAGGCAAAAATAAGGACAATCTCTGTGTACATGGGAATGTAACAAAGGGGGAAATCACTGCACCCCACACCAGCATAGGAAGCTGGTAACAGCACTTAAGGTGCAGAACAAACATGCTGTATTCCATTAGGAGTTCAGAAAATGCACTTCTGTATTTTACAGGCAAACTTAACCATCACCTCACCTACTAATCTCACGAAAACAAGTGAATAATGTGGTCTGACAAGATCTTACATGGCCATCTCACACTCCTGCCCAGCCAGGGTCTCACTCAAGTCGAAAACCTTTTCAGCTTTTCAGAGCGTCAGTGAACTCCTCTGCAACCAGTCAGCATTTGTTCTGCTGCAGTGGGATCTGCACTACAGTGCCTTGCCAGCTTTCCCCTTACATCTAGGGAATGAGGTGGTCTGAAAGCACAACCTAACACTGCCCTTCACTCCAAGGGCCTGGATGAATACAAATAAACTTGAAACAGTGCAGCTCAAGGTGACACTTTCATGTGGCCCCCATATTTTTGTTCACCTACTGGTATTCATCTGAAACCGGAAGCAGTGAAAAACCAGGGAAGGTGTTAGGGTGAGAGGTGACACCTCTAAGGCTCCGCAGTTGAACAGAGGAGAAGGGAGAGACACTGTCAAAAGAACTATGGAGGGGAAGAGGAACAATTTGCCTCCTTGCTGTGTGAGATCTCCTAATGGTGTGGTCTGGCTTGTCTGACCAGTGCAGTGAGCAGATCAGAAACCCTCGTGAATCACGGACTGCCCTGGAGCTGGCAGGGGCTTTCAGAGCACACCGTAGCTCATTAGGCAAGCTTGCAATCTAATGGTTTTGTGCCATGCTATTAGATTCAGGTCTAGGACACTGCGTTGCATAATGAGCATGTTTCAACAATTAAAGACTGCCTGTTGTGATCCCAGAATGCCTAAATTTCCTACTCTCCAAGCAGCCAGCTCCCTCTGCCTCCCTCTGGTCTGTGGTGCAGTATCTGTGTGCAGTCAATAAGTTCAGCGAGAGCTGACAGCTTTGATGAAAAGCAAGGCAAAGTAGAGCATGAACCTGACTTGAGCGATGTGTTGCCTTGCTTGAGGAAAGTGCTGTACCCTGCCATGCTTCCTGCCTCTCCCATTCCCAGAGCTAACAGCTGCTAGCTTCTCTGAAAACCTTTCCTTTCACATGCATCAGTGAAAATGAGAGACAGAATATCCCTCCTGTGGGCCAGAATGACTACCAGTCCTGGAAGGGCTTTACAGAAATGCTACCTGTAGAGAATCGATTAACAACTTTATATTTAGAAAAGATAAGGAAAATATTCAATTAAAAAAAAAGTCCCCATTTTTTAGTTTGAGAAAATCATAAGGTTCTCATTTCAAGTTAACCCCAAGAGATATTTTTTGATTGCTTAGCACCCCACCTTCCAAACCAAAAAGAAAAGGGTATTTGCAGAGCCTTGTTCCCTGAAGTGCCTGCATTTGTTGGTACATCTGGGTCTCAGTTTCATGGCTGGGGCTTCTAAATAGAGCTGTAACACAAAAAAATAACAGAGACACTCACTTCTTTCTGACTTGGCTGGTTTTGATTCCTCAGTGTGTAATGGATGAAGGTGGGGAGGGAAAGTTTGAGGTTAACTGAATAAGTACTTTCAAAATTAGTACATGGTAGGGAAGAGAAAGAGAGAAAAGTTCATCCTAGTTACAATGACTTTTACCTCATTTTATGCCAAAAACTTCCTCTGAGATGCCTTGGCCTTGACAGTTCTGATTGTCTTATTCATTAAGCCTGTGTGAGACATAGAGCCAATTATTAATTTTATGGGGTTTTTAAGTGATTGCCTGCAAAGCTCTGAAATTCAAAATCTGTAGCATGCTGTAGGAACAAACACATTCAGAGCAGTTGCATCCAGAAGCACATTCATTGGCAAGAAAACAGTTGGGGTAGGGAGGAATTTGGGCTGGTTTAAATGCATATTATATCACTGCTAAAACAGATATTTCCTTATTTCTCACATTATAGTAAATTGGTGTGTTCTCATACTCTGGAAGAAAATGCTTTGAGTATAGATTTTTATCAAATGTATTCAGCTCAGATATATTGTGATCTAACTAGTGTCAAGTACATTGGTATTGTATGCCTTTAAATCTTTAACTAGTTGTACTGTACTCTACCCTAATATTTTAGGATTTCCCAGTTCATCATTCTTCAGCTCTTCTTTTCACCCTCCCGCAGCTATCCTTATTTAGGTATTTTATCTTATGACTAATTCAAAGGTCCTGGTCCAGATTCCACTGGCCAAAGGCCTTATCAAAATATATTGGTTCCTTGAAGAAGTACGTAAACAGACTGTAAACCTCATTACAGTTCCTGAACCAAAGTACAAAGCAAACACCTGAAAGGGACTGGACAACTGTATGAGTAACTAAAGGAACCTATGAGGAACTAAAGAAGCTTAGGAAGTACTACGAAGTCACATGATTTAGTGCTTAACCTACTCATGATAAGCATGAAATCCATTTATCACACTTCTAGTTGAAGGTTTCCATGTACCATCCCCTGAGACATCTTTAACAGAGTGTTGTGACTTTCACAGAGAGAGAATCATTCATAGAAACGGTCTGACATCTCCCTAAGTTCCTCCAGCAGTGGAAGGTCCCTCATTTACATCCACCAGTTACAGCAGATAAGGCTAAGAGTGAAAGAAATATGACGTTTGGCTGCTGATATCTGCCGGCACATGTTGATCATATTAACAGGAAACAAATTCAACAGCTGGGGTAATATTTGTTTTCTGACCATTTAGAACACTTTTGTGTCACAGTTTTCACCATATTTCATCTCTACTTTACTTAGAACCGTCCTATCCCTCACCTGCTTATTCACAGCACCATTTACAATTCATCCATCAGTCTAGAATAGAACGAAAGTATTAGTTTCACAAATATATTCTCAAGACCATATGCAAATTGAAGTATGACTACATAGTTCTTACGTAGAATGAAGATTATTACACATTCAGTTGGTGGAAATGCTTGCCAACAAACTTTCAATAATTTACCAGCAATTCTGGCTAATCAGGGAGGTCTCCGTTTATTAGAGGTTGGCAAACGTGACACCACTTAAAAGAGAGGCAGAAAGGAGGATCCTGCAGATTACAGGCCTCTCATTCTGACCTCAGGGCCAAGGAAGGTCATGGAGCAGAGCATCTTGAGCAGACCACATTCAGGACAATCAAGTGATCAGCCTCATTTAGCATGAGTTTATGGAAGGCAGGTCCTGCCTCATTCTATGGCAAGGTGACTTACTTAGTGAACAAGGGAAAGGCTGAGAACACTGTTTGCTTGGACTTAGTAAGGCATCCTACAGCCTTCTGGAGAAACCAGCAGCTTAAGTCTTGAAGAGATATACTGTTTGCTGAGTTAAAAATTGAATGAATGGCCAGGTCCTAAGGGTTGTTGTGAATTGAATTAAATCCACTTGGTGTCAGATTAGCAGCAGCACTCCCCAAGGCTCAGTACTGTGGCTAGTTCTCTTTAACATTCTTAACAACACTGATGAGGGAATTAAGTGCACCCTCAGTAACCATGAAAATGACACCAAGTTTCATGGTGATTGTTGATCTGCCTAAGAGCAGGAAGGCTCTGCAGAGGTATCTGGATACGCTGAGTTGATAGGCCACATCCAGTCATATGGCATTTAACAAGGTTTCACTTGGAAAAGCACTGCTGGAAAGCTGCCAAGCAGAAAGAGACCTTTGGGTGCTGGTCAATAGCCAACTGAACACAACTCAGCAGTGTGTCCAGGAGGCCAAGAAGGCCAACAGCATCCTAGCTTTTATCAGAAATGCGTGGCTGGCTGGACTAGGGAAGAGACTGTCCCTCTGTAATCCACACTGGTGAGGCCTCACACCTCTAGTACTGTGTTCAGTTCTGGGCCCCTCACTACAAGGATGTGGTGTTGCTCAAACACGCACAGAGAAGAGCAACAAAGTTCATTACGGGAGTAGAAAATAAGACACATGAAGAGCACCTGAGGGAACTGGGGTTGTTCAGCCTGGAGTAGAGGACGCTGAGTGGAGACCTCACCATTCCCTATCACTTCCTGAAAGGAGATTTTGGTGAGGAGGGTGTGGGCCTCTTTTCTCAGGTGACAAGTGATAGAACATTAGGCAACAGTCTCGAGTTACTCCAGAGAGGTTTAGATTGGATATCAGGAAGAATTTCGTTATGGAAAGAGTAGTTAGGCTATGGAATATGCTGTCCAGGGAGCTGGTAGAGTCATCATCCCTGGAGTTACTTAAGAGCCATGTGAATGTGGAGACCACTTAGAGACCACACACACACTGAGACTTTACACAATAACACAAGTGAAAAGTTTAGTTTGCATATACTTCAATTTTCTAACTTCCCCTCATTAGATTTCCAAAATCCTATCACATATTCTAACATCTACAACATCAATGTTATTTACAAAAAAAAAACATGTATTAAAGTCTTCCTCTGCCTACCCACCCTCTCTCTAAGGATGGTTTCCCTTCTCGTACAGTCCATGCTAAGAAAAGGAAAAATTTCGTCTTATGCCCCCAGTAGTAACTAATGCATGCAAATTTTTCAGATTTTGATTGTTAGTTTTTTTCCAAAGCTTGAATTTTATCATTAGGATGGAGGTATTTCCCATGCTTCTGTGAAAACAGATTACTGTTTAGAACTGAAAGGGTATTCAGTTTGTTTATTTATTTATTTTTACCCATAGCTGTCAAATCTCTCAATAACTCCACTAGATCATTCTCAGACATTTATTGTTGTTCCCTTTCAGTCCTGTAGCAGAAGACAAAATATATATTTGCCCCATTATCTTTAAAATAGTTATAAAATTTTGAACAAAAGTCCATCTCCATAGCCTGGACACAATTTGCATATGAATATTCAATATTCATTCCATGCTATGCCCCAATCCATCTTAAATTCATGCCAGTTTGACTTTATCCCACAATGCCACAATGAATTCTCTCTATATTGGCAAGTGTACATGTGTAGAGTACTGGACCACTCTTTTTTTTACATCACCAGAAACTGGAGAACAAGAGATTCTTTCACACAATATCTTAACTGCAGAATCATCCAAATCACATTTTGAAAGCACCAAGTAAACACAGTACACTAGTAATATGGAAATAACTACTGCAAAAACATAAAGGACAACTTAAACTGTCTAGTCTAGGTAAAGTAATGTTTACACAAAAAGAGTGATAGATAAAATGGGCAACAAAACCCATAAGGATTTCCTAATTCTTCAGGCTGTTGTCAGATAGTGCAGCTGGAAAGAATAGGAAAGATGGTAGGCAAAATCCCCTGCCAGAATGGCTTTCAAGACTGAAGATTAGAGCTCTAGGATTAAACAATCACAGACTCCAACACTTGAGCATAGCAAGTCAGATCTGAGTTCGGAGCAGGATCTCCATGTAACTGGGATGAAAGAGGAAAAAATATATCTCAAAAACATATATTAAGAAAACAGAAAGGGTCTATTTCCTTGGCCTTCCAATCAAGCTCAGAATTTTGTAAAAACTTCAAGAACCCTATCTACTTGTTGCTGCTTTAGCCCATCTCCACAGTTGCTACTGAGCTACTGAAAGTATTTGCAACACTTACTCTTTGTTTCTCTCTAGGACAATATTGACATATCTCTTGCCAACCTGCTGGTTTTTCCCTGTATTTTTTGAGCCTTTGAGGGCTTTGCTTCTGCTCCTTTGACCTGAGCCTTCAGAGCCTGTGGGAATGCACGAACAAGAGTAAAATGTGAGGTCATGTAATATTCTGTTGCATATTTCCTTTGCTAAATACATGTCTTCTAGCAGCATTTTTTGAAATTAAACATCTAGTAAAATTAAATTCTGGTGAAAACTTCTGAATGAGCTATTCATGAGACTAAGAGATAACGTCAGACGTAAACCAAAAAATACTGGTTTATGTAGCACTTTAGAGCTACTCAAAGAATGTCTTGCCACTTATAAAAAAAATTAAATGTTTGTTACAGACAAGGAACATGCTGGCTGGTTTCATGTCGCAAGCAGCCAATTTGACAACTCAGATTCACGCAGACCCTAAGCTTTCTGACAGTTTTTTCAGGTGTTTTGCCACTGAGTGACATGTTATTTATGCTAGACAATGCACTTTTGCTGTCAACTGTGTCACATTCATCATGATCTTTCATTTCAACAGACTGTCAATATCAAAGAGAATTTCCCAGACTCAGTGCAAAAGAGAGGGGATAACTAGGGCAAAATCTTTAGAGCAAATCCAAAGGGTCTGCTCAGAATCAATGGAGAACTCTAGCCCCAAAAGCTAGCAAAAAAAAAAAAAAAAAAAAAAAGAGGAAGCATTCAATAGAGGAGACTGACATGTTCAAGCTAGACTGAAATGGTTCCTGGCCACAGTCAGGATGGGAGGAAGTCCCAGGAGGACTGTGTAGGGACAGTCAGGGCTGGTGGTACGTTCCGTGCTCTTCATCTTTCCTGGTACTTTTTCCTTTTGCCAAAGATGAGACAATATTGGTAAGGAAGGCACAGGAAAGGAAAGGGTGCTTGACACTATTCTAAGCAGGGGGAGGTTAAATTTTTATCCCATGCTTCTTGCATGTGATACGGGGAACAATTCCTGCAACCTCCCTGTACGTGCATCTATTCTCTGCTCTTCTTCAGAAAAAAAAAGAAAAAACAAACAAAATAAAACAAAAACAAAACAAAAAAACACTGTACAGAGGGGGAAGGAGCATAGATGAGAAAGCCATCCTTCTTGAGACCATAAAGGAGTAAATAGAAAATAAATGATGCTAAGTGCCCATTGGGTATGCTTGATTTTAATACAAGAATAAGAGGACGGTGAAAAGTATTGTAAGAGATTATTCTTTTACATCATTATCTCAAAGCTTGCTGGGGACACAGATGAACAAGTCCAAGCAAGTCCTGGGCAAGGGTTGTGAAATCCTTTGTCTGAGGGACACAGATGGACAAGGCCAGGGGCAACAAGAGAGAGATAAGCCACAGCTTAATGGCTGTGAAGCGGTCTTTTGTGTGGGCTTATCTCGAGGAAGATGGCCATCTCAGGAGGTGCTGCACGTGACTCCTACCCAAGTGCCCAGGAATGCCACGATGGCAGAAGAAGTAGGATAAAAAGGAGGCCTACAACCATGAGGTTTGGGTTTTTTGGCAACAGATTCCTCATGAAGAAGAAGAGGTATCTGACATGAGAAGTCTCACGACCTGCCTCTCTCCCTCCCGGACTTGCTCTGCGCTCAACCTGCATGCTGAAGAAGAAC
The DNA here is from genome assembly GCA_028571105.1 of Tragopan temminckii. Taxonomy (NCBI): domain Eukaryota; kingdom Metazoa; phylum Chordata; class Aves; order Galliformes; family Phasianidae; genus Tragopan; species Tragopan temminckii. The sequence continues at coordinate 37,081,942 of JAOWBP010001760.1, read as the reverse complement.
AAAGGTGTCTGCCATCAGATTCCTCACTACGGAATTCCTGCATGCTGACGGACTTTCCTGGGCCTGCTACCTGAGTCCTGCTTCTTTCTCCTGGATTGGCTCTACGACTTCTTCTGCTACCTGCTTGCTGCCCAAGGCCGGCCACCCTGCTGTTCTTCCCCCTCCTCCCCCCCACTGCTTTTGTCTCGGACCTTCAAAATGGCATGCAGCGGGACCGCTGCTGGATCCTGGTGGTGACTATACCCGCTTTACACGACTCTTGCTTCTTTCCTATCTTTTCTATTGCCCTCCTTCCCTTCCCCATCACCCTGATCAGGATTTATAATAAACTGGTTGGACTAACATTTGAACCGTTGTTTCTTAATCTCACGCCGGGTATACACATATTAAAAGAACCCCATCTCCCTCCTATAAATTGGAGCGAGGCAAGTATTCCGAAGAACACAAAACCCCCAAGAGAAACACTTTCCTCACTGCAGATGAGGAGGGCTAAATGTACCAGCTGCACTGAGGGGGAAAAAAAGGTAGTAAAGGACAGACAGAGATAACACATTTGAGACAGCAATTAAGTAGGCACATTTATGTTGTGATAAATCTTAGGATTACTTCTTACCTTAATTTCCTTCAGAATATCACCTATTATCAAGAGAGCTGTTGTATATGTCTTCAAAAATTTCCCCAACAACCTGTAGTTGCTTGAAATGGAGGGATCATTGCCACAGATTTTCTAGAGTTCCCACACCAGCATCAAAATAAATAACTACATATCTACGTGTGTAGAACGTGCTCTATAGCAGTCACTGTCAGAATGTGTTACTTTGTTCAAATTGTTCAAACTCATGTAACTTCTCCTGAAAGCATGCATTAAGAAATATCATATAAATCCAGACCAAGTTTGTGGTCATAGCATTAATTCTGTATTTTGAATGTGAGTAAGAAGAAAGTCCATGTTGAAAAAGACAGGAGGTACTCAGCATCAAAAAGAGTAGTAGAAAACAAAGATGACACAGATTGGTGTGGCAGAAAACAGTTATTACATTACACGTCAACTCATTGCTATGTCACATTTAACTGTTTACAGCCAACCTTTCCATAAGAATAAATTAGTCTTTTTCAACCGATCTCAACAGATCACGTCCAGGTTTGTAAGAAGGAGCCCTTGGAAGATAATGTGCTCCTTAAAGCAACGGTTAGCTGAAGAAGGCATAATTAATATAAAACTAACTTGAGAATGCCTAGCTAAGAAATGCATCAGTTAAAATCGTACACTAATTATCTCCTGGTTTTACTTATCAGCTCTGAGTAATAAACTTGAGAGAGAGAAGATTCTCTTTGGCAGCCTACTCTGCTTCCTCTGTCACAGAAACTTCTCCCATAGAGTGCTGCAGGCCTCACTTCAAAGTGCTCTGTTCTCAGAATTAGCTGTTTCACAACAAGCCTCCTAGGTAGATAAATGATGGACTGTTTTTACTTTGTGAATATCCTTGTTTCAAGCCAAGGCTGACTGAGGTTTTTGACCGGTTAATCAAAGGCCGAAGATTGCCCTCACTGCAATAGTTACATTATCTCATGAAAATTTTACTGACTCAAAATGTTTCTGGGAAAAATGTTTTCTGGGAAAAACTGTTTTAAAAAATACAAGATGAAGCTTTTATCCTGCTATAATACAGCACTAAGCCTTAAATGTTTTTCCCCCATCCATTCACCCCTTTTCTCTGGCTTCTCATCTTATAGGCAAAGGAGAAATATTGCCTGGAATATTTATTGAGGTGGAAAGTAACCAACTTTTTTGGCGATTTGCTTAAACACAGGGCAGGTGATACCTCCTAGAATGCAGCTGAGCACAGAGCTCCTGCACATAGTAGCCTTGTGTCAGTCTGCCTTCCCCTCCTGGCTTTCATTACATTTTATCTCTATGACTCCTGTATCTCACTCTCACTCTGCATTTGGCCCTCAGGTACTGATGAGGCTGCTAGCGGTTACAGCAGGGGAGCAACTTCAGCAACTTCTACAAGGGCTTGACTCGCCCAATTCATTCCTCCATCTCACCTAACATGAGAGGCAGCCAGAGTACAGTAACTGTGTGTACCTAATGACAGTCTACAGTACACAGGTAAGTTTTTACAGTTTATCTTAAATGTGATGCTAGATAGGAGGTAGTGCTGCTAACAAAGTGATTTTTCTGATACAAATCACTAGGCTGTAATATCCTGCTTTAAGAAACACATAGCGTAACATTTCCTCAAGATAAGAGAGGAAAGGGAAAACAATGGAGTACAGTTTGGGGCTCAAAATTTTCGAGCACATAGCAGCTGCAGTGAGGATGACTTTGCCTCAGTCCATTCCATTTTCCAATCCATTTTCCTGAAATAAAATTAACCAATCCAACTAGGAAGATATTGCAAGATTTACTTTTTCATCAGTTTTGGAACTCTCTTAACTTACCCAGCTTCCTTCCATTCTTCTCTGATACTGCACTCCCTGTAAAATCATTCTGTAACAATATGTGCTTTGCTGTGAATTCCTTCTAGAAATGTATGAACTTGTTCAACCAATTGGTTCAGTTACATCAGCCAGAGAAGAAGCTATGAACGTCTTTGGCAAGATCAGCAACATGCTATCACCTGTTCTTAACTGTTTTTTTTTTCAGCACCATCATCTCTGACACATTTAACTCATCTCTTTTCAAAAGGATATAGTGTCTATCAGCTCCCTCATGTGCTTTCTTTTCAAGCTCTTTCAATTTTAACATCTCCAATGGAGAAGTTGTATCTGCTGAGAAACCAGTACTGCTCACAGGTGATTGTGGATGGCTGCTGTTGGGGAAGGAAATTCAGCCTGTATTGGAAGTGGAGGGGTGCTGGAAGAAAAGTTACCAGAACAATTTTTCATCTTCCTTCCTCCCTCATTTTCAACTGTGAATTGATTTCTTTCTGTCATGAAGCTAGTTTGTTTCCTGGCGGAGTACCATCATCCCTGCTTTATTTTCTCTGTTATAATTTACATGTCCTGAGGTATAAAGTTTAATATCTGTTCTGCAGACCATTTCCATGCTATCTGAGAGACGAGCCAGGCTTCTTACTTTGCTGTTTCTTTCTGTGGATTCTAGCAGCACATGCTTAGAGGAAAGAGGACAGACAAAATACACTTGAAAAAGGGAAAGCTTTAGATGACAACTAACTTTCAACATGGATTATAACTTCCCTTGTTCTGTAACAGAGTATTTTATACAGACTTGGGCGAGATCCTTTTTTATCCATAGCAGCATACAAATAATCAGACAGACCAGGACACATGGGAAGACTCCTGCTGAGCCCTCATACACTTCTTGGTACGAATCTGATTTTTTTTTCTCCAGGCCTCCCCATGAATTCTGCTGCTCAAGAAGTAGCATCTTCTGCCTTTTCACCAACACTAGGCCTAAGGCTGGTGCCTTTTTAATGCATGCCAAATAAACCCTTTAAGAAATTCTCAACATTCTCATTAGCATGTTGCTTTACACATTTATTCTTCTAATTTTAAGTATAATGTTGTTGGATGGACAGATTATGTCTTGTTATATGCTAATCTTGTGCCAGTTTCTTTACTTTTAACTGTTCTTCTCCTGTCATCTACTCCTTAATGAATTTCATAGAGAGAAGTACAACAGTTCCTCTCAGCCTTCCTTTTACCTAATGAAAGAAACCAAGCTTGCTGCATATTTTGCATGTATAAACTCAGTTTTGTAAGTTAGGCTCATCATTCCACCTGCTATCTCAATAGTTAAGGCATGAGATCACCATTAAACAGTGAAAACATTTTGTAACTCAGTAATGGTTTACAGTGACCTAATAAAAAAGTAAATTGTGTGCTCTAGTGTATTTAGAAATATTTAGCCTTGCATACACAGATACTGTGGTCCTGCAGGACTTCAATCCCCTGAGGGATGAGGCCCACAGAAGCAGATTTAGAAGGACAAGAAGTCTGTGAGCTATCTACAAAGGGACAGAAATTTGGAGGAAAACAAGGTGACTCTTCTCAATGCTGCATTGAGATAAAAGACCCTTAGGCAATCAAGGGGCAAGCTGGTGCTCGGGACATCTCTCCATACCTCAGGAAGCTGTACAAGACCCTAAAATGGCTGAACACCATAGCAGACACTCATATGATATATGAAAGACTCTGGATCTTGGAAGAAGCTATGCTCGAAGTGTAGGGTATAATCTGACCTGGACACCCAATCTCCAAACCTGCTGGCCACCCATGAGAAAGCTGATGAGAAACACAGCGGTGCATTTGCATTACTTGCCACATTCCTATTGCCACATTGCCTATGAGCAAATGTTTTCAAGTAGCTCTCCTTTTTTTCTCCCTAGTAAAAGCCACTTCACCTCCTCAAAATTGTGGCAACCTAGGTTAGCAATAAGAGGTTCTTCTCAGTCCCTCCTGGCTCCCTCCTCTCTGTCCATGGGCAGCACACTACTCAATTCAAGACACCATAAGTTAAATGCATTAACATTAATATGTAAAACAAAGAAACGTGGCCACTCAGCCCAGTGAGGAACAGGGTGGGGGAGAACAGAAATGCCAAAGTAAGCTTTTTTTCCTTCACTCATCAGTGAAAAGGTGTGGAGGTGGCTGATAGAGGTAACATCAGTGGGAGAAATGTAAATAAATGTTAAAAAAATGTATAGCCTGAATGAGTAGATTAGACAGTACTTAGAATAATGTCTTGCTAATTCGGCTGAACCTGATGAACATCTGTCTAGCATATGTGAAAAACTGCCTGAAACAGTCTCACACACATTAGCAGTTACTTTTGAGAAGGACATCTGAGGACAGATGAGGGGAAAAGCCTAAGTACGGGCTCTATCTTTTAAAGTGGGGAAAGGAGAGAGGAGTAAAAGCTCAGTAACTTCCAAAAGAAAAAAACATCCTAGAAAAACAAATACGCTCTAAGCACCCAAATGACAAATGAGCTGAAGAACAGCCAACATAGTGGTTTAAGAGTGTTAGTGAAGGGGAGAAACAGCTGCATAGTAGCAGCTGCGTATTTGGACTTTGCTTAGGTTTTAGAATTTTCTGTTGTAGCATTCTTATAAGCAAGTGCACACACAAAAAAAAGTCTGGATGTGTATAGGGTAGCCTGGATGCAAAAAATCAACAACAAAACCTGTAAAATTATATTAAAAGAGGAATTTAAAATGTGCCGTGTCCAAATGGAAGAGGTAGCAACAGCATTCTATGAAGATTCATCCTGAATCTGGACCTAATTTTCCCAGCATTTCTATTTATACTGTGGATGATGGAATACACAGTACCCTTGTTAAACCTGCGAATGACATGAAATGGAGAGTGCTGAAGATAGTCTTAGAGACAGGATTGAAACTGAACTTGTTCTTGATGAATCAGAGAAATTCTGAGAACAGCTGGATGAACTCAGTATGTGCAGAAACAATCAGCTGTCCAGCGGCCAGCAACAGCTGGCTTCATAGAAAATAATTCAGAAAATATCTGGGATGTTAAGGTCAACACCAGTCAACAACATCATGGCAGTGAAAAAGACAAAGGCCATTCTAGAGTGTACAGTCCAATATTTAAGGCAGTGATGTTGGAAATACTTCTATCAGTGTGCCCTGCACAGAAGAAACTTCAGTCAAATTCCGCTCCCAGCTTTGCTCTTCAGTAAAGGACCTGGAGGATCCCAGAAGAAAATGAGTTGAAACCATGACTGGGAAGAAAAATATGCATGCAGAGGAGTTTAAATTAGCCTCAAGAGGAGACTTGAGGAAGGAAGAGAGAGTGGAAAACATACTTATAGCATGGCTGCGAAGATTTTACGAGTGAAATGTCTCCAGTGTTATAGAGAACGCCTTATTTTTCTCTGTTCCAAAATGAGTGGGAGCAATCAGCCTGGGGTGACCAAGAGCTGACACTAGCTGCTTTTACTGCCCTGGAAAACATACCTAGGAACTCATACTCTCAACCATAATGTCAGATCCTGACCAATCATCTAAGACAGCATGATAACTCACAGAATTCCCTTGCTATTAAGCCATAGCTATAGCCTGTACTTAAGTGTGACGCAGTCAGAGCCTCAATTTAAATAGCAAGGAGCAACAAATTTACATGAGATTGGCTGATTGGAAGAGGGAACATTGGGAAGAAGTAGGAGAAAGCATATGTTTTTTTGTAGTACACACTAGATTTTAAAAACTGATATCTAATAAGACAGACCATGTTATTCCTTCAATAACAGGATGCAGGGAGTGAGGAGTGGGGGGAAAGAAATCAGTTAATTGTCTCACCACTTCATTCTTTTCTTTTTTAATTGTCACTTCTAATTTCAAAACTGTTTAATTGTTACTGTGATTGATTTGCTCTGGAAGGATGGAAATGAACATGATAATAAGGTCGTGATTTTTTTCACAAAAAACATGTGAGAGAAAAAAGAGCATATTGCAGAACGTTGAGTAAAGGAGAAGCAGTGGCAGCTGCTACTCAGATGGATCTGCTTAACTGATTATACTGGCTCATCTTTCCTTTCTTTAGAGGCATACAAAACCCTGCTGTGGGGTTTTATTCTAGAAATATACACTGTTTAGCTGTGGGGCAGAAAAGGAAACTATTTGTGCTCTCCCACCCAGAATGTGACCTGACGTGGTCCTGAAGAGAAGTCTAAAGTTGGAGTGCTATAATTTCATACTCAGATGCTGTCCCTTCCTTTCCTCTGTGGGCAGATCACTGTACTCTCAAAACCTTGACACAGAAGCAGCCTTGAGTTCAGTCCTTTTTTAGGCTGAAGCTTTAAGGTCTTAGTGGATGGGAGATGAGGCAGAATACAATGTGAGGCACAAAGCAAAAGAAAGACAGCTGTTTGTAATCAAAGTGTTTTCTTGACTGGTCCTGGAACAAGAATTCTCCTTCTTGTCTCCTTATTGACTACAGCAAGGACCAGATAACAAAGATTAACACTGTAGAGCCTGTTTTTCCTGCAAGCGCATGGAGAGAAGACATAGGAATTGCTTACTCCCTTCTTTTCTGCACTGGCAGCACTCAGTCTTGGGCCTGTAGTGTGAGACACTGGCAAACTACAGTCTGGCAGAGGAGCTCTGAGATTGCCAAGGCACTGGATCATGGGGCATACCAGAAGAAATTTGTTTTGTGTAGACCGGGGATGAAACTATTAAGAGTAGACAAGAAAAAAGTTGCAGTCTCCCACCATCTCAAGTGGAAGAGAAACAAGAGCAGCTTTTCAGAGGTTCGTAGACGGAGCGCAAGGGGCCACAGCTACATATTGCAGTAAGGTAGAAACAGGTTGGATGTAAGGAAAAAACTCCTCACAGGAACAATGGCTCAGCATGGGAGAACAGGCTGTAAAATCTCCATCGCTGTGAGGGCTTCACAGGATAAGGTTCTGAGGATCTAAATGTCTTAGTCCAGTGTGGCAGAAGAACTGAGTGACTTTCAGATATCCCTTCCATGCCAAATTCTTCTGTTGTTAAGCATGCAAATGAAAAGTCAGGGAATACCCCAGTATGCCTCCCCACATTGTCTGTGCATTCATGCTATGTACTGCAGGTGGCAGAGAAGCAATAGGAAAGAAGTGTCACTGTAGTCACAGTGTCAGAAAGATGTAAGCAAGACAAGGCCTGTAGGAAGAGGCAATCTCTTTTATTAGACCAACTGAAAAGTTAGAAAAATTTGGACAGGATTTCAGGCATGCAAATGCTTCTTCAGTCCTAAAATAGAACCGGCCCACTTCAGCGCTAAACACAGGCTGAAAACAGTTTCTCTGAATTTAGCTAGATATACTTACAGCTATATATATAGACCATGTGAAAGCAAAAAAAAAAAAAAAAAAAAAAAGTAATTGGCACTTGCAGAGTTGAAGAGACGTTAACTACGTTTTACCTCTCCTCTCAATACCTCCTGGGGGAGGCAGAGGGATATATTTGCCAGCAGAACATGAGGGTAGAAAAAAGTTTGAAACATGGTAAAACACTCAGCACAGTTGAGCACAACTCCCTCGACATGGGGAAACTCAGGCTGTCCTCAGTGAAACACGTCTGAAACATCACACCAGGCTCCTGCACAAGGTCACAGAGATTAGTAGCCCCATGGCAGTGTGGACCACGTAGGCAATGCTTGGCTTTACCCACCATATAGCAAATCTACACATCAGCCGTTAGGCTGGGTGAAGGCCTCACCCATATCCTCCACAGCTTCCTCACCTTACACCCAGCATCCCCACTGGCACTTCAGCTCCCACTTGCTTCCTCCTATCCATTCCACCAGGCCTCTTCCATCACCGCAGATGCTGCCTGGACACCCTGTTGTGCGAGGGGCTTCCTTGCCATGTTTGAGGCAAAGCCCCCTACTCTGGGGACCCACTCAGTCCCCCCTGTGCTAATTACCACTGCCTATTAGTAATAACTGCTTTAAGCACGGATTATCATTTTCTCCAGTTTTGTCCGGGAGAGCACAGATGACACTATTTCAAACCTCTGTAGATAACCTACACCATGCTTCCCTTGTCTAAAAGCTTTAGTCATGCAAGGCAAAATTAAAAAAAAAAAAAGAAAGAAAACATTATTTTCTGGCGTGTTCTATTTTTGGTAAACTTATTTCTTTTCCCATTTTCTGTTCCCTACATGTCTTCAGTCAGATTTACATCCAAATTTGTCCTGAGTGTATTTTCCTCATGTAACTAAGGCTCATTAAACTTGGACACAGTGTCTAGCTGTTACTTCCTCCCTTCCTCCTCCTCTTCTCTCCAGCTGTACTTACACACAGGTAGTACATTTGCTTTAGTCCAGCTGGATCATGACATCCTGCACCTAACGCACCCATAATTGCAATGCTGTGCACCAGCCGTCTCCACATGCTCACACAGTGATGATTCAGCCTCTCCCAGCAGTGACCTGAGCATGGATGAACAGCAGCACTTCCCACTCAGAGGGGCTGACTCCTATCCTCTTCACTTGTCCTCTGCTCCTTCTCCTCCTCATTCCCTCAGTTTTCTCCGTTCACTTCATTATATTAAAAAAATAATTAAAAAAAAATAAAATGATGTGACAAAGCAGGCCCAGTTCAAGGCCACTGAGCAACAGGACTACAGCAAACCTTAGGCACCCAGCACCTGAGTGTCCCCTGGTGGGCAGGAGGTGGGCACCCTCCTGCCTGCTGGTGTCCATTTCTAACAAGTGGTGGGACTGGTGTGCTGATGCACCAAGATCTTACATCCATCCCTGTGGTAACTATTCCTTTGTCCTCACAGTGGCTGACCTCTAAAAAACCATCACAGTCTTGTCTGAGGGAGTGCCTTTAAACAAATGAGTACAAGGCATTTCTATTGTATATCAAAAATATTTCAGCCTTTTAAGGAAATAAGGCTCCCTGCTCTACTTTGCTGAGCTTTTAAGGACTGAAGTCTTTTAACCTTGTACTGAGATGAGGTTTTGGGTGCAATTTGGAGGATCAAGGAAGGCCTCATCCAGCAAAGCTGCATTCCCATATCCTCCCACAGATGCACAAGTACTTAGCCAGAGATCAGGACATGGGATGAAGTCAAGACACAAACCTTCTAGAAACTCAAGGTGACATGAGATAAATAGTGTGCCAGAAGGACCTGTCACATGGGATACAGGCTGCAGGCGAGCTTGTGAGACTACATCAGAGGTGCAAAACCATGTGGGAAATGGTCTGTGGGAAAAAGTGAAGGAAAAATGATAGAAAATCTTAAAGAGCGCAATATCTAGCAAAATCACAGTCAGTGTGAGCCTCCATGAGAGTCAGACTAGAATCTGAACCTGCACAAAGTTGTTGAACAAGATGAAGAAAATCCAGTGACACAGTGAGAGTTCATGAGAAAAAAGATAGAAGACTCTCCCTGGCAATAAGCAGCAGGCACATAGCCAGTCTTTAAGACCATGTGCAAGGCCCCATCTTCACACCATGGTTGTCCTACCACGCATCCATTAGCTTGAACATCATATCCTGTTCCCAGAGCAGGTAGAAAGGAAGAATTAAAACCAAAATAAAAACCAAAATAAACAAATAAAAAATAAGCAAGTAATAAATAATAAATAAATAAAAAATACCAATGCCTGTACATTAATTCTACAAGCATATGTAGTGCAATCCACTTCTCCAAAAGCTTGAGTAATCTCCATTTGTGTGTCTGATCCCTGACAAATGAGATGACAAGCATTTTAACAAGCATCAAACGCAGCATCTGGGTCTGCCTGACCCAGAGGGCTGTCCTCACGCTGGCAGCCATTCTATAGGCTGGCACACAGAACTTGAGTTTCTCCTTCCAAAGACTCTCTGGTTCACGTGCAGGAGGCACAAAGGAGTTGAATCAAGGTATAGTTTAGAAAAAGGTGAATCCTCCAACCTGCACCCAGTAGTGCTCATTTCCAGCTAGCATTCCTATGTACAGTTACCACAAATTTGGATAAGTCAATACAGCCTTGTTAACAGTAAAACATGCAGGTGCCAAGCTGCACAGCCTCTCTTACTCCTGAGATACTGCTCCTAAACTGTGTTTGTGCAAGGGAAAAAAAGCTGCAGCATTCCTTCCATTACTGTCAGTAATACAGCAGGACTCTTGTTTTCAATGTACAACAGAAAAAGCTGCCAAGAAATTGGATCTATTGCTACAAGTTTAACGGCCATTATCTTTTCCCTCAAATGTCCTGAAATGCAAATATTTTATGGTTGTTGCATGCTTTGTCGCAGTAATAGTCTTCATTTACTTTAATTTCACACTGTTATTGTATAAAAAGACAGAATCAACCAGAGGGCAGGGGGTCTGTCTGAGGACCATACGCATTTGTTCTTTTCTGTGCCCAAAAGCCCTGCTGTGCAGCAGATTGTTGAAGCAACCTTGTGCTCAGGTCAATGGAGCAGCTTTAAGTCTGCATGGGTGGTTGCACTTGCCACCCCAGGGACAGCCCTATGGGGTATGGGAGGGATGTGCCAGTTTTCTCCAGCACAGAAATAGGATGGGTGCTGTGCTGAGCTAGACATGCAGCCTAGGCCACGTGTATTGGCATGGGAAGGCTCAGCAAGGTATCCGCATCAAAGGCAAGCTCAAAAGCTGGAAATGGGGGCAAACAGCACCTGTGATACTAGACCAGGTCTTCTGAGGTCACTAGCAACTACTACAAATGGCATCGCCACTTTTGGAAGTCAAAATGGATACTGCACTCTGGTGATTTAGGCATTCACAGTTGTCTCCATTCCTCATCTAAGTCTCTCATCTAAGGAGTCAGCAGGACCTTTCGACCAAACACAGTCACGTTGCAGATTTCATTTTCATATGGACTGGGACAGAGTTGAAAGCTGTAAGAACGAGACGTGGGAGAGCAGAAGGCTGACAAAATCTTACCATAGGACTGGGATAGTTCAGACGTGTCTGCTGTGCAGTGCAGGCTTTATACAACAGCGAAACAGAACCTCCAGAGTACAGCCTACTCATCAGAAACTTTTAACCAGATATGGGGACATCATCACAGCTACAGTACAGCTATTCAGCAGTCACAGCAGTCAGGTTCATTGGTACTACCAGAAAGGCTGATACCGGTACCAGCAAAATCCGGGATTAGATTTAAGACAGTTTCAAAACTTAAGTCATTAAACAAAACTAGAACTCATTAATAAATCAATATCTAAAGTAATTTTTTTTTAATGTGCTACTTTGTTTTTTCCCATCCCAGTTTCATAATCACACTTCTGTCCCAGAAATACAACCCATAGGCAATCCAAAGCATTGCTGTAGTCTCAAAACCCAGACTCATCTCTTAGAAAGTATTTTTCCGTGCTGCAGACTGTGCTAAAATATATCTACATTATTTTTAAACAACAACAAAAGAAAAGCCAATAAGGTAAACCCAGACTTGCTCTGAGGTAGTGCAGGCAAGTTGCTTTGTTTACATTGTGTATTAGGAATTCCAAAAATAAACGCTGGTATGGCATTCATACAGCAAGTGGGGCTTCCATATATCTTACTCTTTTACCACGTTTCTAAAGTCAAAGAATGAAGTGTAAAACACAGTCTGATATATTAGGTAGTTTTCTAGTAACGTCAGGTGCGACCTCCTCCCTGGCACCCCTTCATTCTAATCACATTAAGCTTTTGTTCTCATCCAAAATTCAGAGGGGTACAGTCTCAAAACTAAAAAAAAAGTTGTTATAAAACCAGTGGCTCTTTGGAGAGAAGACTGAGGCCCATCCCATTACTTTTTTTTCTGTTGATCAGCTTCTACAGAATATGAGCGCCTGAATATCACAGCCAAAACACTGCATGAGATAGGTTGTAACAGCAAACAGGAGAAAATTTCAAATAAAGATGATAATAGCAGAGTAACCTCACCCGACTTTTAAAACTCAGGAATAATGGGGCAACCCCATAGGAACTCCTGTTTCATTACCCCCAGTGGCTCAGAAGAATAACTATATGGTATCACTGTCTAGGCACAGGCCCTTAAGGTAGGCTTTCACATCAGTGAAACGTGGATTTCACCACTTAACGTCACTAGGAGCAGATGAGTAAGATCAGACTCCAGTCCAAAATTCTTTTCTGCACAGAGTGTAATTGGTTGGATGCCTACTGCTTGTTATTCTGGTTATTGACAGAGATTGCCCTAACAGTGGTACTTACCTCTTTCTTATCAAGCTGAGAGGACTCTTTCCAGATACACTGAGCACCCTGTGGCACAATTAATGCAGTGAAAAAAGTGCAGAATTGTTTCTGGGTTAGATTGCTCTGAACAGCCAGTGTTAAAAAAGTGAGCTGCTGTGCCATGCTGTTGTGTGCGACTACAAGAGAAAAAAAAAACAATGGCACCTTTCCTGGTTTCCCCAATAAGTTGGGGACCTCATTTAAAATTGAAGTTGTTGCTAAATCACAGTGAAACCATTAGTGACAAACCACTGATGCCTTTCACAACAGAAATCACGTTCCACTCCATCCTTCCTACAGCGTGGTTTGTATCAACAACACTGACTTAAATGAAAAAAATTACATAGATTTCCTCTTGGTACAGGTTCCATTTGAAAGAACATGAAGAACTACTTTTTGTTTAGCACAAAGATGTTCACCAAGGAAATTCCCATAGCATTAATGTTCCTAGGGAGGGGGAATTCTCCACCTAGTGTCAAAATCGTTTTATCAGGTCAAGTTTAAATATCAAACAGAAATGGAAACTCAAACAAAATTCTGCTAACTCTGCTCGAGTTTACTGCCACCATAAGACACAGAACAAAAGGAGCAAGACACACAAATGGCAGCATCTGTGAGATGGGCAATACGGGATTAACAAACTACAGGAATTTTTTTTAAAGAAATTGCAAATGCAAAAACCCTCCTGGTCTGAACAGAGACACCTTACAGCTAGGTCAGGTTGCTCAAAGCCCCATTTAGCTTGACCTTAAACGTCTCCAGGGACAGAGTATCCACCTTCAGCTTCAAAAGAAGAGCAGCAGGACACCCAGCCAGATACATTTTGTCTGGGCCAAGTCTGAATAGAGACACTTTCCAAAGTGCACAAAAAGCTCTTCACGTGGTAAGCCTTACACAACACTGCTATGAGGGTGGTGATTCTGTACAAGGTCCTTATGCAATTCAGGGTAACACAATGCAGAGACACTGAGGAGCTGAGACTTCAAATTTCCCTCCTGATTTTAGGCAAGCCTGTCAATGAGCAGCAATTTCTCTACAGGTAGAGTCTATCTTTCAGTTTAATTCTGCCCTCACCTTACCCTGACATGCCTGAGCATTTACTTCATTCCATAGCTTTCAAGGTGTGCAATACTGCAGACAAACTTATGATCAGAGCTGAGAGCAACTGAGGTTTAAGATCTCCTTTCTGTAAATCCAACCCATTCATTATTTGATACGCAGCCTGCAGTCTACATAAACCTCTGAAACATAGCAGAACAACTTTACACTTCTAATTCCTGATCATTGGGAATTAAGACCAAGAGGTAAAGAAGGCAGAAAAAGCTATAGAGATGGTCTGTTTTACTCATGAAATCCTCAAATGTCAAAGAAAAAAAAAATAAATTGCTCCAACACGAAAGTAAATTTATAGGACAAAAGAGCAGGAGGGAAAAGAAAGCAACAAATGAGGAATTTGTCAACCTTATCAGCAGATTCTATCTACTGATTTCAAAGAGTTGACTCAGAAGCTTTCAAATAGCAAATGTGCAAATCTCTCACAGGATGCTAATTTTACATGTGAAATGCTCTTTAAAGTCTGCAGTAAAGAACATCTTGCTTTTCTGGGGCTGGTGGTCCAAGGATTCACATACCTTGTGGTATGGGACAGAAAAAGGCTGATGCCTCACTGACTAGAATAGCAACTACCTCTGAACACTGGGGCAGTTCCCTCTGATCCCTTTGTAGCAATAAAGATAGTGATGCAGGAAAAAAAATCACAGAAGACAGCTTTCAAAAAGGAATCATTCTGATTTTTGTGTGCTATTTTGTAGGCATTCCAACAAAAACCAACATGAAAAAAGATATTTATTCCTTAGAAACATGAGTTCTACCATGCTCGTGATTCTAGAATACCTATTTTTTCGACTTCTGTATGGTTTTTAAGCAGCATTTCTTGTGAACTTACAGTGCTTCTCTAACCAGAATAAAGGCAGCTAAAGAAAAAAAAAAAAAAACAGCTCTACAAACATATTCTCACCTGTTCTCTCAGGGTTTGTATTGCTGTAAAAAATAGTGAAGGTCAGCTGAATGTTAACAGACTACACAGTGAAGCAAAAAAAAAACCACAGAAATCTTTACATGGTGTAACTCATTCTTCCCAAAGATAATGTCCGATATTAACATTTCTTCCCTTGTAAGACATCTAAATGAGTCTAACATACATATTGATTATCCTCTGACACATTTTTTCCTAATTTTCTTGACCCAGGGACAAAGATCTTCACCGCTGTAAGCAATCCTTGTCATCTGGGTAGCATTTCATACAGAACTACGAACTCAAAACATTTCGAAAAAAAAAAAATCTTTCTCCAATCTGAAGATTGCCTAATTTGTAATTGTTAAGAAGACGATTTCTTCTTCTTGAGGAAGAGGAAATTGTCCCCAGTAATTGCTTTCAGCAAAATAAGTGCAATGAAGTAATCCCCAGCACATGTTGTCAGCTTAAACCCACTGAAGCCACCAGCCAATACAATTGACTCAAATGAGCATAAATACCTTATAGAGTGCTTGAATACTTACAGTGGAGCCTGATTCACAGCTCACTGGAACAACTAGTTCCTCCCCAGGTATCCTTGAGCTTCAGCTGGGGTACTTTTTCATTTAAAATTTTGCAATATTACAAGGTAAAACATTCAGGGATTGTTTTTATAACTCTCTGATGATGCTTTCAGTAACAAAAGACCAAAAACATCAGAGAAAACATACAGATCGTGCAGTGGCCATCACTGGCAAAGCACCATGCTCTGCTATGAGCCATTTGCATGACAAGCAGAAAAATATGAAAAAGCATCTGACTGACTGCCATCAGTTTGAGAAGCTTGACCAGAAAGGAATTGACTTCAGCCCACAGTTTCTTGCTAACAATACAGAAACAGGTGGAAAGGCCCCAATTAATAGCTTTCATAGAAACATTCCTATCATAGTGCCTGTCCTCCAAAAGTATTCATAAAGTTTAAACTTAAATGAATAATCCCTAACAAATGCATTAAATCATTGTAGTTTCTGTTTCATCACAAGAGTTAGCCTTCCCATCACATTACTTGCAGCAGAGCTCTGTGGAAATGTTAGTCACAATAATGCAAACCAAGGAATATTTTGTTAGACTTGTCGACAGTAACAGACAGTATTTAAACAGTCTCTCCGGAATCATCTTACGAGCCAAGCTGTGCTCTCAATGCCCCAAGTTCCTTCAGTGGGAAGGAAGACCAGGAACATTTAGAATCTGTTCTGAGACTAAGTGTGTGAGGTCAGGCTGGAGCCTCGATCCCAAGCACAATGTCCATCACTGAGAATGAAAGTGTCACATAGACTCTTGAAGACATAAGGCTACTTCAAGAGCTGTAAATGCTGATTGCTCTGTTTACAGAGCATGAACTTTGCAAGAGATTTTTGAAGGAAATGAATGTACCAGGTAGATAAACACACGAGATACTTTTCCCTATTTTTGCACACCTATTTTAAAAGTATTTGCCGCAGCATTTTTCATAACGTTGTCCTATGATTCCTTGAACTTCGCTTGTATTTTCAAGGTATTGCCGATTGTCAAAGCCCTATATCCTCTAAACTTGGGTGAAAGATTATTTATTGTTAATTCAGCATCTCAGTAGCTGCATAATTCCCAAAAGGCAGTCACTGATTCTTTATTAGCTATCTGCTCATTTGGCAGCAGCAAGGCAAGGATCTGTGTGAAAGTACATCAACAGCAAGGTAAACCCTCTTGCAGTATGAGGGCAAATGGGAAAGTGAATCTCTTTGTGGCAATGTAAACTCACAGTAGGTGATTATACGTAAAAACAATGGATTTATATTGGAAAAACGTACCATAAGCAGTAAACTGCAATTACAGGAAAAAAGCAGACACCGCCTTGTTAAAGGACTCCATTATGCTTTGATTGCATTTCCCCTGTGGTTTCCTCATGAGATACAAATCAAACGCATGCATACACGCACACACATACACACACACACTTCCCATACTTCACTTCCATTCCCAATAATAGCCAAAATAAACATGAAAAATAATATTAAAAAAAACTCTGTATTCAGTAATATTCACACCAAAGAATATGTATAGATATATCCATTAAAATTATGAACATTTCTAAATATATTTTATGTATCATACATATATTTATATGTATAATTACATATCCACAGAAGTAGTCTTGCTGTGCTAAAGTCAGCAGTAAAAGCAAAAACAGGTTTCACAATAGGACACCCATATATGCATATGTACTGGCTGTTTGGTTTGTGAATTTATTTACAACTTAACTATATCATAATAAATGCTTACTGTTCTATTGTACAAACGCAATAGTAAAGGTTTAGGTTTGTTTTTAAATACAAAGACTGCAAATGAATACATGAAAAAAATTACACACCATGTACAGTATTTATAATTTATAAATGCAAAGTTAAGACCTCTTTAAATTATTGCACTTGCATATTTTTTGTTTTTCTTTTTTACAAAGATAGTTTATATGTATCATATATATATATATGTGTGTGTAAATATATATATATATAAAACAAATCTTTCAGCTCACTAAATGTATTAAAGTTGAATGTTACCTTGAAGTTCTTTCTTCTCCACATAACAGCCCAACCTGAATTTTGAATATATATGAATCTACTCTACAAATCAGTTTGACCTACCCTAGAAAGCAGTCCATAGTTTTAGGTATTTTGACAGAGTATACACCCGTATTACAATCGAGCACAGTTTTTGGTCAGAAAGCAAAATAAGAGTTGTGATGTGCCTTTGCTGGATTGGGATATATAACCTAAAGTTTGAATGTGAACTTCCTTAGCGTAGTGTGCAGAAAGTCTCTTCTGTGTTTAGAATGAAGAAACGATTTGTACCACTTCACAGAACTGCTCCTGTGTCACAGTGTTAGAGGCAAATGCATTATTTCAAGAGGGTCATAATTGTTTTGAACATCTGACAATCCCTATTTTAACGTGAATGGTGCTGTCTGCAGTCCCTACAGTTTTAACACTACATGGCCTAAATGCAGTCATAGCGAACGCATCACACTGTTCCAAGTTTAAACACATGAAACAAGACTGTGCCACATAAAAAGATGAATTCCACGCTGCATGTCCCCTCCAATGTAAATACACTTTAGCACACAGTCCCACTAAAAACACTACTGTATTTCTCTAATGGAATAACTAAATTGCATACTACATTACAAAATTTGTGGACTAAATACAACAATGGTGTTTCTGTCATTGATCTAATAAAATATGCAACATCTCAGATGAATATCATGCTATGTCAACTAATTTTCTCACTTAGTGCATACCTTTCAGGCATCATTCCACAACAGATTAGAAATGCTCAGATAGGGCTTCAATTAGTCCTTTTTCTTGTCCTGGACTAGAAGCAAAAAAATAATCCAAACAATCCACTAATAAAAATAATGCTCTTCTGGGAGTACAGAGTCTAACACTTCTAGGGGAAAAAAAAAAAAAAGCTTTGTTAGGTTTTTTATTCATTCTTATTCATTTTATATATCATTAGGTTTTAGCAGGATAAAAACAGCTTTTGGAAGTTTAGTTTAATGAGCCAGATTTCTGAAGTCTGAAAAATTAAATCTCAGTGTATTAAACCTCAAACAAAACTCAAACGTACTTGAGCTGTGAAATTTAAATGCAACTTTAAAGTTGTGATTTTTGTTGATTTTGACTTTGGGAGTACAGATTTAAGTTTTTTTTCTACAAAAAAAAATTTGCATGCCTGAATCTGTGCTCTTTACATGCTAAGGCTGAATTTGCTTAGAAAATATAGGCCACTATGGCTAGTTTTGTTAGTTTAGCTGCTAACAAAAAGAAGTTTTTTTGTCACAGTCACCAGGAAAGCAAACCACAACCACTGGTGCCAAAGTTTTTAATTCTAACACACATTATACTATAACAAACACACATTTTCAGTGGTCTGGAAAGTTCTGTATTAGAAAAATCATCTGATTGACTTGAGACAATAAGTACAACTTATTGCCAATTTGATAAATTTGTTAGGGAAATATCTTCTGTATCAGTACTTACAAACTTCAAAATGTAAAACACTGAATGATACCGTGAAATATTTTGAATAGTAGGTGGCAGAACTAGCAAAATTGTCTTTACTGCTGAAAAGGACTAAAAGATGGATTAAGAACTCCTTAACACAGACACAGTGTGATTAGAACTATTTTTGCAAAGCTTTTAAGTTCAGCATTCAAAGAAGAGGCAGAATAACAGCAAATAACTCACGAAGAAAAAATGTTCAGTTCAGTTGCTGGGATGTCTGAATTTTGGAAAATATTTTTGTGGTCACTATATATTTGGATGACTTCAATGTGAATTAGGAACCATTCACTGTATCTCAAATACTTGGCAGACGAAAGACTGCATCTGCACGATTTCATTAAAGCAGAACTGCTAAGGAGTAAAGCAGAGGACACAGCATGAGATACTGTCCTATGTCGGTGTAGTTGTTTCCTGCATTTTTTATTACTCAAATTAATTTACTGTGGTTAACAATGAATTTCTGCACTTAGAACTGATTACACAACTGAAAAGAACTACGGGGCTGCTGCTAGGTAACCTGTATTAAACAAATAAGATAATTTAATATTGAATTTCCAACCTCTGGGATATCTATGTACTGCAAAGGCTTAGGTGCATTTATACATTATGTGATTATGCATCACATACTGTACACACGTACATACACTGGTATGTGCTCGACCATAACAGAAGGCAAAACTCAAGAGTTCAAGTCACCAAAATGAAACGCAGAAGATGGCATGCTAATTAGAACAATACAGCTCAAAAGACATGAGAAGGAAAGAGAACTTCTTACTACTATTAACAGTTACAGTTACACAAATGGATGTGTTATCACAGAACCACTACAAGAGTGTTTTATCTGTGAAAAAGCATATAATGCAGTATGGGCTGTACGTGAACGGTATACAAAGATCGTGTTGTGATCTACCGTGTGGATCAATACGAAGATTTTTTTCATTATTTTCAAGAGAAAGATGAAGGCAAAATAAGTGTTCTTGAAACATACTCTGTACAATTGCACTAAGTTCAAAAGAGTGGCATTAAATGTAAGGTCCTAAAGTCTGTGCATAAAATTTTAAGGCTGAAGCCTAACTGAAGCACAGAACTGTAAACACAGTATTTTAGAGTAGTTTTCTTCTGTCAGCTATTCTTTCGCTGAGAAAGGCAGTTCCAAGTCTTGATATTTTGCTGAACTAAGGGGAAGAAAGCAAACAAAAAAAGGGAAAAGTTTCCCAATTTCACTCATCTTAGGATGGGGGAAAGAACAGTAGAAGACATGCAGTGTTACTGTGCAACACAAAAGCTAGTCTAAACAAAAAAAATTTTGATTTATTGTGATGGTACCACAGTTCCTCTTCTGAGGCTTGACTTTTCTGATAGGGCTTTTGTTTCCAGCAGATAGCATACTTCAGGTATGTTTCTAATACCTTTTAGAATATAACTCAGCAGGTAGAAATAAATATGTTGACTTTAGTTATTGGTAAGCTAGGCAAGGAAATCTTTGCTGTCACATTTACATTTTAATCTGAGGCTTCTGTCACTATGGATACGAAAACTCCAACCAGAGCTATGCCTATATATCTTTCCTTATTGGAGATAAACATCCAGCAATTCCAGTGTTTAAAGGGAGGAGTTGTCTAGTTCTTCACGTTTGCCTTGTGGGTGACAATTTGCATCATGAACTCAATGAAATACTGTAAACCTTTAACCTGAATGATGTTTTTCTTTTGTTTGCAGCAAGAGAATTCACCATAACCTAAGCATGAATTGCAGTCTCCAAGGATTCTGCTGGAGTTCAAACTGATTACAAGTAGATCACATAAACATTCACAATAGCAATGGGTATATTGTTCTATTTATAGCCAAGAACTCCCAAGTGACACTGGTGTCAAAGCCAGCCACAGTACAGTATAATAAAAGTACCATTGAAACCCTTACTAGAAAGATACAATTTAGAAGTACCCCCTAAGATTTTTCCCCCCATCAGTTTTAAATTAAGGCCTCAGCAATGTAGCCCATGAGATAAGGCCAGTCTTTTATTTTCACAAGTTGTTAGTTCTCTTTTAATAGCTGATTCCAAAACATCTGGGTGTCATTTTCCCTCTGTTCATGTTGTGTCACTGGTGTAGATTAGGAGATTGGCTGCCAGAGTCATTTAGCTGAGGCAACACCATGGGTGTTACCTTCATAGGCAGATTTGCTTCCTAGTTAGCATTGTGTAGCTTTTCTTTTTTCCTTTGTCAAATTAAAAAAAAAAAAACAACAAAACCAACAACAACAACAAAAAAACCAACAACAACAAAAACAAACAAAACAAAAACAAAACAAAAACAAAACAAAAAAACTCAAAACAACTCCCGAATGGATGCTTTTAGGGTTAAAGCAATCTGTTGCTGCTGTTCAGTCATCAGTCTTCACAGGAAGTGAATCTGAGGTTCCAGGAGCAATGGACTGGGAAGTAATCCATATAGAGGCTTCTTCACCTCTCGTTACTTTCTCCCACTGGTTGAGATTGTCCCTGGAGATACAAAAAAAGTCAGAGAGGTAAACACTCTAAGTTGAATGAGATTTCTTCCTAATAATATTCTCTGCTATACTATACTTCATGATGTAACTTCATGAATAAAAGTGCTAGTATGTCATCATGCTTTTATCATTATATTCTTTCATCCTTTGTCTTAAGTTATCCCATTTTATAATCCTGTGTGGATAGCATACCTCTTGACCTATATAAGCCTATGGCACTGAGCTAGAGGTTAGCACCTGTTTCTATTACAATTCCGTAGCTCTCCTGGCTGCAGAGGAAACTCAGCTGGAGCCATGTCTACACAGACTCAGAAGCAGCAGTCTGGAGGCACTACAGAGACTGGAACTCCTGCCAGGAAACTTCCTTCACTGGAAACCACATAAGCACATTAAGTCTTCTGAAACATCTGCACAGGGGCTGCCTGACGGTGTGTAAGATGTTGTATACCAACATCATAGCATTAATCTGCAGTTACTGTGGTGGTGATGTACCTGTCAATCTGCTACAAGAAAACAATGCCTCTTCCTCGAGACAGATTTTGTTTTCATGATCTCATAGCCCGACAAACCCCCAAGTCCAGATTTTAGTTTGCAAGCAATAAAATACTGAGAAATTTAGCTGGTAGAATTCTAATGACACAAAGGGATTATAGACACATAATCTTTCTTGGTGCATACTAGTATCACTCCTGTGACTTGGAAGGCTATGTTAATGATAAATAACATTAACCATACTTTGCAACCTATGGACCAAATCTAGCATTCAGTTTCCACATGCAGAGAAAAGGAGAGCAATCTCAGCTGTTCCAGGTTTATAACGTCAGGAATCTAGTTACTAAAACAATGTACTTAGATGTTTTCAGTAAACAAACAGGATGGTAAACCTGTGAAGGTCCTATATGCTGTAAGCCATGTTATCACATTACATTTGAATTTATACGGTAGAGCTCTCACTATTTTTATGTCACAGCTTTGCTGAAACAGTTGATAAAAAACAGCAAATTATGAACTGGAAACACAGCAAACAAACAAGAGAAAATGTTGCATTTTCTGGCAGTGGGGGAAGGAAGGATCTAAGGAAGTCTACCAAAGAAAGCTGGTGCCCTCTAGGGGAACACCTATATCATTTTCTGCATGCACATTTCAACCTGTCCTTCCTTTGCTCCTGGCCAACTGGCAGACATGGAACCAGCATAAATATAACACTGAAGCTCAGCTAATACAAAAATATAAATACTAAAGATTAGAAACATTAAACAGTCGCTATTTCTAGGTCCCTTCCCCAAAACTGGGAAAGTAATGAGAACTGTATCTAAAGTATGTGTCAGTTGTATCTATTTCAGCAACAGATCAGAAACCTGTAGGCACATGGAAAACTATTTAAGAATATTTGGTTCAGTTTAAAAGAAAAATCACTTTCCCTCGTTCTCAAAATAAATATATGTAGATTGCTCCAAAAAATAATGCCTCCATTTTATTCCCATGGAAACTACAAAAGCCAGAAAGAGCACAATCACACTATTCAATAGAGAAAATTCCCAGCTACAAAACACTATTTTTCAACATAGTCACTACTATTAGCAGTGAATTTACATCAGCGATAAACAACAGCCTTTCATGTCACTGTTGCCACTGCTGAAACAGACTACCTACCACCTTACTACATTCACATTTACTGTTTGGTCTCCCTAAACATTCAGCAAGTGTCAATTAATGTCAGTGAGTGCCATTTTTTCCACATGGAGGAATTCATTTACACACCTTTGCTTCATAAGCACTTGCAAGTCAGATGCCATTTTGTCAGACTGTCCCTCTGCTGCCATCAGTTGCATGGCAACAACAAGTAATGGAATACTGGTGGGAAGTTTCGACCTCTACTGCCATGCCCTCTGACAACCGTGCACCAACATAATAAAACAGGAAGCATTACTTTCAGAGCAACTCCCATACTATTATGGATTTGTCAGTTTAGTAAGCCTAGTGGGTACACAAGATAGAAAACACCCATGTGACTCATTTTGGGCAGTACAACTTGGATGGTAGCTTTGATACTAAGGCTTTTTCAACAAGGAAATAAATACATTATACATATAATAGAGTATTTAAAAAAGTGGAAGAAATCATCAGACAAGATAAAGATTCCTAGATACTGCTTTACCTTAGACAAATCAGTGACTGACTTTTTTTTTTTTTTACTTTTAAGATGCACATGATACAATTCATTTCCTTTGCACTCCCATTGAAGTTCTGGCTCCCATATGTCTGGAATAAATGCCCAGTGGCTCTCAAAATAAAGATCTTGATGCTGACATGCTGCCTTGGCTGTTTTTGTTGCTATCATTTGCAATGGTGTCTGTGTTCCAACTGACTCAAGGACAGGGCAGCTTAAACATTGTGTTTCAAGAACAAGCTTGGCTAGTGAAGAAGTGATACCAAAATTGGTCCAGTCAGCAGGTGAGGCAACATCAAAGAGGAGTAAGGCTGTTTTTTCTCATCATTTACCCCTCAAAAACGTGCAGTGCAAAATCAGCTATTTGAAAAACTGGACTAACCAAAGCCCTGCAATAACATACGTTTCAGTAATGAGGAAGTGTAACTTCACTCTGTATTCTTGAATTTCTAGTCTACAGATCCAAATCTGAATTCTCAACACTTCTACCTCAACCTTCTCAAACACACCACTTCAGGTGGATCTGCAGAGAGTAATTCAAAGACAGAGCAATTCAGTTCTAAAACTATCAAACTATCAGAGGATCTTATGGCAGGGAATAGATTTTCAGGAAGCTCTTACGAAAATCTCATGCAGCCTTATCAAAGTCTTATGAAATCAAACTCCATCCCTGCATCCATCAGTTCTGCAATTCAACTTTATGTCTCTCCAGTTGTGTACTGAAAGATGGACGACCAAGTTCTACAACCCACTTTTGAAACTGTCTCATTTGGATGCATTGCTGGAAATCAAAAGATACAAGTCTTCCAAGAACCCTGCTCTCAAAGATAATGCTATGCAGTCTCAACCACTCACCTTAGCTTCTCAGCCTCATTTCTCATCAAGACAAATAACAATACTTACTTATGAGCAAATATACTGACAGGTTTATGCAAATGTTTCTACAGTAAATATGAACCCATTTTTAAGACCTCTTATCTGACTGTGCTAGTAACAAAACTTTCCTAATATCCATAAATTTCCTACTATGAGTTTTTTTCATTAATATGAAGAATTATAATTCTAAACCCCCAACTGTGGGCTGGGACAGCTTCCACTGGAAGTTAGAATGTTAAATGCACATAGAGGGGTTCTTGTAAGAATACAGGGAAACATGACTTCTCCTGGCATGCGACTAAAAATTGCTGGCATTTTACCAACTCCTTTTTCTTAGAGAATACAGATTAACCTGAAATGCAAACATTTTCATGAAGCATACTGATTTCAACAGAAGTTTTGTCAGTGAAGATTGCCAAGGTCTCAGATAGAATTACTGGACTGAACTACCTAGAGATCTATCATCATTCCAGAGTAGAAGAAGCCACTTGTTGAAGGACACTTGCCTCTCCTTCAGAAGACCCCAAGCTACGTTCTTGCTGATTGGAAGAACAAGTCTACATTTACCTTTCCCACATCCACATCCCCTTATGCTCCCAGTTCTCTGTTTCCTAACAGAAATATTCAGATAAAAAAATCAAACGACATGCAAAAACTACTTTTTAAAATGAAATAGAATTCTTGTCTTCTGCCAATCTTACTTGTATCATGCTGAAGTAAAAACGACACAGAGTGAAATTGCTCTGAACCACATGAGACGGAGATACATAATCACTAAGCCTGTTTCCCTCTGAATGCTTTTAGCACCAAGCACATTTTAATCAGCTGTGTCTGTAGATCTGCGTTGGACAGTCCCAGTCAGCAGTTACTGCCTCTGGGTTTCTACATAAATTAACATGAGAAATAAATCCCCACTTATCTGCATGCAAATTCCCAAATTGAAAGTGTGTATTTCTAGAAAAACTAGCAGAGCACGTTTGCTTTTTCTTTAACCAAGCTACCTGCTATGCAAAACCTTACACATTTACTCACCTGCATGCCCGGAGTAGTGGCCCAGTTGGAGGAAAGATTTGTGCAAGTGTGGTGTAACATGGGATGGCTACAGCATTGTAGAATCCAATCTATGAAAAACAGCAATGAACAAAAATTAAATGTTGCCAAATTAGAACTCTGAATGTTAACAGCCAACTAGAGCAAAGACATTGCCTGCTCATTTAATTACTGCTTATGTTAGGAATTAACACACATCTCACCTTAATATCCAAAGACTTTAAAATGAAACACTAATAGTGAAAAGTCTAATAATTATAAGTTGCTTGCTTGCCTCTCTATAATGATTAAGATGCCTGTTTCAGACAGAATTTTCTACAAGATCTTTTACTCTCAATTGGTTCTTTTTCAGAAATCAAAGTAACTCTTGTCCTTGTTGTCTTAACCTCCATCAATACAAAGATTCCTCCCATACTGTTATGTAACCTGTCCATTTTGTACTTAAAAGGAGACATTTTTCTGACCTAAGAACCTCTGTCAGATTTAAAGTAATTACAGTGCAACTGATAGAAAAAAACTGCATTAGGCCAGAAGGCAAGGCTTGTCTGTTCATCAACAGTCATGTCTGTTCATCTTAAAAGAAATAGCTTTCTGTTTTGCATACTGCATTGCTTTCATTCTATGAGTTTTGGGGTTTTTTTTCATCTGAGTTTTTTTGGTTCTTGGTTTGCAAAGGGGGCTAGTTTTATTTAACTGGAAAACAGCAGATTGCTCCGTATCTGGCAAAAAATCATGAGTGGGATGATAGGTACAGTCACACTGTAGACTTCTCAATGAGAAGTGTGCTGCCACTGCAAAATGTGAAAGACATCAATCAAACCAAATAAATTTACAGTATGTTCCAATCAATCTTCTCTTTGGAGCTCTAGTATTTGAAACAAGGCATCTTTTTTTTGAAGCCCTGAACTCCTACTGTCTCTTCCACTGTGCATACTATAATTATAGCTTTGGCAACTGGATCTTTAACATTCACACTGAAGCATTTTATATACGAAATCACTCTTAATATTTTAATCCTTCCATAAAAGTAAACTTCTTATTTTCAATCTTAATAAGAAAATTTCTGAGCTAAGTTTTGAATGGCTGGAGTTTTTTAGGTCACTGCATAGTTTTGACATTTCTATTCTCCTCAAAGACTTCAAAACTCTTAGACAGTGAAGATGAGAGGCATACACGGATCCAGTAGAAGCCAAGGAAGAAAATACCTTCTGAGTGTGATATCTTGGTATGACCACAAACACTGCTTAATTTTCAAGCAAGGAGCAGAAAAAGAGGGTGATGGGATCCTTACTGAGTCAGGAATAAGTCCTCACTGCAGGTGCTATAGTAGGAAGACACCAAACTCAAAGACCCTATGTGAGTTGTGCTTAAAAGGACAAGAAGAGCACAATAGAGGCTGACTGATCCAACTACCCAAGTGAGAGAAAATGCCAACTACAAACTATTTTCATCAAAGATAAGTATTTGAGGCATAATTATTTTTTCAGAGATTGCATGTTTATACAAATCCTCTTTTCTTAAACATAATTGTCATTTAAATAAGGTGTTAATGCTTTAATTAAAATCCACATAAAAATACAGGATTCTAAATTCATTAATACTTTCTGTTAGAGCCTAAGGAAATGGATGATATTGCTTCATTAAATTCTTCTGTCTCTACAGGAACACAGGCATGGTTACTTTCACTGAACTATCTATGTTCTAAATCTCACATTTTGCTGTAACACTGTTGCGAGACACAGAAGCTACAGCTGCGCTCTCAAGTTAGTTTTTAACTATTGATTTGTCTTGAAGACAGTCTTTAATACACATTAGTTAATGCCAGTGAACACATTAAAATGGCATGATATATTAAATATCTGACCATATGCCAGAAGAGTGACATTTGCCTTTTCAAATCTGTGGTCAATATTCACAGTCCTTTAACTTGTCATAAATTTAGTCTTTTGGGTTTTCGATACTTCTTAAAATTTGGATTGTACATATGAGACTACCATTCCTTAGTTTTCTGGGTTTTTTTTTCTTTCTTTTTTTTTTTTTTTTTTTTAACCTTCTTTTACCAACTTTACCATACAGGGAAGAACATATTGTATCCAAAAGTTTCTCAGGTTTTACAAATATACAATTTTGTCAGAGGCCTGCTACCTATTCACAGAGCTTTTGTTAAGAGGAATGAAAGAATGGCAAGGTAAGAATGGAAGGTAAGAAGATAACAAGGTGTAAATTGCTCAACTGGGAATTATGAGAACAAAAAGAGCACTAATATATAATCAGAAGAAAGACTTCAATTTTTCTTATTGAAACCGCATGATCATTTCCACGTCAGCAATATCGACTATCATGTTTAAATCATTCCTCAAGTTTTACTATTATAAAGGAAGTACAGTTATGCTGTATAGTAACTTGAGACAGAAGTAGAAAGCATTTTGTTATTACAGTAATGTCTCTGAAAACAATTTTTCTGCTGCCACTTAACAAAAACAGCAACATTCTATTTTGCGTACAAAGCACAGAATTGAGCAACCCACATACCCTGGAATAAAATGCAACATTTGTTAATATATAAAATGTTTTTCAATACATCTTTTTTTTTTTTTTTTTTAACACTATAAAACAAGTATCATTTTACAGAGAGAGTTCATACTTGACCCTGAGGGACTTCATCCTTCTTGTCTCTGTCCATCATAGGAATGGGTTGAATACCTGTCTTTTTCATTTCATCGCCCTGGAGAAAAGAGGTGAGGAAAACAAAATTTAAGAGTACTAAGATCAGAATTACTTCCCATTTCCTATTCCATGTGGATCTGAAAATCCAGAATTTAAAATAATGCAAGGTACCAGAGTAACACAATCTCAAAAAAATGCTTAAGGTGAAGATCTATTTTTTTCTTTTTTTTTGACTCAAGGTACTCATATTTTCCTTTTTTGCAAAGGCCTATCCATAATAAGGAGCAGTTGGAAGGAAGAAAACAAGACCAAATTAATCAGATTTACCTGTTCTTCTCATAGATATTCTCACCTTTGAAAATGTTACCTGTTTAAAGCACTATAATACAATTACCAGTAGAACACAACTCACCTATCCAAGGAAAAGCTGACTGAGGAAGATGAATTTACAATGTACCCTCTTTGTCAACCAACAAATTTCTTTGACCAAAGATGAGGAGCATGTTTTGATAACACTGCGTGCCAAGCAGCCTTCTTAAGTACATTAATGCATCTACGCGCATAAGAAGGATACTCTGAGAACAGCAATAATCCAAAGACCAGATCTTTGTTGTGTGAAAAAAAACAACAAACTACCTCTTTCTATCTCATCCATTACCAACAATCAAAGTCAGCTCTGAGGAAAAAAAAAAATGAAGAAAGTTCAGAATGATGTTCATTTTTCTATTTTGAAAGAAAAAGGCATCCAAAAATCACAGAATTGTTTAAATTTGAAAGGGACTCTTAGGATCAATCGGTCCATTCCATTTACCCACTCCAGCCTAGGTCACTGACAGCAAGTTTTACAGGATTTTGCATTTGGATTTTGAATATTTCCAATGATGGGGGTACCACAACTACTCCAAGGAATCACTGCCAGTGGCTGACAATCTGCATAGCAAAAAAAAGTATCTTCTTTTGTTTAGTTGGAACACAAATACTAGAAATACAAGCTTTCTTGTGTTCAATACATGTAAACATACATATGAAACACTGCTAGACAAAGGATACTATAAAAATACTGCCTATATCCTCATAGTTATGAATACGATCAGAAAGAATGTTAAAGAAATCCTAATTAATTTTGTTTTTATATCTTGCAGAACAGATACGGAAATAGAGTGACTTACAATACATTACTTAGAAAACACTGAAGAAAGATTAGTGACTGCCCAGTGTCTCATATCCCACCAAAAAAATCACAGCAGACATGATCTATTAGGAAGAAATTCGTTAGTGTGAGGGTGGTGAGATACTGGAACAGGTTTCCGAGAGAGCCTGAGCATTGTCTCCTTCCTGAAAGCATTCAAGGCCAGGCTGGGTGGGGCTTTGAGCAACATGGTTCACAGGGAGATATCCCTGCCTATAGTGGGGGCAGTAGAGCTAGATTGTCTTAGAAGTCCTTTCCAACCAAAACCATTCTATGATATGGTCCCACGTGACATCCAGACATTCTATGAATCTATTCTAGGAAAAAAAGCAATTCAAAAATTTCTAATCTAAATTTGTTCCGTAAATTTATAATATAAAATGCACTTTCAGTAACTCAGGCTAAGAAAATAGCTTAACATCTGGGCAGGCTCAGCTATGTCTATATTTCCATCTTTACTATTGTTTAGTAGGAAAAATTAGTTTGATCCTTCACTCTCCACTATGTTCATAAGACTTATATTTATTTTTTAAGTCTTGAAAACCAAACATGTTGAGTTTGTAATTAGTGAGGCACATCAACAGTATTCCTCCATTATATCACTTACAAGAACATTCACTTGCCAGTGTTGACATTTCTGAAACGAATTTGATTCTTGAGCTTATAAAGTTTACATTTTATAGATATTTTTGTAGTCTGAGTAAATCATAGCTAAAGGAACTAGAATTTTTAAATATAGAAAAACCACAAACACATGCCATGCATATCTTTAATTCCATAATTAGCATGCACAAGGCAAGACAAAAACCTCCATATTACATGCATACAACAACAACTCTGTGGGTCTGATTTCCATTTCAAGCCTATATAAGATGGAAAGAAACCCACTGAATTCTGCTGACTTTCACAAGACACATAACAGAAAAGGGCAAAACTTTATGATATATGTGCAATAACAGTTTTGAAAATAGAGTAAATATTCTAAAACTACATAGTTCAACTCTATGCAACACGCTCATTTTTTTCCTGGTACCCCCAAAGTTGTTACTTTTGCACTTCAAAACATAAACAATTAGAATATTTAATCCTGGACAAAAGAAATGTTAGAGATTGCATCTTTATTTATGGACACAATCACTTTAGCACAGCTCAATGTCATGCTTCAATTCTCAATACACCTTATCTGTGGAGTAATTTTCAATATAATAAAAACCAGCTTGCCTCCTCTGAGACCCAGTTGTTGATCTGGCTCACAAATTTCCAAACACTGAGTTCAAAAAAATTTTAAGGTTTGTCAAATTTGCTTTAGCATTTCTTGGATTCATACTGTAGCTTTATCAGAGTGTGTTTTAAGGCAGCTAGCCTGGAAGCTGTTTTCATATTTTGGATTTCTCTCCAGAAATAGGTCCTTCACCTTAGCAACTCAAAACAAGGTAGAGATTTTCTTGTATATTCTTATTGCTTATTCTTATACTGCTTAGTCAATGTATGTTACAATATACTTCCCAAATTCATCTTTAACAGAAAGAAAAATTACTGCTTGAAAATTAGAAAGCTAACTTAGATCTTTATAAAGTGTCTAAGTAAATTAAAAAAAAAAAAAAAAAAAAGCATGCATCAAAGAACAGCCTTTAATATGATAAGATATCTGTGGCAAATGTGTTGTTTTTAATTTTCCTCCCAAATATTTTCATTTGTAAATAGAGCAGATAAAACAAAAGAAGCACACGTACCTCAGCCCAGAACTCAGCATATATATCATTGGCTGTCAGTCTGGTAACTGGCCACAGTTTTGTTACAGAACACAAATCACAAGCAGTCATCATCAGACCAATCACTCTGTCTCTAGAATAAAATAACAGTAAATTAAGTTTGGTAAAGGCTTAATTACCATATTCCAAGGTTTTTATTTTCCCTTCCTCAGTTCCATCTGCAATAAAGTGAAAACACTACAAAATATTTCCCACCTTCTTTCCTTCTCCACTTATGATTTACTAATAAGGCATCACAAAAATTGTATTTTCTCTATAATGTTACTATATTGCTTGCAACCAGAATTCACGGACTATCCTCCACATTATTACATTCATAGGAATGTACACAAGAATGCCTGTTAAGAAACTACTATGCCTTCATTTTCTGAAAATGAAGTACAAGTCTATAGAAAGAAAGATGGCATATCCTGTTGCTGCATTTCTTTCCATTATTTAAAGTGAAATGAATACATATTCCAAAAAGGAGAAACACTAGTTCTAAGTCTCTCTCAAGGAGCTCCATTTACGGGTAAGCTCTCACTTCTTCCTTCACTTCTTCTCAAAAGTATTTTGTTAATATTTCTACTTCTGCCAACAGCTAGTGTCTGGATTGTTTAACTCAATTTCCGTCTGAAAAAGTTACTCAAGATCTGCCTTAGAAAACAGTGGATCAGATGCAGTTGATCTAAATGCAAGGTCTGCTAAAGAAATATTGGAGCTATAGAACGTGAGGTCTCCACAACAGCCCCAATACTGCAGTTATCAGAGTACAACTAAGCCACCTTAAAAGAGAAGTCACTGCTTTAGTGGAATGAATTCCACACCCAACAGAACAAGATTTCTACACAGTACTCTGTCCGCTGACTAGCCTCTTCACAGAATAACTGAACAAGATCTACAGGACTGTGAAGTTTATTGACATAAAACACACAAAAATATTTTTAAAACTATTTTCTAACGCTTGTCTTCTATTCTGTAGATATACAGTGCCTTAAGTCTAAGTTGTATAAAGAAAACTGTCAAACAAATGAATTAATTAATGTGATTTCCACCTTCTGGAGAACATAAGATGGCACTTAAGGACGCCTGCATCTTTGTCAGTGTGTATTACATGTAAAGAACAAATAATTTGCTAACTTTCACACCAGTATGACAGCAGTCATAGAAGCTGTGTGAACAGACATGTTACCATGGAAAATGCACACATTCACAGTATAATTAATAGATAAATGGCAAACTATAATTTCCCTGCATTATAAATGAGGATTAATCACACACATAAATGCCAAATTTAGCAATCTAGTACATGACTTCTTTTGCTGTACAGATACAAACTAGAAGGCATGGATTATGTAACTATATTACAAACTAATGTCATATTACAGGGTGTATGATTTTGCACTGAATACGCTCTAAGGGAGCAGGTAGGATAAAAATATAATAGAATATTCAATCATAGTCTAAAATGTCACCTATTCAAACTTTATAACCCCTAAGTTCAATATTCATCATAAGCTTTATTTTGAAGTTATCAGGACCTACACTACTATACCTTTGTCTTTTTTGAGATACCGATGTTTTCTCAAGCTTGATAAAGTTCAATTCCATACTGTGAATTAAGCTTTTAATAAAAGCACTTCCAACAGTGTTGTGATAATTTATTCAAAACTACTGCCAAAGCTTGTAAAATCCCTCAGAAAGTTAAAGAAGATCCAAGCATTGAAGTTCTTTTCAAAATGAAATCAGAAATACGACTTAATATCTTGCTGTATCACCTTTCTAATTTTGCTGTGCCTTAGTTCAAGACAAGATCCATCAATTTTCCAGTACAGCAGCAATGAAGGGAGTATGGTAGTGCTGTACGAACATTTTAATCAACCTTGTTATGGGACATATCTGTCATTCAGGATATACTATGTTATATTTTTGTGGACAAAAAGAGCTGCGTATACATGAACATCAATATATGCATATTTCGTGTAGTTTTAAAACTTCGGGCTATCTTAATTCACAAAGAATAAAATGCAGTTCTCTCTTGTTTCTCTGTTTGGCTTGGATTTCTTCTAGAGTCAACTGTTTCATCAAGTCAGAATGTTATGTGAAATCAGCAGCTGAGCTGGCAATTATGTTTTGGGTTTGTTAGCGCTTTATGGAGAGGCTAAGAGATATTTGCCCATCCAATGATTAAGTAAAAATAACTTTGCTTCTAATAAGGAACAATCTTTCAAAAAACATGCTTTAAAAAAAAAAAAAAAAGGAAGGATATAACAAATAACACAATTATTGCACTTCATTTTTCTCCCACCACTTAACTGCCTGTGCACAATCTTTCTACTGCTGATAAGCTGTTAGTGAACTATGCAGAAGAAATCCAAATGAAATAACATGCACCAGGATTAACGCCCTGATGAACTAATTCTGCTCTGTTGCTTTACCTGTGTGCTTGGTTCTTAAGGTTTAATGCTCCTGCCTGATGCAGTTCTTCAAGCTGTTTTCTATTTCCAAAATACAGGGCAAGGTCTGTAGCGATGATGGCTTTCCGGATGATCTCAAGTACTTGCTCATATTCACTGGAGCTCAGATTGGAAAAGACATTGTGCCCTTCCAGCTATGAAAAAGTAAAAAACCAATAAAAAGCACAAGCTCTAATTCTGAGATGATTTCAATCTTTACTTCACCAGACAGGTTACAACAGTTTTACAACCAATAACAATTTCTGTTGCAAATTCCCATTTTTATCTTTGCTTTTTAAATGGTCTCATGAAACTATGACTAAATCACTGATTTGGTTTTGGGACTGCTCCTTCTGAAGTCTGAAGATATTAATAGAGAAAAATGCTAGTTTTTTTCTGCTATAATTTATAAGCTCTGTATGTACAGTATTTCCTAATAATATAAGCCCGGGAACTTGTGATTTAATCCTATTCGAGAGTACTTCATTGCCAAGCTGGTAAACTGAATGCCTTATTCACTTTGAAGAACCATTTTTGATATTGCATAACAAGTAATACAGACAGTGAAATAGCCAAGTTAATGCTCTAAGATAATCTTGGTTTCAGAGTGTTGCAAACGAAACATGCCTGCAATTGTTGCATTTACTGATAAAACGTTCTCTTTAGAAGTAAGCTTAATTACAGTACACTAATGCATATGAACATTCTGAGGAAAAAAACTGCTTTATTCAACCTTAAGTTCACGGACTTAAAAACTAAAGAAAACATTTTCCACTACGGAGGTTCTGGCAACATACCACTGTCATTCCTTTTCAGTTTCCACCATATATTATTTCACTTTTAACTGACAATATCCACGTACTGTGACTGTTCACAGCTTCATATCACATTTTAAGTCAAGTCAACACCGTTCACTTTTTCTAAGCTTTTGAAAGCAACTTGTCAAAAGTCTTCCCTACTGTTGAGAGGAAACAGAAATACAAAAGAATGAGCCAGCCGTGTCAAGGTGTGGACATTCATAAATAGAAAATATGATTAAAATATATCAAATGCAGATGTGTTTTGACGTTTAATTGGCATTTCAGTTGAAGCTCATCAAAAGTTTCCCTGACTTGTCAAGCATTTACATAATTTGTTCAAAATAATTCCTCTGTGGTACAAATAGACTTGGTTTCTTTCACCATTCAGAACATAAATGTCGTTTTCCAACATTTTTTACTTGGACAAGAAGATTTGTTCTGAATAACAAATAGAAAATGCAGTCTGTCTTTCTTAATGCTCCTTTGACAGCTGCCTGAGCCACAGTACACAATGTTAAAAGAAAAAAATCAGAACACGTTAACCCATCATCAACAGTTTGGGACAAGGAAATGACTACTATTTATTTTCACAATTTGGAGTTTTGAGTTTTCTTCCCCAGACATGCTACCTAATCCATAAGGACACGGTATGTGCCCTGAAACTTAAATTATGCTAGATTTGGATCTATGACTTCTATCTAGGCTTTAGAAACTGCAACACGAGGACAACCACTGTGACAACTCCTGTTCATTGTACTAGAAAAAACTGATGTCATTAATTACCAATGAAAGCTGCTGGTTCTGAGCATGTTACACAGGCTTTTGCATAGCACATATAAAGTATATCTCCTAAGATTTTATTCCTTCCCCATTGAGCAAGAGCTAGTGAATGGAATCTTCCATATTTGTAAGTTATGGCATAAACCAGAATTACAAGTGAATGAACAAAGTGGCTATAAAGGTTCAAGTGAAAACTACTGCAGGGTATTAGCATAAAATTAAAACTCACAGAATCACAGAATTGTAGGGGTTGGAAGGGACCTCAGAGATCATCGAGTCCAACCCCCCTGCCAAAGCAGGT
>JAOWBP010001760.1:37029471-37046513 GCA_028571105.1 Tragopan temminckii | reverse complement strand
ACAATCTCGGCAATCCCAGCCCCAGAGCAACATAAGGAGAAGTTCTAAGAGCAGAGGCCTGTTTCAGTACATATTTAGATGTTAACTTGGAAGTGAGTGCATTGTCTCAGATAACAGCTCTGGGAAATACCATGCAAAACCTGGCCCAGATATAAATATCAGATCCTCACATTTTTCTCAGAATACCAAGCAGCATTCTCTCTCCCTACTCAGTCCTAACATTTTTGTGTCCTTTGAACAGATTACTTACTCCCATTTCTATTCCAATTCTTCCCATGCAGCAAAAATCTGTGTTCAGATACAGCCCCCCTCGTGTAAGCTCTTTGATCACAGTTTCTCTAATGACAGCTCCATGACACAGAATGCCCATACATTTGTACTCATATCATTTAAATTTTTTTGTAGAAGGTGCAAACTTACATTCCACCTCAAAAATTCTTTCCCCACTGCTATGACAAAGCTTCAGTAGAAGCTCTGCTTGTGGTAACTGACATCTACAGGATACACAAAAAAGTATTGTCACTTGGCAGGTGGGGTCACTAAGAGAAAAGAAAAAGATTAAGAAAACATTGATGGTCCAAGACAGCATAAGAAAGAAGTAATGAGTAAGGTCATCTTTCCAGTTTTTCCTTTGTATGCACAACGTTCCTCATATAAATTAGTTACTGTTTTGCTTGAGGATTGAAGAGATAGTCAACAAATAAAAAAGGGGGGAAACTATGAGCAGAAGAAACATGAAACAGAGATGTGTACGAGAAAGACAGAATACCAGTAAACTTTAAGCAATGTAGTTTCAAGTGAGTCAGCAGAAGCACTTCAGTATATCAACTTTTTCTTATATTCAAGACACAATATACTTATATTGGGTGGGCATAAAAGCCTGAGAAAGGAGAGCCTAAAAGAAAGGAGACATACTGTTTTTCAGTTTGTTTGCTCATAGACAAAAATGCAACATCTGCATACAGAACAGTACACTTTCTTTAATCTACCTAAGGTTTATATTTCTGCTATAAACAAGGTAAACTGAACTTCACTGATTAACAGCTGTCAATATCTATATTGTCTCCACTCATTTCAGCAGAGATTATATCATGGCCATAAGCCTCCCTTTGATGAATGAGGCATGCTGGACACTGCATTGTGGAATGCACCAAAAGAACAATTACTTGCAAACCCACTGACCTGTTTCATTTGCCAGTCATACATGTGGGGGAAGATGCAACTGTGAGCGAGTTATCAAAGAGCTTAACAAACTCCTCAATGGACTTTATCACTGTGAAGTCTTGGAAGACTGGAACATAAGACGAAGAGCAAAGGGAGTCAAAGGATAAATAGGAAGTTCCTTCTTATGCGCTGTTAATCTTGTCACAAATGAGAAACCTTTCATCCTTTATCACTACTGTTTGGGAGAACTTGGGGCCAATTAACTGTTAGAGGAAATTATTGTCTGTATGTGAATGGTATGCAAGATGTATGTTGAACACAATAAAGGAGATCTATTTTGATGCTACAAGAAACTTAGAGCACTCTCTAACTCGACTGAGCACTGACACATACAGGCTTCAAAAAAAAAAATTAACTAAAATAATAGTCAACATATTAAATCCAGACTGTTTTCCAAAAAAAGTGAAGATAGTTTAAAATCTTAGGAGATGCTGGAAAAATTCTTAAATTCCTAGAAGACAGAAAGAGCTGACCAAAAATAAAATATTTTTTCATGTAAAAAGAATAAAAATCTTTAACTCAACTTCTTATAATACCGTTATAAAAGTGAAGCACAGGTTTAGTGAAGTAGCTTAGCCATTTTACAAAGGTGAAGAAAGTAAATAATGCAGGTCATTCAGAAAATATTTTAAAAATCAAGGTTCTGATTGTAAAACTATTAAATCAAAACTGACCTCATTCTGCTTTGCAACTTAAAAGCTTGCAATAGCAGTCACTTCTCAGCATTTTTTCCCATTTTTTCCCCCTTGCTTAAAGCAGATTCTAGCTGTGCAACACATGAAGTTGTCACATAAGAAATGTGTGTTTTAAGTATTTCTTTTTCACACCAAAAGGTATTTCAGAGCATGAAACACGTTCGAATGGTAGCAGAAGATTACGTATCTCGCTCAGAAGTGAAATTTATGTTAATGGGAATATAGACCCATTAAGAACTATTCTTTAGGCCCAAAATCTCTAGTGGAACTTAATATGGAAAGGGGAAAAGGGAGCACTTCACACTGGCATCTGCCTATATGAGAGGTCAAGAAGAAACCAGTAGTCCACTCTGACCAAATTAAGTCAGCAGAAAGTGCTAAAAGGGTCACCAATTGCCACGTGCCCTTGAAGAGAGCAGTGGGGTGTACTATTAACTCAGAGACAACTCCTTAAGAATATTACTCACATAATGTATTTACAGCAGAAATGTCATCAAATCATGGTTGAATTTTCTAAAATGTTCTAAGACTGTCAGAGAACTACAAGGATGTGCTGAAGCACATGACAGTTCCTAACATACCATTTAACTTGCAGATTGAACTAGAGATTGTGAAGAAAAAAGTTTTTCTTCCTTGCTTCTAATAATTCATATTTGCATTCCTTCACAGGAATGCCTACTCTATTTCTATATTAACTCCAAAACATTCTGATTCTCCATAACAAAAGCTTACATTACTGTAATTGCAAGGGGAAAAAATAAGAAGTCCACCAAAAATTTTTATATTTTGATCCACAGATTCAAAAGTAGAATTTTCTTGAAACAAACAAGATGAAGACTTCAGTTCCAATTCTATTAGTCTGAAAACTTCATTGGGCACAACGCAGGGAGAACTCAAGACAGACTGTGGTAAAACAGATAGTGCATCTCACTTTACTCACTGAGGGCTGCATCTTGAACTTTTTTCTTCAGTGGGGAATTTACATCTCACCTCTCTATGAACTGCCATCTCCAGCTTGTAGAGTTGACATCACATCTCGTCACCAGTAATGACACAACCTAGGAAACTGTCACCTTCAGCCTCATATTGGTTCAGTAAAACCTGCCGAATTTGCATGAGGTTTTTCTTCTGTTCCTGTGCGAGCATTTATGGGACCCACTTGGAACAAACTCCGCAATATTCCAACATTCCCATCATGGTTTTCAATGCATTGAAGTTGGCATGTGAAAATCAAACGCTATAACCATAGAGTAGTCATAAAGCAGGTGTGTCTAATCAGCGCTGCATACACACTGGACACGGGGGGGGATAATCCCACCTAGCCCGCATACCGGATGGCAAGAAAGGCACATACTTAAAGAGCAAGCTGCTTACATATGCATTAGACGTCCAAAAAAAGGCTGGGTTATTACAATGAGTCCCCCAAATGATTGACATTTCCCTCCCCCCCTCACTCCAAGTCTCAGCTATTTTACACATGCGTATCTCTTGGTGGTCTTTCTGATGAAGTTTGTCGCCTTACTTTCTTGAGCTTAGGTTAGGATGGAGGACATTTGGCTGGCTCTGGTTGGTCATCTCATCAGCCACAACTCTATTCACCAACCCACTGCTTCTTCATTAATTTGTGGTTTTACTGTTCAAGACTGCTACCTTGCATTCCAGAGATAGGCTAGCTAATGATGTTATTTCAAAAAACAGGAGCCCCGCTATCTGCACTAATTGTCTAAGTCTGTAGAAAAGCATCTGTTATTGGCAGCAAGAACCTGGCTTAGCAAGGTCAAATCTGCAGCCGCTTGATTCAACACCCATGAAAATGCATAACTTTTAACCTACCTTACTTTCCTTAATTCAATGCTGATTCTCAGCTCCAGACACAGTTCCTGGTTGTAATCTGATGATTTGCACAGATGAGCTCATTGAGATGCTCTTCATTATGTGGTGTGGTAGATGTGCATGGTTGTACAGAAAGTGGCCTGTCTCACATCACTGTCACCACTGCTGAAATATACTACCACCTGAAATGCCACACTGTGCTCACATCTACTGTTTAGTCTCCATAAATGCTCACCAAGCACTGATGAAGATCAGTGGGGGTGATTTTTCCCACATGGAGGAATTCAATGATACACCTTTGCTTCATACACACTTCCACATCAAATGCCCCTCTGCTGCTATCTGTCACACAGCAACAAAATGTAATAGGATATTTGTGGGAAGGTTCAGCCTTTATTCCCATACCATCTACATCCGCCTCTAATGTCAAGGACCAGCATAATAAAATAGGTGGCGTTTCTTTTGATTCAGACCTCATAAAATGATTTTTTGGGGGAAATAACAGTTACAGATTTGTATTTCTCAAGAAAGATATGCATTCTAGCAAACTTGAAAGAAGATCTAGTTCATTAGGCATGTCTGAAGTAGTATAGCTGGACCAAAGACTTGCTAGTGAATTACGAGTGTTCTGCTTTCTCTGAATAGGACCCCTGCAGCCTGAAGGTTATCGCGAGTTACTAGCAAGTCTTTATTTTCCATGTATATGAAATCAACAGCTAGCGTATATCAGCTCTTCAAAGTAGAGTATGAATCACAGCAGCCACTGCTCAAAGTCACATTAATTGGCAGTTTAGCAATCCAGATGGCTCTTAGACAAAAAAGTATTGTTACATACTTTAAAACTTTAGTAGCAGGTTCCTTTGGATATAAGGAAGATCTTCCATCTCAGCTGAAGAGTTTTCCATTAGAGTTTGCTTTGCTGTGTCTACTCAGACTTCACAGTCAAACTGTATTTTTCTTAACATAAAAACAGCAGTTACTCTTCTATTCTACTACCTTAGATAGTAGAAACCACGAACGCCTAAAAGTCATTCACGGAAGACTTTTCCAGACCAAGTCCCAAAGCAGCATACAATGTGTGCTGGAGTTTGGAAGACCTTCTGCATAAGTGGAGCGTTCATACAGAACAGGTTGCAAGTTTAACCTAATCTAACTCCCTAGCTCTGCTCAGAAACATCCTTGAAGACTAGGAGT
This sequence comes from Tragopan temminckii, assembly GCA_028571105.1. Taxonomy (NCBI): domain Eukaryota; kingdom Metazoa; phylum Chordata; class Aves; order Galliformes; family Phasianidae; genus Tragopan; species Tragopan temminckii. The sequence continues at coordinate 37,041,567 of JAOWBP010001760.1, read as the reverse complement.
GACTTTAAAGACTCTTAAAGATTATCTTTACTTATAGACTGCATGTTTCCTCCTTGCAACTTGATCTCCAAGAGGAAAATAATTTATCTCTTGACTATGATCTTCACTTTTCCCTCCTATTAAAGAATACAGGAATAATAGTTGACAAATTACTCCCAAGATAAAAATGCTTTATACACGAAGCATAGATAAGGGACTGAATTTTCCTACCTTTTAGCATTCAGGGCAAAAAAGGTTGCAAGAGTCAATAAAACTCAAGAGCCAGTTCTAACTTCACTTCTCTGCTTTGACAAAGATATAACTCCATCTCATTCCCTCTCAGTTTACATCACTGTTGGAGTAGAAATACTGAAAACAGAAGATTAGACTATAAAGAAAATAAGCCATTTTAAGGGAAAACAAATAGCCAAGAAAAGATGACTGCTATCACTTTACTAGAGCAAGGAAGTGTGAGCTCCACTGAAGTCAACTTCATAGCCAGATAATCCTTAGAGCAAAAGACCCCTAAGCATTGGGGTCTTTGGCCAAGGATGGGGTAGTCCTTGAGAGGCAAATGATACAGTTTCAGAAAATACACACAGCTTCATAGAACATTTCACATTCATACCGTTCCAACAAATCTCATGGAATAATTCTGATTTTTAACAAGCTATGACAGTTCAAGATGGAACCTGCTTTAGAACCTGCTTCTACAGAAGACTGAGAATCTTTCCAGAAGAGAATAAACATTAATCAACTGAACCCATACATGTTTTCCAATCCAGTTATCCAAACTGAATTGATATTATCAAAGTGAAGATAATTTTATGACAGTGACAGAGCAAAAGGACAATGACAATCTGTAAAAACCTTCCTTTAAAAGTTATGAAGCAAAAATCAAGCTGAACTGGGAGGACTGGTTTAGGAGACAGGCATATTTATTTATACATGAAGTCTACTGCAGTGCTTATTACCTGCAAGGATTGTGAAATAGAGGAAAATATTTTGGTCTTCAAAGTTTTTGTATTCTGAAACAAAAACAGATTTCATCTCAGGTAACATCTGCAGTTTTAAAGGGCTTATTACTTCACAGTGTCTTAGTCATTATTATGAAATGTCTTTCCGCATACAGAATTTTCAAAAATGTTCAAACTCACAGTAAGTATCAGATTCAGCATCTGAGTGAATTAGTTATTCATCAGTGGAGATGGCTCTTCCAATCAAAATCTTTTGTCCATCTAACTATGTAACGAGTATAATGGGCTTCTTCCCCTTGCAGCTCATCCCACTCCCACTTCCTCCTAACCCTTGTCAGGGCTGCCAACAGCACCAGTATGGAGAGCTCTGAAGATGATGACATCTGGGAAAACCTGAAAAGTGTGGAGTTGGAAATATTTTAACAGCAGCTGCATCCCATTCAGCTGGCTTGTCAAAGTACATCCTGATTGGAATAAATTACATCTCAGCCTCTGAAAACTGGAAGGGAAACAAGGTGTTTACAATTCAACACCTAGTTGGATCAATTCCAAACTGTGACATGTGTCACACAAATTTGCTTTGATGGTGCTAAGCACAGGTTTCTTTCCAAAGTTAAAATCAGTGCATTAGCATTAAAATGCTGATCTCCATTTTGAATGACAGCATAATTACATTAGCACATAATCAACATAACCTTACAGAGAAATGCAAGACTGTGTTGATGCAAGATGAAGAAACATCTTGGAGAAGAGTTCTTATGATCGAATACTGACTGAAGACTACAGAAAATTATCATATTCCTCAGGTGTAGAGAATTATATTCTGGTAGATTCCAATGGATACTATTTGTAACTGGAGATACAAATTAAATATTCTTCAGCTTCTATAAAATTGTCACTCTTTAGAGGAACAGCTCTTGGAAAAATAATTTTTTAAGAAAATCCACCACTAGCAAGAACAACAGTTAAAAGCCAGACTCAGAAAATGGTAGAGCCATCCTGAATGTGTAATTCATCTCTTACATTAACAGAAAAACAGATAGGACCCCAAGACAGATAGGCCTTATACATCTTCATTTCTCATTTCTAGGAGTATACCGCAGTAGCATTAATCATGACAAACGTAGCAACAGTCAGGGAGAACAGTGTCTATGCAACTTGCCTCACACACAGACTTCATTCATGATCAGAGGAAAAAAGTGGAAGACAGCATTACAAATTAAAGCATTACAAATGTGCTTCTTCTTTGGTGCAATAAAGATTCAGACAGTACATAGTACAGGTATTTTGCTGTCCATCTTTTCAAAAGGGAATTTAAAAGTGGAATTTGTCAGGCTTTGCCCTGACAATGGTGAAGGTGTTCTTAGAATTTGATGATCCTCTAGATATTCCTTTCAACATCACTGAACTGATCGACAACATTGTGAGCCTGACAAAGAGCAAACCCAAAAGGGAATTTAAATGGAAAAGAGAGAGAATAAATGTCATTGAGCCCGCCTTCTGCTAGATTTATAGCACAACAAAGCTAAGAGTACAGCCTTAGCCAAATATGATGTAACCAAGCAGAAGATCAGGTCCTAACCCTAAGTTACTGAAGTTATAGATACTTAGCAAACAAGACAATTCTGCACCGAAAAGTCATATTTCTTCTTTATGTCACTGTGAGACATTTATGTAGCAATTTTTGATGCCAAATAAATTTGAGCGATATTAAGAACATACAAATAAGCAGCTAAAAAAATAAAACAAACCCTTGTCTCTTAACTGTTTATCACTTATCTTTCTAATATCAGAATTGTAATACTAATGATTATTTGTTCCAAGGTGACAGTCTGCACACAGTTCAAATTCCTCAACCGTTCAGAGCATCTCTTGACTCAGGGTGCTATTTTCCAATAGCATCCAGCACAGCTGGCTGCTGTCCCCAGCATCCCTCTCAAAAGATAACTCGAGCCTCCTCCTTCCTACCAGCAATGGCCGCAAGTCACTCCTTTTTTTTTTTTTTTTTTTTTTTTTTTTTTTTTTTTTTTAAAGGATTTCACACTTTCCATCTGGACAGACTGTCTGTTTCCAGACTACTTGGTGTGAACAGGAACAGCAATTGCGCTCTCTTGTGGTTCACGCTTAGACAGTGGGATAGTGTTTCTATGTCTCCCACCCTTGTATTGAGAGGTATAGCCTTAGTCTCAGACACAGCTGCAAGTATCAACCTAAAAATTGAAGTTCTAAGACAAAAGGAGATATTCTCAGTTGTTCCCCACCACCACCCTGAGTGATATTTACATAAAAGCCTGAAACTCTCTCTCATCTTCTTGACCCTGAGGAGGAAACTAGGAAGAGGTAACACACTCATCTTCAGTGACAGTCATGATCAGGCCTTGAACTCTTGTAACAATAAACCCCCAAAGTCGAATAGCCCTGCACTACAGAGATACTTAAAATAAAGGATCTTTTGCATCCGCTGATCCACAGTACTTCCTGTAGAGTAAAAAATAAATCTGTCTGTAGTTTCCCTCCAACCCAGAAGGAGCTTTCACCACCTGGTCATTGTATCCTATCAGTCTCCTACTAGGGACATCAAACAGATACAAGGGACAGACATCTCATCAATTACTGCACCCCTGAAAATTTTGCCAACAGAGGAGGATACAATAAATCTGCATTCAATCACTAAAAACAGTAGAAGGAATGACACCTTACAGTGACGTATTCTCCCGGCAGCTAGCATTTCAGTAAATCCTAGTCAGCATCTTCTCTGACAGCCCTATGCCCTACCAGAGTTGCACCATGATATGTATGTATCTGGATGTCCTTTAAATAAGCATTTGCACATACATACTTTGCATAGTTTAAACCTTCACAGGATGCAGCTTTATTAAGATTAGAGCACGATTAGAGGTTTTGTGCTTACTCAGAGTCCAGGAGGCAGATTCTGGTAAGTAGGGAAAATTTAATTGCCAATCCTTTCAGCCTGTAACCAGTTACTGCAGAAAGGACAAGTCCTCTCACTTTGCCACATCAAATATCAGATCACAGCAATTACCCTCTTGCCTCTCCCTTTCCCAATCTTTCTCAGATCGGCTTAATTGTCAACCTCCCACTTTCTTGCTGGACCGCAAGCATTATGAAGAGTACAAATAAACCCCCTGACCTAACTCACTCTTTTTCTTCACCTTTATCATAGGCTTGCTTGCATCGTTTACAGATAGGCAGTTAAATAAATGTATTGAGCTGTCTGCATTTAAGCAGAAAATGACACTGATTGTCACTAAATATAATGAGCACCGTATGCATGCTTCATTGGAACCACAAGCTCAAATTAGCCTGTCAGAATCTGACTGTACCCTGACGCCAGCCTGTCAAGTGACACACTTAGCTCAAGAGAATAGAGAAAAGGCTTGTCAAAGCCATCAAGGCTTTCCACTTGCTCAAGTCCCATCCTTTTGCTCACTACCGTTATTAAATATAAATCCATTTTGTATTTGCAGTTAGGTAGATACTGTCTTTCTTGCTCCCTCTTCAATTCCCCCATCACCACCACTTTCATACTAAAAGCCCATAAAATCTGGAAAGAAGAAAAAAGCAATTTCTTATAGGCTCCTAATATCTGAAGTCTAGTTTTCTTACAGTGAAAGGGAATGGTTTACCTGTAGATAAAACCTTATCAGTGGCTCGACTTTGCTTTTCTTACAGAGCATTATAAAGCATTAGAATAATATTGGATTTAGAGATGAACTGAAAGAGCAGAACCTTCAAGCAGAAGAACTGTCTCCCTTCTGACTCTCTCCCCCCACCAGCATATACAGAAGGGCAGTATTTCTTGTCATAGACATCTCAGAGCAGCAGGAGACAAAAAAAAAAAAAAAAAAAAAAAAAGGGGGGGGGAAATCAAACTCTGAATTGCTATCTGTTGCCTCAAGGGCACAGCCATACTTAACACATACTTCCTAATCTTGAGCATATCCGGAACTGACTCACAGGCTGGCAACTCCAAGCTGGATCTACAAAGCACATCCTGTTCAGATTACTTCTTAGCAACAGCTTTCCCCTTTTCCCTAGAATCCTCCTTTTAGCATCTTCCCAGCTCTCAGCCCCATTTAGCCCCATCTCCACACCAACTCTTTGTAATTCCAAAGACTCTATGAGAATACTGATGCATTAGGAAAATGGAAAAAAAACAAAGAAACAAAAAACACACAAAATCCACATCCTAAAATGATACTCAATATTTTAATGGTTTTCTTCTGACCACAACAATATTCATACATAATTATTATTAAAAAAAGGCAATTTGTGATCTCTTCCACAGACTAGACTCAGCCATACTGATGGCGTCTCACAAGATGAGGAGTTGCTCTCAGTGTTGATCACAAAGTCAACACTTTGTGAGACATTTTGGAAGTTGCCCAGGTCTGCCCAGTTTCTCTAGTAATGTAAACGTACCTGGGTCCTCCTTTTTTTGCGCCATTGGGATCCTAATCCAACAATACCAGTTCCTGTACTTGTCTTGTTGCTTGGCAAAGGACGTTTTCCAGCCCATACCACATCTCACAGAATAGCATTCCCAAGGAGCCTATTATCATTGTATTTGGGATGGTTTCTTTCTTGAAAACAAACGTTCTGAATGCGTTACTCCCCAGAGGATACCTCCAGCAGCAGCTGAACACTCAAACCTAAATGGATTTCATTAAGGGAAAAGGGATAGTAATAATCAAATCTTTAGCTCCAAGACTGAAAAACAGGTTAAAAATAAACAGAGTATAACACACTGATATCCAAGATTAGACTGTGTTTAGAAGAAGATACCTTGCCAAGTCTTGGACCCTTGCCTTCAATCTTGCTGATACCAAGGCAAGGATCTTTGAGAAGTTACTTAACACTGAAAACTCATTATGATACACAGCTGCCATAGCTATCTTACACACTGTAAAAAGCCCTGGTACATCCCCACCTGGCACAGTAACTAGCAAGGTAAAAGGATGGCTCATTTAAGCTGATATCCCAAACCTTTAGATAGTGTTTGTGTTTTGTCTTAGCCAAGGAGAAGGGGAACGAATACTCGGCCATGCCTAGGTGCAGCAGCTTCTCACTGACCCCGTTTCCAAATCATCAACTCTATGGCAGCAAAGCAGGGCATGCAGCAGTGCTTCCACTGCTCCAGTTTAACAGCTCGGCAGAGACTCCAGCCAGTCCTCACTGGGCTGGGGAGGCTAGACATCAAGACGAATGTTGCTACAGACCCAAACACAATGTAGAAAGCTCTGGGAATCTAGGAAGAAAGCTGATAATGAAATGACTTACCTCCGTGTTGAACAACTCTCTTCAAGTTTCAGAGCATCACTTGGTCATACACACAAGATTTACTCCAAATCAAGGGTGTTCCCATCCCTTCCATGTTCTCGCACAAAATACTGTTAGGAAAACTGAACACACGTAGTACAGTTGAGTCAGCCTCAAACTGGCAGTCTTTCTTGAAGTGTATTGCACAATAACCTTTTGAGTTAGACACTTTATATAACTTCATATATATAATTTTGAGTTAGACCTTTATATAATCCCCATCCTACATGACTGTAATACTGGACTAAAACAAGTAAAACCTACTCTTAAGGCTCTCCCCATTTAGCTCAGCTCACTTACAGGGGGTGCTTACACTTCATACCCTTTACACAACCCCCTCCCTTGAGTTCCTTGAAGTGAAATTAGCTGTTTACTTGTTAGAAAATTTGGCAAGTTCTCTCTGATTCTAGCAGGCATTGTAATGCAATTTCATTTATGAGGTTGCCATTTCACAGTTTTCACACAAGCTTTTATTTATATTTTTCTCCCCAACAGATTATTTTCAAATGGGTGACATCTCAGAGGACAATCCACTCCATCTAGAGTATGTATTACTTAAATCAAAAGGTTCATCTGAAGTTGAACAAATGAACTGGTGAAGCATCTAGGACTGTATCAGTGCTTCCAAGTTGTTCACAGGGGAACAGAAAAGACACAGCAAGAAACTAGAGAACAGTAGAGAAAAATTTTGCAACAATTTCAGAAAGGAATAAAATAGGGATTTCTGGTATCTTGACATTGATCTGGGCTATACAACTTGATCATAGCACAATCTGACATCACTGTCTAATCAATGAAGGAATAACCTAGCACCTGCATGCTGTGAGAGAGGGTGAAGTAACAATTAACACCTGGCAGAACACCATTTTGCACTTGAAATACCCTTTCACCTGAAGAATCAACAAGAACTCATTTTGATAAAGACAAGCTTCAAAGATGAAACTATTTGTTCATGTCATTAGCTCAGCCTGTATTTTGATTATATGCTGGCTAGCTTAGAACCAATATTTTGCAGAGATAACAATTGCTCAGCTTGAAGGCCTCTCCTTCAGCTTAGCTCTTGAATAGAACTAAAATTAAAGAAGGCATTAGAAAATTCGCTGAAGTGCACATTCTTAAGTGCTAGCCAAGACCTCACTATCTTATGTGCTTCTCTGATTATGCATGAAAACATAGGACTAAGGAACATAAGCTTTATAAATGTACTTGTACCTTCCAAAGCCTCTTCTGCATATTTTTTAGTGATAAACAATCATTCACGTTCATCTGTAACAGAAACAGTTCCTCATTATCATATCTGAACCTTGCTCTTGAGGAACCTCAGGATCCCAGAGCCCTCACCCAGCATCCTGTTCACTTCTTTGTGTAGCTTGCTGAAGCTCCAACCAAGGGCAACTAAGCAAAAAACTTCAGCTGAGCTGATTACAAAGCAAAAGAACATAACTAGTGCACTGGCACTTAGATATTAATTAGACAGGACTGGAACATGGAAACATTTAAAATAAATGTTCTTGGTAATATTATTAAATGTTAAATTTTATGCGTGCTAAATCATTTTTCAACCTGTTAAATAGCTTTTCTTCTGTGGTCTAGGAGATGTATAATTAAAATATTTCTAGCCTTCAATGATTAATAATTAAATAGCTTGACTAACATTTAGATGGTAAAAGTACAAAAGTCCTTTAAAAAAACCTAGGTTTGTTTTTTTTTTTTTTTAAGAACACAATAAGTCATTTCTATTAGTGCTTTTCTAATTATAATTTATTTTAAAATGACACACACCAATTTATTTAAACCCCTCTAATGTCTAGTGTAGGGAAAAGATTTCTATTTTTTTCTTCTTAGTTTATGAATATATCACTCAAATATTTTCTCCTTGCACTGACAACCTAGGCCCAAGTAGCAGTCAAATAAATACGAGAAACTCACTGGAATTTTTGTATTTGATATTCATAATGAATATCAGTCAAAACAGACTTCTAATAACAGTTAACACTTCTCCCTACATATTCCAGTCTATAGCTGTTACCATTCTGCATACTTTATAAATACATCCCATATCAAGGAGATCAAGTGAACAGGCAAAGAACGAACAAAGTTGCAAAGTCAGGAAGGAAGCCTGCAGCAGTGCTGCCTGTTTGGATAGGAGGCGTGGATGCTGGACACCCAGCACACAGGGGCCGCAGAAGTCTTCTCTGTAGGACAAGTACAAGTCACGCAGCTGAATGTCACCACTATTTGTGTTGTGGGGAAAAACAAACGTATCACTATTCTGTCTTGACACAAATTTTTATACGTACACATATAATCAATTGTATAATATCTCTGAAATTGCAAGATACATAAAAACAAGCCAGCGGATGGATGAGTGTGTGATCCTCAATAGCTGAGCACATAATCATGTGGCACAGCAGCTGAGGAGGTTGAGCATCACACTCCTAGCTTTAGGGCCTGAATGTAAGCAAGGGGCACAGGTAAGACTCCAGAACCAATGAGAAAATAGTGCTCAGCATCACAGCCTGGCACACGGCAAGATTATTGTAGTTGTTAGAGAAATTTTAAGGAGAATTGCAAGCAGGCATTGGAAGAGAGCAACAGGGCCACTTCAGTGGTGGAGGAGCACCTGCAGTAGCAAAAGACAGCATGGAAGGACTTGTTCAAGAGCATAAAAAAAAAAAAAAAAGGTTGAAGGAACCTACCATGACTAGTGCCAGATACTTACTGATGATAAGAGCCAAGCTCTCAGTGCTACAAACAAGTACAGTTAGGCCTTAAGAGAAAGGATACAGCTTTTGTTTGACATGAGATGGAGAGAAGAACAGAGTGGTGAAAAAACAATGTGCAATAAAAATATTACTGCAGCATATCTGCTGTGCCCTCAGTAGAAGGGAAAAAGTGTATCCTTGAAAATAGCTTGAAGTAGAAAAGGTAGAGCAATACAGGGGAAAAAAGTAAGCAAGTTTTTCTGGGGAAATAAGGTTCAAAATAAATGACTATACACAGGAGTACCGATGTCAGCATAAAGAGAGACAGAAAGAAAATGCAGTTCTGCAGTAACTTTCTTATCCAAGATGAAAGCCAATCCCTCTTTTTCTTGCTCTTCAAATTGTTGCTGCACTGGAATTTCAGTAAGAGCATGCAGCAATGCTGCAGGAGCACTGCTGCTTTAGAACAGACTTTTCTGGAGCTTTTCCCCCACATCCTCTGAAGGAATAAAAAACAAGTCAACAGATGAATGATGTAATTAACAGCAATTAATTGTGTTAAAATTCACTAATATATGAAGAGAATTTAACAGATTTTAATAAACTGTGGGGTAAGTTTTTAGAAAACATTGTGGTCTCTGGCAAAAAGGAGGCTGGAGTTTGTGTGTTAACTAAAGATGTATGTACATTGCACACTGTTCAAATGCTGAGCTTCAGGGATTAGATGGGTATGGAGTCCAGAAAAGTAGATGAACATTTTGTTCAAAGCATATGGAGCTCTTAAAACAATTTTTTTTTAATGAATTCCCATCCAGAAATCAATTAAGCACCATGTTTAAATAAAAGTGTGCCACTTGTTCCACTGGAAGTGAAAAATGTTCTCAGCAGGTGTAAGAGTCCACTGCTTTTCTTCCTCTGAAAAACACAAGTGACAAGTCAGCAGCAATACACTACAGACTTTACTACAGCTGTCAATTACTTGGGTTGATTTGATGCAAAAGCTAAAATATTTCTCCTGTTAGCTAATTAGGATTGAAACACATTTCTTCTCCTGCTTTGTTTAGAAATATTGTGACAGAAGCATTGGATAGTTTTATTACAAATAGCAGAAAACCCAAAAAGGAAGTATTTCATTATTTCTAAGGAGTAGCCTCCTTGATTGTCCAAGTATTTTAACATCCAAATTAAATATCCTTTGTTCTTGCCTTCAATATAATCTTGAAATATAATTCAAACCCAAGTATAATATAATTGAGAACTCTGTAATACACCCAAACTTCCCAGATTAGCCCATATCTTATCCATACCCTCAGACACTTGCAGTTATTATTCTACATTAAGCCCAAGCATCAAGACCTACAAACCTAAGCAGATAGATTTCCTTTGAAACCAGGTCAAGAATTTTGTTTTCTGCCATGAGTTTGACAAAATTCCCAATGAGACAAGGATACCAGAAAACCTAACTTCTGCATATGCAAACACCAACCCCCACAGAAAATTAGAGTGATTCTACAGTAAAATCAAGCAATGTATTTAAATGTACAAGTGAGAGCAGCGTCTTCCTTGCTCCATTCCTCAGAAGTCTTGAAAGATTTGCCTGCACACCCTGTGTAGATACATCCAGGCCAGATTAAGCTCTTCTAGCAGGACAGTTGCCTTTGCTTAATATTTAGCTTATGCTCACCTTCACTTGCAAGAAATTAAGCGATATTCAGTCAAAGCAAGGTGGAAATGTTTATGTTTGAATATGGATCTTTGGTAACTTCAGCATCCCTAAAAGCATGTAAATTGTCGTTCTTGGTTAAATCAGAGGTCCATCTAACCCAGTACTTTGTCACCAACTGTGGCCAAAAGCAGATGCCTGGGAAGAAGTAGAAGAAAGGTACTATGCCTCCCTTCACATGTCTATGAAGCACAGTATCCTCTTCTGCCTTCCTACAACTCATGATTTTATTGCTCCTCAGCCACATGCGGTGTTTACATATTTGTCATCCTTAAACAGTTTCCACCTTATGAAATTTATTGGCAGTAAGGAGAAATAGATGATTCTTCAATTTAGGTGATGTATACTATTTGTTTCCTAAGGATTCAAGTGTCGAGTTTCAAGCTTAAAGAGAGTAGATTTAAGTTAAATATAAGGAAAAATGTCTTTTATAATGAGTGTGGTGAGGCACTGGAACATGTTGCCCAGAGATGTGGTTGATGTCCTGTCCCTGGAAACTTTGAAGGCCAGGCTGCATCAGGACCTAGGTAACCTGATCTAGCATGGGATGTCCCTCTTCATTGCAAGGGAGTTGGACTAGGTGGCCTTTAATGGTCCCTTCCAACTCTAAGGATTCTATGATTTATTGATATAACTCTGTTTCTTCAGCCCAGATTATTACTGGTTTACCTTGCATTGAAAGGTTTACATTCTTACCTTTTGTAATCAGTAAAAACTCAATCAAAATTAGATACTAAATAATTTATTAATAAAAACGATATTGCAAAGCACAAGTGAATAAAGGCAGCTACTTAATTAAACAGGCAGCAAGCCATAAGATAGACAAACAGCACTTTCTTTAGTACCTTCAGTTTTGGATGTGAAGTCATCTGTCTACTTTTAAATTATTCAAGTTAACAATTTTAAAGCTATAAAGGAAACTGTTACATAGAAAGTTTTGTTTTGATTTCCTTGGATAGAATTTACTACAGTTAAATCTTTCCAAATATTTTAAGAGTTTTGTTATACTGAAGACATGATTACAATTAAAGTGATACCTTTCTGAATTAATCCAGAAACTCACATTGTTCCATTACAAAACAGAAAATGACACTTTGACACTAAACCTGTAGTTCTACAGAAATGCAACCCAGCTATATGGGGACTATGACATTTTTCCCCACAGTAACCAGAAATGGATATTTCAGCATATATATAAATGAAAAAGCATCTTCTTGTTCTTATGCCTAACTTCACTTCCACATATATATATACACACACACACACACACACACCCCTATATGTTGGCAGGAAAACATATTCACTAAAGCAAAGTTTGACTGCACAAGTCCAAGAATCTGGATAGCCCTTATAAAAGCCATTCACGCAAGGA
>JAOWBP010001760.1:37009362-37029371 GCA_028571105.1 Tragopan temminckii | reverse complement strand
CTCTTTGAAAGGGTAGATAACAGCAGGACAAGGGGAAATGGTTTGAAGTTGAGGGAGGGAAGATTTAGGTTGGATGTAGGGGGAAGTTCTTTACAGAGAGAGTGGTGAGGTTCTGGAACAGGCTGCCCAGAGAGGTTGTGGATGCCCCGTCCCTAGAGGTGTTCAAGGCCAGATCAGATGGGGCCCTGGGCAGCCTGGTCTAGTATTAAATGTGGAGGTTGGTGGCCCTGTATGTGGTGGGGGTTTGGAGATTCATGATCCTTGAGGTCCTTTTCAACCCTGGCCATTCTGTGATTCTGTGAATTTTGTCTACTCCTTTTAAATGATAGACTATTGCATATTCTTTTGATTATTCAAATGTTCCTCATATAAGGTTAACATGATAGAGTTCTCCCAAAGAACGTCTCTATTGCACAGCACCATCATGTAGAGATACCTATGCGAACAAGTCTGCAATTTACATATGTAAAAAATATAAACAGCAAATACATACAATGCACACCAATTGATCCTCTGGATACAGGTGCTGGCAAAGCTGGCAGAGTGACTCTATCTTTCCTAAGCTTGGAAGTTATGAGAAGGTCCCATCCTTTCACTCCATGCAGCTCCTGTGGATCTAGACAGGTCATAATAATTTGTTTAACCACAGGGAGAGCTACCACTGCTTTCACAAAGCTATAAGAGGCTTTCTTGCCCTGAAGACTGACTTCTGGATTGCACTTTCATGCAACTTAATCCTCCAGCTGCTGTGCTGAGGATGGGATCTATAAAGATACTGAAGAGTCTGAACAGGTAATTCCTGAGGTAAGTCTTAAAACAAAATAAAGCAACAATCTGCTTCCTGATCTGCTTTTCTAGGAAAATTATGCTTTACAATCAATTCTGTCCTTACACACTGACTATAAAATTAACTTATTAGCTGACTCAACTCCATTTTGTGTGAAGGATTGAGGATTGCCTCCAGCCCTTGTCCCTTTAACTCTAATTATCAAGTGTATACTAGATTAAATTCAGAATGAAGTAGCCAGGTCAGGCAATGTACTTAAAGTTTAATGGAAGTTAATGATTCATTGATCAAACTCATTTATGTCTAATTAAAGCTTTCCTGCATTATAAAAGACAAGGGGGAAGTTTCATAATGCAACTCGCTCCCCTTTTGTGCATCACAGATTAGCTGCAAAACTGAATGGAAAATTTACAGCATCTGTATTTCATGAGTACATGGTTTGGCAACAGCTCTGTAGATTTAAAAGTATAATTATTTTAGATGACTTCACCAAGTGGATGGGGTTTACACAGTGCTGCCAAATACAATACCAGTACCCAGCTGCACACAGCCAGATTGTGAACCAAGCTTGCATGCACCAGCACCACCTCAAAATAATGAAGCTCAGGAACACAATAATAACCAGACCTGCACCTGGATCTCCAGCAGCAGCCTCAATGGAACAATGCAGCAGTGACACTGAGCTCAAGACAGAGAGGCTTCCCATTGGGTGTGGATCCTTTTCACCAAGTTGCTCATGCTTAATAACTGGCAAAACTGCCAAGACATCTAAAGCATGGCAGAGTTAAAACTCAGTGCTCAAGCTTAAATAAGGATGACAGGCAACCCACTGTAACACTGAGGATTTGTTTCTTCCTCCACTGAGTGTCCCCTCTTGTTAAGCACTTCTTCAACATCATCTTACATATAAATATGCAATCACACTACAATTTCTCTATTGAAGACCTATCCACCAGAACCCTACCTGTTGAATATTTGTTCAATATGGGGTAATTAAACAGGAATACCATGGCCTACTTACATAATCATTGTTCTTTTACATGGTTTAAAATTTCATATTATCCACATGAAGAGGAAAAAAATACTGTTTTACAATCTCAGGCTACAGAAGGAGCTTTTTCTTTCCTTGTAATTTGAAAAATTTCAAAATTACATTTCTATTTTGCATTTCTGATTGTCTTTTTCTTTTATTTTCCTTTAAGTAACATCTACTAGACTCATATAAATAAACATAGAAGCAGCAGCAAGCTTTGGTCTTTCATACTTTCTTTGTTGTAGCTCCTCCTAATGTTCTTTGCAGCCCTGGCATACCTGGAAAACAGTAATGACCACTCTGCTAAACTACAGATGAAACAAACCATCAGTAGTATCTTTTTTCACTCCCAGAATGAATAGCTTGCCGTATATTTTCTTCACTATTTGTAATTTTCTTTAATAAAGCCTTAACAGTTTTAACTCACAGTTTAACAGTGGTGAGTGGCTACTATTGCATGTTGGTAAGATACAGCTTAGGTTTTATGACAAATAGTACAGACTCACTGTGAATATACTAAGGGCCATTCAGTTAACTTACACAGTCTGATACTCCATTTCTTATCCAAAATAGTTTCTTTATCCTCAAAATTTCTTCTTTCCAAGAAATCAGTAATCTCCCAGAAGTCTATGGAGCAGACTGTAATAATGAGGCAGCTTGTATCATTCACAGTGGGAAAGGTTATTTCCAACTTTTTTCCCCAAGGTCTGTTGAGAATGACATTACCTCATTTTTGCTACTTAGCCTGCATATAATTTTAGTGCAATTAAATCAAATGGTAATTGCAATTTAATTTAATTCCAATTGGATTAATTCTAAGATCGGCAAAAGACAGTCAAGTATGACCAGCATATGGGCCCTCAGGATTTCCTAAGGCAAGCTTTGATTCCAGAATGGTCATACATGCCCCTGGGTGAAAAAAAGTTCACAATGATCTAGGTGTTATGACTCAACTGTCTTTATATATGCCACCACACTCAAATCATCTTGATATTTCTAGTAACCTTGAAAGACAGGTGGGGTTTATCCTCGCTGTTGTACAATGCAGAGAAAATGATGCACATTAATAATTGTAAATCTTGATCTTGTGCATTGTTTCCAAATCCCTTTCAGTTTGCTCTGCAACTCTCACATAACTTTTTAATAAACCTAAAAATCAAGAGGAATCACACAGACATACGACTTAGAATGATTTAGGGTGAAACAGTCTGTAAGGATAAGATGCCAAAAAGTAAAACACAAAATGAGTTACAACTAGCAATGAACATAAAAAGCTTCAAAGAAAAAGTTCAGTGATTGCATCAGAAACAATTCTATCACTTCAATCTTATTTACTGAATATAAGGAAAAGAATAGAAGATTTAGATGCGCAGTGTGTTGTGGAAAGAGAACAAATACTACATGACATAGATAAGACTGAATTACTGACCTTTCCATTCTTTTTTTTAGAATCACACAATTGACATTAAAGAGAAGCAAAGCATGGTCTAGAATAAGGAAAGAACATCTTAAAAGAATGAAGGGAAGCCAGATATTTTTAACACAACTAGACATGATGAAGTACATTTTACAGCATCTCAAGAATGATCTAAATACATTTCTAATAATTCAGAAGACAAAGATGTCTCCAAGAAGCAAACGAGTAGTGCCTGCCTAAAAAAAACATTCCCAAATATGTTACTCAAATTACCTCCTCCTAGAACTCCATCAAGTAATAACTAAATCATTGGTTCCAACTACTAAAAAGATAATTGGCTAATAAAAACCAATAATAAAACAAGCATAACTCATACCAGTTTCATATGGTATATTTGTAAGAATGATGGCATAAATGGTAAGTAGAAAAGATATGACATTTATCTTCTGCTTAATTTTTTTTGACACATCACATGATGTTGTCACATCAGCAATATACAATCCAAAGGAAATGTCAGTGCATGAATACCCGATTTTCAAACATACTCAATAACTTACTAGGAATTTTCCGAAGTCTAAAATGAAATTTCCAAGAGAACTTCTGTGAGTCCAGTGCTTGACAGTATCTTCAGTACTGACTGAAAATGAAATAGGATTATGTTTAAAGTATTTAGTACAATATCCTTCTGAAAAGGACCAGAAGAGCCAAAGAAACAACAATAGGAACATTCTGGTTGGAATGGATCTCAAGAGATCTTTAGTCCAACTTTCTGCTCAAAGAATCAGACCAGGCTGCTCAGAAAGGTTTTCAAGATCTGACTGACTAAAACCAGGGGTGGAGACGGCATAAGCTGCAGACATAACCTGCAATGGGCAATCTATTCTACTGATGAACTGTTTTTCCTCTTACACCTAGTCTGTTTCTCTTAGTTAACATGTCCATTGTCTGTCATCCTCCCACCTGTGTGAAGCATGTGGATCTTCTCTTCTTGATGACCTCTTGGATTGTGTTTGGGCATAGCTACTAAGTAACCCACAATCCCTCTCTTAGCCCAGTTTAAAAGTGTTGCCATTCCCATCATTGCTCCCCTCTATCCAATCCCGCACTTCAGCCCCCACCCCTTAAATCCTGGTATGTGAAAATAGAGTAAAAAAGCTAAGTGTTTAAATCCAAGCAGAAGTAGCCAAATGTGAAAATAAAAATTGGGAAATAACTAGCAAGGCAAGTACTTCTAATACTGAAAGGCTTACGTACGTGACATTTGAAAGACATTAATTTTCTCTGGTTGCTCCTTGTGAAACCTCTGATGGACTCAACTCTGAGTTTAGAAAACCAAACAGTAAGAGACATGGAGATAGACTGGAGAGAACCCAGTGGAAGTAACATGATTCATAAATATGGAGATACATCCTGCTAGGAAAGTTAAATAAACTGCTTTGTCTGGAGAGAGAGAAAGAGAGAGAGAGTTCCCTCTGATGATAAATAGAAATATGTTTTAAAAAAAAAAAAAAGTATAACAGATAGCATGAAAGAATCTTTAATTACAAAACTAATCAAGTGATAAATCAGACTGCAAAGTGAGGCAGTGGAAGCTACATCATTGCAGCCTTTTAATCAAAGGTAGAAAAATATGTCCCAGAGTCAGCTTAGGTACAGTCAGCCTGGTGTCAGGGCAGACAGAGGAAGGAGATGATGTCTTACAGTTTTTCCTATTCAAAACCCAAAAATTTCATAATAAATCTGGTCAATGCCTCAGGTAGACTAGTATTTTAATAAAACCTAAGCAAGATCACTGTTTTATGGAATATTTGTGAGATTTTGATGTCATTAAAGGCAAAGAAAAGTCAGCCAAAAAAACATCTTGTATGATGCTTACACAACGTAAGTTGTGTGTATGCTCATTCTTGGAGTATTTCCACTCAAACTGTGCATCTTCTGATTGTGGACTGGGATCCGAAATCCTAAAAGAACACTGAGACTTTCTCTGGTTCTGAAACTACTGTACATGGGGTAAATGCCCTGACTAAAGACAAACTGGAGACTGAATAAATCACCAAATAGCAAAGTCCATGCAGGAAGAGAAGAAGGAATAGAGGAACATTTGGAGCTAGAAAGCCCTTGACTCCAATAGCAGCTCTACCTAGAGTAGAAATTAAGAACTATGAGATGCATTCCCAATAGCGGAACAACAGGAGGAAATAAGTATTCTGTAGTATGGATTGTCTTTGGATTGTTGAGCCAAGCTGAGAAGCTACTTTTTTAATGAAGATTTAGAGCACAATGTAAAGGTTTTGTTAAGGGAAAAAAAAAAAGAAAGAAAAAAGAAAGCACAGCATTGAAAGGAAAAGACTGCCCCATCCCTCTTTCAACAAAATTTTGTCAAAACTGGCTGAAAACATCCACCAAATTATAGAGACAGAAAAATAGCCAAGCCCCATAATGTGATTTTCCAGGAAAAAAAAAGACTGGGTTTACCCAACTATCACTCTTTCCTGATAACTTCCTTCTTGAGTGACTGGAGTAAATAAAAATATGCACCTCAATCACCAGTAAGGGAAGGAAACAAATGCATGCAATGGTTATCAATCCAGCTCTCAGTCTGGATCATGTTGAACTTGGCAGGGCCAAGAGCCAAGAGCCACTCACACTCTCAGGAAAGCACTGTTGCTCTTAGTGGACAACCTAGTAGCTCTTGCCAACCAGACTAATCCTTTTTAAGCACAGCCATGCTTGTATACACATTTATTGTATGCCTTCTTGGACTTTTCTACAAAGCTCCAGACTCTTACAGTTGTCAGACAAAGAAATTGTTTTTAATCACCAGCCTGTTCCAGTGTGATAACTTCTGTAGCATCGATGTTCAAATCCTATAAGTAGTACTATTACGCCTTTTTTAAAATATACCTTCTTTGACAAATTTAGTGAGAAACAAGATTTTTTTAAAAATAGATTTTTGTTTTGAAAGGCTACCATCATCTATAGGAGACCATTAACAAATCCTGATATTTCTGAAGTATTTTTTGAGAAACATGATAGGTCTCAAGCAAAGGTGTTGCCAAAATGAATAATCGCCTATGGATTACGATCTCAAGCCCATTAATATTGGCTACACAGATGAAAAAGATAGATACTGCATATATAATAACCACTTGCAGTCACTTATTACATTGTAAAACTGAAGATCATATTAACTTAAAATTAAAGACTACAAAATTCTACACATTTATTATAGCGTGAGTTTGCCCTTTACCTGTTGTGTCTACAGCTACACAAACAAAGGATAAAACATCCAATATTGTCCCTAGAACCTTTGTGAGAGGTAACAATATTCTTTGAGCAACAGATAGAGAAAGGTGAGAAAGGTGGGCACTTCCACTTAAGATCATAGATGATCACAGAGCCAAAAAAAAGGCAGGTAAACACCAGCCTGTTAATTTCTTAATGCCTTGGACTCTTTGTAGTTCACTTTAAATAGACATCCTTTGAATTTTTACTATGGGAAAGGAAGAATAAATGTTCTTATGCAAATTTCCAGCAAGATAAAAATCACAAGGATGGTTCAGAGCTGTCTTTATTTGAGCCATGTATCTGACATGAATTGAAATGTTGTAGTATTACAGACAAATCAAAAATCCTTTCAAAAGGACTGCATTGTGATGGACTATCACAAATGTGCAGGTGTGGGAAGATAGTGTGTGGTATATTAAGATGGAAAGCATATAGAGAGAAAACATTTCACAGAAATTACCAGAAAATACTAAGAAAACTATTAGTGACATTGAAAAGTAGGATTTAAATTGATAGGCCACATACTAATTCAGAAAAATTTACCCCTGTGTAACACAATCCTTTCCTTTTATAGTACCACCCACCCGAGGAATTACATTCAGGTCTTGCTAGATAAATATTATTGAACAATGCCAAATTTTTCTTAGTTTTTCTTAAGTTTTGCTCAATTCATATTTTCTGCATAAGTCTGAAGAATTTTTCAATCTTCAAGCCTAACTATGAGCAGTCTTGAAATTACCACTACATCTACAGAGAGTGTACCCCAACCATTTTCAACTGGAGATCAGATTGCGGTAAAATCTCCAAAAGTACATTAAATTTGGAAAGTGAGCAAAGGAAGATCATTCTCACAAGTCCTTTCTATACCTAGAGAAAATCTAGAGTCAAAGGGAGAGAAGGAAAACAGAACTGCTGTGAGAATGTGAAACAATCTGCACATAGGTGTCAAAAGCTGATGGGAGAAATCAAGAAGAGACATTAGTCCAGACAAAAAAAAAGACTTATTTTGTAACTAATACCGGGTAAAATTATAAACAGCAGCAACTAGAGTGAAGAAAAAAAAAAAAAAAAAAACATTCTGTGTTAACATATCTGGTTTCTGACCTATAGGAGGCACTTGAAAGATATGCCTACTTACATGAGTATTCAGTTATCCAATGTCATTTATATCATCTTATATGCTGTGGAAATACTAGTCTGTTAAGAAAGACTACTCACAACAGCATGAATAGATTTACCTCCATCTATTTCTCCTTAAATAAGCCTATACAGTGCTCCATAGTCCTGAGCTCTGGAACCCCAGTACCTACATTAGTTTATGCAGGACAGTCAGCGTAGACATGCTGAGCTAACTCATCCTTCCAGCAACACACTGCACCCAAGAAAACCTCCCTCATAGTAGCAGGAAGCTGGGCTAGAGTAACAAGTTAAAACAAGAACATGGCACTCAGAGGGAAGAGGAAGAAAAAGCTTGGGGTACATCAAACAGAAACCAGAATATAGCTTCCTATATATCCAAAAATCAAGTTTTAGAAAACATCAGTGTCGCTGATTGTTTGAGTGGAGACAAAACTTCACTTCTAGCATAGAAAGTTCATGAGGTGACCACGTTTCTTTTCCACTAGGAAGGGTGAATTAGTGTTACTAATTCTGAAATTATAACTGAAACATTATTCTTGTCATTCTCTTCAGACCTGAAGCACTAATTTTCCACATCAAAACATCTTAATAGATGACACATTACTGAAAAAGGAAAAAGATGAAAGAACATAGCTTGCTTTAAAGAAAGAAATATTTTAATAAGCTTTTAAAAATAATTAGTCAAAAGTACTTTTAAACAGCTGTCACAAAAGATCTGTATCTGTGTATTCCTTGGGTAATTGTGGGTTTTTCTGTTGTTACTGTTATTAAAGAAATAGAAAAAGAACTGTAATTTTTTTTTTACTGCAAGTAGCAAATTTTAGCTAACATACAATTCCTAACTTCCAATCCTCAAATTTCCTTTTTCGTCATATCACTAAATAAATAATCCAACTCTATTCAGAATTACAACACAACTCAGTATTACTGTGGGTTATAATCACAAACTGTTCTGGTTATTTAATGCCCTTTGACTGTTGGTATAACCCAAAACTGATGGTTTTCATGTTAACTGAGAAACCTCAATTATCATAGAAAGAATAAGGTCAAAATGGTAAAAGGATAAGATTAGAAAAGTGAAAATGATAGATGTTTTCTTTTATTGTCTATCCATCCACATCAATTCATGACTCAGTGGCTACGTGGCATATACTGAGAATCAGTGCAGCCTTACTACTATTCAGAAAGGACATGACCTGCAATCCTTCTAGGCCTCATAACATTAGCTAGAAAAAACAAACTGTAAAATGTGAAGCTTTTATTTTGTGTGCTCAAACAGAAATCCAAAAATCAATGTTAAAGAAATATAATAAAATTTATTCCGGATTACAACGTTTCACTGAATAATCAAAAACAGAACAACTACAAAAACAACAAAAGAATCACCAAAATATGCAGCCATTTACCCTTCTGAATTATCATCTGCAGAAAATAGGTGGTAGAGCTCCCATAATAGGAAAGATTGGATGGATCTCTTCTAAAGGTGTGAAAGAGAATGACAACAGCTTTCTTTGTTTTTACAGTTCTATCTCAATTCCTTAAGCTTTGCAGCGTCCCTCCAGGCCCCTATCAGCAAATGTTGTTGAAATTAGTCCATTTAAAAGATAGGTTGAGCCATTTTTGCACTGACTTATATAAAGCCATTTTTCTGTTTTATTAGTCACATTAGCATTCTATTGCCCTTTAAATGTCACAAGTTCAAGAGTACAGCTGTACATATCCTGGAAATATTCCTGTTTGATGTAATAAAACAGAAAGGTACAATTCCCTGGGACAGATAAGGTGACAAAAAAGAGGGAAATGAACAGGGCATAATGGCACAGAGTAAAACAACAGGTAGTAAAGCAAGATTGCTTCCAAATCAAGGAGGAGCAGGAGCGTTACTGGCAGAAGAGATTTAGAAAGGCTTGTTTGTATTGTTTCTTATCAAAACAGCTGATGAACCTGCCACTGCCTCTAGCTCACAGAAAGAAAGAAAAATGACACCAAACTCACTTAAGATGTATTCCTTTAAACTGTTAGGTGCCTTTCCAAAACCACGTTGTGCATTCTGACTACTGTCATTTATTAGCAGTGATTTATTTCAAAGCAGAAACTTGCAAAAATCCCCAGCTGCATGTTATCTAACCTAAAACATTGCAGGGTTATCAACAACAACAGGAGAACTACAAACTGGTCAGAAAGAATACTTGGAGAATAATTGAAGTCAGAGGAATCTGACTCACCATATTCTTCTACAAAAGGCAATGGAGGGGATAAGAAAAATAAATTTTTTTAAAAAAAAAAGAACAAAGAAATGTTGAAACATGCTAACCAGAATATACAAGACACTGAAAAATAATCCAGTGAAACCAAAGCGCTTCTCCTCAAATTGTGAGCTTCTTGTTTTGAAACTCCACTATATATTATTGGAGCTGCATTACAACTCCCCCCACTGGAAGATCTCTTCACAGCGGATAGCAGCACATAGCAGTTCAATGCTTAGAGCAGCACACAGTACACACAGCTTAAAAGTATCACCCAAACCACCAAGTTCAGTTGCTTACAATGGAAAGCATTGTACAGTTTTCTCCCAGCTGCCATGTTACCACACGTTACCACACACGATGCCCACCACACAAGAACAAAGGGTGTTCTTTGCCCCTCACCTGCCCCTCACTAGCTGCTGAAGGGCAGCTAGTGCCAGCTGCTCTCGTGGAGGGGACAGTGGTGCACAAGACAAAATCAGTGCTTCTCAAGCAGAAAGCGATTGATTTAAAAAAAAAAAAAAAAAAAAAAAAAAAAAAAATGACGGCTACAGGTTGCCATATACAAATACTGAAGCCAAGATAGCAGTTCCAAGGAGGATGGGTAAAAGACAGCCCTCAGTGAAAAGGTGTTCTTTGACCAGCAGGAGCTCACATCATCATGCCTAACTCTGGTGCTGGGATCAACAGCCTCAGCTCTGTAGTTGGGCAGTGCAAGTGAGCAGAACATCTGGAAGCTATTGTATATCATCTATCACAGTAAATGACAAAGTAGTTTAAGTCTGAGAAGGACAACTTCCAATCATATCTTCTGACATAGGCTTTCCTGATCCAATCCTGAAGAAGGACATGGATGCTGCTTTTTGCATACGTTTTCTCCACATGTAAGCTTCAGCTCCAACTCAGTAAAAGAATTGGTGAAAGTAGGAAACAGTGTCAGTATTTTCATACATAGAGCCTTTTGGAAAGTTACTTTCCTTTCCTTGACGCTGTGATGGCTTTTCCCTTGCAATCTGTCAGGTCTGCAAGTAAAGTACTAAAAATTGGAATACAGCAACTTCTAAACCCACTCATGAGATGCAGTACAGCAATTCTGGTCAAAGCTGACCATGCTTCTGGAACTGACAGCCCACACAATTCATGCTCTGTGGTAGACAAAGATCACCTCCTTTTTGCACATTAGTTCAGAGCAAGGAACTGCAGTCACATCCCACACCTTTCATTCACATTGCTTCAGCTACTGCATGCTAGATTATCTTCTGCAAGTTCTACTGACATTTCTTTCCTCCCTCCATTGTTATAGATTCTGAGGAGAGAAATCTAGGCAGAAATACATTCAAGAATTTTCTGAGCTATAGAAATCCCACATCATATGATGTTAAATCAACACGCAAGGCAATGCCTGTCATCTTGTTTCAGAACACAGTTGTTCCATTTATCCAGTCTTGCATTGATAAGACTAAATAAGACTAAAAATTTCAGGCAGATTTTCTTCTTTAAAAGTCTTTATAAATTTATATTAAACATATTTCTTCTTTATCTTGCATTGGAGATCATATTAAGCTCATCCGTACCCCCAGAAAAGCTAACAATATAGGCATACTTTATTTTTCCAGATTTTCTTAGATATAGTTTCAAAAAGTTGTGTTATGGATAATACTAATATTATTCAGGATGTTTTAGTTAAATCACATTTTTCTTTCGTTGATCTGTCCTAACAAAAAAAACCCTCCAAACTGGAGAAGTTCCATATTTTCATTTCACTACAGTAACACAAATGTGCCTACCAAATCAGAGTAGACATCTATCTAGTCCAGAGTTTTTCCTCAAATGGCTATGAAGGAATCTAAAATCAGCAAAAATAGATGTTCTTAAAGCATCTCTCAATGATCCAGCAAGTAGAAAAGAGGGAAGTACAAAAGAATACTCTCTCTCAAGACAGGAAAAACTAAAACCACAAAAAAATGCAGCTCTCAATTTGAGCACTGGCACAAACGTAAACTTTTAGTTAACCTTGACAGTTAACTAAAGATCTGTTGTAGGATGGGTCTGTGTTGTGTATTGTTTGGATGGCAGCTACAGCCATACAATTGGGGAAAAATGCTGTATGTGAAGTCAACTGCTTTTTTGTTGCTCGCTCCATGTTTTAGTATTCTTGCTTAGGTGTGGGAATTATTTTTTAGTTTAATTTTATTTTTTTTTCAGGGTTTAGGTGGGGAGCATGGAGGTCTGTTATCTGACTCCGTTGTATTGTAATATCAAATCAGTGAAAATGAGGAGATTGGGTCTTGGTAGGCAATAGGGCTGAGGAGCACAGATTACCAGAGGCGCAGGCCTTCATTATCAAAGTAGCAGCAGTCTCTCAGAGTGGTGTCAGTAAAGCAAAAAGTCTGTTTTAGTGGGCCAATTTGCTATATTTGGCATAAAAAGCATATGATTGCATCTGACAGTGCATCTATTTAAGAACAGGGATGCATACAGGATCCAGTTACATCCTATATATTGCTGTACCAACCAGAGAGAGCTCCTGAGGCTGCACCTCTTAACTTCTTTGTAAAGAGGAGGCATGGGAGAAGCTTTGACTGATTCCACTGAAGCCATCAGACAATGATAAATGTTCTTTCTGATGCCAGAAAGCGGCATAGGAAACTGTTGCAATGGGCATGTACAAATCATGCTCATCCAAAATTTTGTTATACAGACATATACACTGGAAGTAGCAGGAGGATGCTGAATGAGAGTTTCCATACAAGAATTCCACAAGTTGTACAGTGTACAACACAGTTGCTATTCTTAGACAAACAGCAGAGTACTTATTTTAACACATTTAAAATGGATTGTAACAATAAAGGCAGAAACTCCTGGTCCTCATTATACCTTATTATTCTTTCAACTGATATTGAAATATGCTTTCATGAATACTGATGCTAAGTTTGTTCAGAGGAATATGTTCATTCATAGTCACATAAGCATCCATCTCTTTCCACTCCTATTTCAGGCTGTGATCTTTTTAGAAACTTCAAGAAAGAAACATGACCAGCCCCAGCTCCAAACAAATCCCAGAATTTAAGTATCAGTAGCTTCTTCCAAAGAACCCGATTAGTAGAAATCATGTGTAAACACACTGAATTTGGTGAATATAATACTTGGGATGCAATACTCCATTCCAGTACTAAGGCATCATTCCAAACTAGTTAAAAAAACAGAGCTCCTCACCCATTTCTTTCAATATGACATTGAATGGGATTAACTCCTAAACCTGTGCTTATACTGCATTGAACCTCATATAAAAAGTTGTAGTAGTTCACTTTTGTACAAAAGAAAAATAAACCACTCATAAAACACCTCTGCTGGGGAGATACAAAGAAATAAGGTCTTGAAGAACATAACAACTAGCAATGAAACTGGTGCAGATTGCCCAGATATAGAGAAGACTAAAATACACAGTAATACACAGAGAGTAGTACCATAAATATAATAAAGGATCAGAACATTCAAAGGCAATCTTCTCCACAAGCAATTGTCTCCCTTGGGTAAAGATAAGATAAAAAAAGAAAACAAAAAAAATTCAACTCATGACACAAATCACGGTGCTTAATGAACTCAGATGTTCTGATGAATACCATTATACAAGAACATAACTAAATCAGAGCCAAATCGGCAGCTGAAGATCTGACCAAAATACACAAGATTATACTTTGAATTGCTATCATGTGAGTATTAGCTACCAGTGTGACAGACCAACTTTTCATTTGTATTGATTACAGCATTGTGTGGGATTCACTCATAATGAAAAGCATTTTATCTTGTAAATGGGGTGGCAGAATTAACTCTCAATAATCAGCCATTAACATAAAGCTGAGACGGAAGTAGAACACTCAGTTCATGTGAAAATACACTGGTGTTTCCATTACTTTTCATTGTTTGGGATGGAAAAAAGAATTCTGACCAAAGGCAACATCCCTGCTTGCTGGACAGACTACTCAAAGCAAAATAAATCAAGAATTTTCACTCTAATAGCATGACAGAATCTTGCATCCTAAGCCACTAAGATGATTTTCAATGAGACATTCAATCATAAGAAAAGAATCTTTTTTTCTCCCACAAACTAGCATTTCTGATTGG
Organism: Tragopan temminckii; assembly: GCA_028571105.1. NCBI lineage: Eukaryota > Metazoa > Chordata > Aves > Galliformes > Phasianidae > Tragopan > Tragopan temminckii. Next base: position 37,015,335 of record JAOWBP010001760.1, on the reverse strand, counting down.
ACAGTTTCTCTCACAGTTTATGTATAGTCATATGAAAGATTTCTCCCTGTTTGTCTCTGAAGGAAAAAGATCAAAGCTTTCTTTTAGATCACAGTTTCTTACTTTAAAACTTCTACCATCATGATAGTTGCTATATGGAAAAAGAAAAAAAATTGACCAATGCTACAGTTAGACCAACTGTAGCTGCAATCATTGAAGAAACCTTTTGTAGATACAGCATTAACTTATATCTGATTTCAGATTTTGATCACTTGAAGGTAAGCTTAATATCTTACCAAGCTAAAGTGCACTCACTTTCTCACATTTTAAAAGCTCTTATTTTGATTAGGCTGTAATTCTGCAGAAAGTTCCTAAATCTAAGAAAGGAGAAAGAAGTATACAGATGGAAGATGTTAAGAAACCAAGCATTTCAAGGGCAATTTCAAAGTCTAAACAAATATCAAGGAAAAAACAGATACTCCTGAAGTATCTCCACGAGATTTCTCCTAACTTTAGAGAACACGCCAAGTCTTCAGAAAAGATGCATGATATCATGAAATACTGCTCTCATTGTTTAATAAAGATGATATCATACGAAGCTGATGCCCAAGGGAATAATTTGCAAAGATGTGATACAGTAGAGATCTGGATCACCAGCTCATAAGTTGAATCTCATGAATACTCCTGACTGCACAGCTCTCCATTTTGTGGAAAAACTGGTATTACAGGAATTGCATGGAGCCTTATCATCCACTTGCAGCTGATCTAAAAACTTCAAACAAATAGACACAATAGAATCATGAAACTCCCTCCCTCTGAAGACAAAGCACAACTTCTTGAGGTAGATGATGAGAATAAGGAGTAACCTCTGAAAAAAGTTACTGTTCCTGGCCTTTCCTGCAGGTCCAGCTGTCTTAATGGATTCACAGGCTATGGCAAATTGACTCTAAGCAGTCCCAGATTTCTTCACAATCACAAGGGGACACATCTTTCTCTGATTTACTGAAGAATTGCCCAATGGTAGCAAGAAAAAAGAAAAATAAATTTAAAAATAGAGAGAACAAAAGGAAGTCTTTCAAGAAAATGATAACCAAAATAACTAAGTGATTCAGAGATACGTGGGTGGTTGAGAAATAAGCAGCTATAAAGCATATAGGGAGGGAAATATCAGCAGGAGTCTGAGAGAGAGACAAAAGCATACACAATGGAAAGGAGAAATAGAACACTGAGTTTTCTGGTTTTGTTTTGCTTGTGGTGATGTTGTATTATTATTATTATTATTTTTAATATCTGGAAATACAGAGGAGTGAACTTTAGTAAGAAATTAGTAAATGGAATTTTGTCTATATGAGCAATTAAGGTCAAATTCATAACTGTATCAAAAAAAAAAAAAAACAACCAGAAGTTTTAGTAATCTTATATTTGATAGTGAGCTAAAGCTCCTTACTATTCTCTGCAATAGACTTTCAAGAAGAGAGAAATCTGTCCAAAAACCTATCACAGTCAATCCAGTAATCCTACATCCTTTATACACAACATATTTATTTTTACAATCCCCACACAGAACTCAGTGCAAATATTGTCCATCTAGCACTCTGAAGGAGGACTACATGTGCTTTTCTATAGCAAAAAGTACTGCACAAGATGAAAAACTGGGGGGAAATCTTTCAAGAAGAGAAAAAAATGAACAATGGTTTTGAAAGTTAGGACTCAGGCATTTAGTTCAAGTTAATGCTACAGTTTCAATAGTGCTAATTACTCTAAAGAAGAAATAAGATGTGTGTACATATTGCAGTGGCAGTTGAATTATTAAATCTCTCTAGTTAAATTGCCTCATCAGATGCTCCTTTTCTTGTGTGGCTATAGTTATATACAATCCCTTGAAAGCCACACTGAGCAAGACAGAATCATCCTCCACCCACCTAAAAAAAAAACCTTTAAAATCCTACATTTGTTGGCAAAATATCCACATTCACTTCAGTATTCATATGCTTTCTTGCAGCAGTGAAATATGTTTGAGCTCTGGCAGGGAAGATTTTTTTTATTTTTATTTTTTAATACAGAGCCAATTGCTAGCAAGAGTTCAATAAAACAGTCAAGCTTTCCATTTCCAAGAAAGGATCATAAAATATTTCAAAACGGAGTAAGTAGAGAAACAGAAAAGATCAAGGGCTAGATTTCTTATAGGGTACTGTATAGCTTGAAGGAAGTGTCAGCTAACCTTGGCTGAAGAGACTGTTTAGAAGATGAAAATCTAACTTGGCAAATCAGCAGTGTTAACTGAAAGCCACCAGCTGGCAACATGAAAGAGAATGTTCAGTGTTGTACCTGTCAAAAGTATACCTTTTGCTAAATCATTAAACTCTCCTGCTAGTAATAATGCCATGCAATTTCATAGACCTAATACAAATATATCAGTAAGAATGGTCTACCTGAGTACTTAACGATTTGACAAGCATGACTATAGCAGTTGCTGAATCAGGAGCTTCCTGAAGGTGTTGAATAGCTACCTAGGCCTCTTTCTTACTACTTTGCTCATGCTAAAGCTGTGAACAACAAAAGCAAAACTGACAAAACTTCTTATTTGCCAACAGAAGACCTTCTGAACTTTCCCTTCTCTTTACACCATATGACAGCTGTGTGGTACTAAATGATTTACCTGCACCTGGTAATACACCACACCTGACCCTATGACTGAAAAACAGATTGCTCATTATGGTATCTTTATAAGATTTATTGTTCCAGGGCAGCAGACCTGAACATCCCACAGCAATGACAACTTGCAGCAGTGATTGCCAGTTATATACAGGGTAGTGTCTGCAAAGACTAAGCTCAAAATCAGAGACCTCTTCTAGGAACCAAATGGCAATAGGACTTACTCATTTTTTTCCAGTTCTCTTTTGGAGGAAATCCATCTTAACTGGAAAAAGTATTAAGCCATAAATGCAGATTATTTAGAGCATCTCACATGCAAGTCCAATTCTGTTAGAAAGTCACATGTGGTAAATTAAGTATCTACCCTTGCTGAACCAACAGCTATTCAGTCAAACACACGTGCAGCATCAGTTTTGGTAAAATGCTATTTCCTGAGCATTCAATTCATACTTTAATAACGAAATGTTACAATCCACACAGGGTTATCTCTTTTTATTCCAACGAAGCATATGCAACAAAAGGGCACGTTTTCATGTAATCTGGACACCTAATGTATGCAAATTGACTATTCAGAAAATAAGAGCATGACTGCCTAATGTCTATTATTATTTTCAAAGTCAATAACTTCTTTTCTTAGAGCAGCAAGAACACTTCTGCTTTATACAGGCAAAACTGAGGTACAAATTATTTTGTCAGAAAGAAGCAGCAAATTGTACAGAATTTAAATACAATTGTATGGGGAAAGACGACTTTAAAATAACATTATGGATCTCTATATCTATTAAGCTCCATTTATTGTACGCTAGGTTTGCTCAACTGTTTACCCTGTCAGCCCAGTTTTGCACTTTGGCCCCTCTTCTACAAATGCCATCCCTTTCTGAAAGGAATACTCTGCCGCAGTCCCCAGCTCTGACTGCTTGCGGCAGTCATATTTCTACCTTGACATTTGGTGCAGATGTAGGTCAGTTCTGGTGTTATGTTGGGTCAGCACAATTAGCAGTTAAGACAAAAAAGATTTTTGAGTGAACCGTGGCTCCAGAAAAGCCAGTGACAACATACACAGTGGGAGACGAAGATCACTTCCATCTTCTGGAATTCTGAGCAAGAACAAAGGTTGAGCAAATTTTATGCTGAATGAAATACTTTGTCCCTTTTGCGAGTATTTCAAGTATACCTCCCTTCTCCATGAACAAAGGTGAAGGCATCATAGACTCTTGTTCCTTTCTTCCTATTGTGCTTTTCTTCTTTGCACATTTCCACCCAAATTGGATTTGCATGTTTTTGAGGGTTTTGTGTTTTGTTTTTAAATTAGATATATATGTTAGCATATTTCACTGTTTCAATAGCAGAAAACACTATACATTACTTTCAAAACAATAGCGAAGAACAATAGCTAAGAATTTGTGCTTAAGTAGCTTTGATGAATTCTGCCACTGTGTTGGTGGTCAGTTATGCTCTTATTTCATAAGCACCATACCTCACTCAAGAGCACTTATCTGAGCATAACTTTCATCCTAAATAACTAGAATCACTGGGCCTAAATATTCTTCCATAACATGGATGCTCTTCCACACCGGTGTCTGCACATTTAAATACTAGCTGTAGTGCTGCTGAATACAAGAGACCTAATAAATAAAGGCAGAAGCACAGAAGTAAATTGACAAAAGTGTGGAAATACAAGGTTAATGCTCTTCTCTGAAGAAATTACATTTTTCCTCATGCTGAAAATTCTTACAAAAGAGAATCAACAGCAGTAGTATATTTCTCAAACTGTCATGCAGTAGTCAGCATTGAAAGTTAATCAGAGATGAATAACTTTCTACCCAAGGATATTAAAACATCTTTCTTTCATACTTTCATTGTTCCTCCTCAGACTTAACCTGACTATTAAGCTTAACCTGTATTAAGCTATAAAAAAAGAATGTAATAACTCTTCCCAAAATATATCACCTATTCTGTATACTTACTCCTCCTCAGACTTGCATGGATTGCTGTAGCTTTTACAGAAGAAAAAAAAAAAAAAATGCAAAGACCAGAAGAGGAACTGTAGAAACAAACTAAAAAAAACTAAACTGATAATCACACTAAACAATTCAAAATGACACACAAGTAAAGCAGAAAAAGGGAGTTTCAAAGGCTAATGTTGGTGCACTACTTTTTCCACTTTCTCACTCCAAGAAGTAGTACAGAAAAAGGCAATCAAATTTTTTTTTTTTTCCTATAGTTGCTGAGTGGTATCAGAAAAGAATCTTCAGTTACAGTCATTTAGACTCAAGTTATTATAATACTGATAGAGGTAGATCGTTTGAGCACTAGCATGGTATTCTCAAAATAGCAGAAGAGAAAATGCTAGACATACAAAGTATTCAACAGCCAGTCATTAAATGGGGAAGCGGTGTTTTGAGCAAATGACATTTGCAAAGTATTTGATTGTGCAGCACTATTCAGTCACACTCTAATGTAACAAATCTGGAAGAATGAAATATGATTTCAACTGAATGCCTTCCTCCCTCTGCGCTCCAATAATTGTGTTAGTATCTTCTCCTTTCACCACTTCTGTGAGTTCCCACACAGATTTTGACAAATGTATTACAGAACATCTCCAAGCATGACATCTGATTTTAAGCACTAGGATTTCTAGCCAATGAGCTTAGTGGAATTTAAAATATCTGTCTTAAAATCGCAGCTTATGCTATTTAGTTGGTAATTTAACATCAAGATGAATTCATTCCACTGAATGAATCTGGTCCCCTTCTAAAGGCCTAAATGTGGCAGTTTTGAACTACAAATGAACTTAGGTTTGGCTCAGTTTTATTAGCAGGTGAGCGTACAGAAGAGCTATTCAAGGTTCAAAAGTAAACCTATGATGTTGTAAAAGTGTTCATTCATTAATTTTGTTTGCATTTCAGCAACATACTTGCCTGCTCTGTAAACATAGATCCATTTTGACTTCAATGTGTGTGCTCATACCATGCTAACAACCCCCAAGATCACACATAGTAATTAGCAAGTGACGAGATTCTCTGTAACCACATAAAAATCATTGAATCCTCTCTTAAAAAAAAATCTGCAATTTGTGGATCAACAAGTTACTCTTTTATATCTATTTATGTCATTGTGTATTGTGCAGAATACACTCTGAGTAATAAAATGGCTTGCACATCATCTACCAGAGGCATTTACCCATCTTGCTAGCCTTGCTCCATCCAGCATCATTAAATTCCACCAAGATACATGTAGTGTAATATAAACATGTGTTAATACAATCTCGGCAATCCCAGCCCCAGAGCAACATAAGGAGAAGTTCTAAGAGCAGAGGCCTGTTTCAGTACATATTTA
>JAOWBP010001760.1:36992865-37009262 GCA_028571105.1 Tragopan temminckii | reverse complement strand
CATCAGAACTTGTAACAGTGCTGTACCTATGTTTCTAGTATTCAGATCCTTTAGGTAATAGACACTACTCAGCCACTCCTTTCGTGGGAGACACACTTCTTGTTTAGAACCTGCAAACCTGTTTTATGATGTAAAGAACAGACCATGCTTAGCATTAATTTACTCTTTGTAAGCATCATCTGACTGTGAGCAGTTCTTCCCTTAAAATTACTCCAGAGATATTTTACGTTAATCTTGAGGAACAGCCTCCAGGAACCAAGAAATTATTCAAGGGCCCCACTTTTCATAAAAGCATGGAATTATTTACAGTGGAAAAGATATACAAGATTGTCAAGTTCAGCCATCAACCATCACTGAACTTAAATCCAGTCATAGTCTCATTGCTAAACCCCTTCCTTTAATACCACATCCACATACCAATAGGGATAGAAACTCGACCACTTTCCTGAGCAGCTTGTCCCAGTATTTGGCACTCTTCATGAATAAATTCTTCAAAATATACAACCTAAACTTCCGCTGGTGCAACTTGAAACCATTTTCTTATGTCCTATCACTGAGAAAAGTGACTAACATTCTCTTCACTACAACTTCCTTCTAGGTAGTTCATGTCCTAAAGGCTCCTCCAAGAAAGGACTCTTGCTACTGTAGTTACGAAGAAAATATTAAAAGCATTTATTCAGCACATTGTCCTGGAATCACTTTTACTTTTTTTTTTTTTTTTTTTTTTTGTATGTAGATATGTATATAGATATATATATAATTTATGAGCATATGACTTTGTAAACCGGTGTACTCTTTTTTTCCCCCCACAACATTTGACAGCTCTCCTAGATTATTTTTTTTCCAAGCCATCTAACATAGCAGTAGAATAGCAAAGTGCCTAGCTGACAGTCCCATGCGTAGACTTCGTTTGGACTTCTAAGAATAAATGAAAATGTGCATGCTGTCCTCCCTACATCTTCATCATTAAAATAGCGTAAATTAAAAATAAGTAGTTGAATATTATTTAGTATAAACAATATACTCCATGCCCATATACAGCACATATGGATTGTACTCTAGCAACTTTAATTTTGTTCTACCATATAAATAAGAATTTTATTCAACCAATAGAAAATATGCCCCTGTTCTGTCAATTGCATTACCCTAAAATAGCACAGAACATGTAATTTTTGATTTCACAACAGAATATACATGAACAATTAAAACATTCAAAGAATATTTCATTGGTCTTTTAAAAATTAAGATAAAGTAATACAAAATGCACAGTAACAGCTGCACTATGTCAGATTCTACTGAAGCAAGATGGGAGCTGGAGTTAGTCAAGTTGATTGTCAACACTATTTTTAAAAATTACAAGCAGGAACTAACATCTGCAAAAGTGTTTGTTCTCCACAGTGAGAAATTCTCTCTCAATCTCCTTGTGATGTTTTCTACTATGGTGCTGAGTTGTTATCCTTCCACACTGTACTCAAAGCTTTAGGGTAATTTTAATTAATTTATTTTTTAAAGCAGTGCATATATATCTCTCTGTATAAATATATCTCTAATACAGAAATGAGCTTTTTGTATTTGTTATCATCTGTCAACCCAGAAACTCACCTGTTAACTTCATGCTTGCAAGTTTATATGACAGATCAGCAGCCATTCGCTGTAGATACTATTGTCAATTAAAAGTGCAGTCCTGGAAGCTATGAAACTACAAATGTAAGCATTAATTTGATCTGCTTACTGATATAAAACCCATTTTTACTTAACCATGAGCATAGAAATATTGATTCATGGTTCATGAATTATATTTTTGCTACGAAATCTAAAGTTACAGTTCTCAGCCTGGAACAAATTAAGATGTTAAATAGCAAGAACAGCTTTTCTCTGTTTAGAAATATCAAAGAGCAGACTGTTACAAGGTGAGAATAATATCCTTTATTATCCTTATATTTACAGTATTTAGATATCACGTTTTCACTTCTAAGTCTCTCAAACTACCAAACATTCCTTATTAGAAAAAAAGAAAAAAAAGAGATTAAAGCCACTTCCAAAACTAGAGGATACTTCAATATATTGTATTTCATGTACATGAGTATTTTTCCTTTAATGATGCGACCAGGGAGATAAGCACTAATGTTAGACATTAATCTAAGAAATGAACAAGAATAATGAACCTGAAATGAATAAGAAAAAACAGTAATAAGGAAGAGTCAAAATATTCTGTTGGTCTGAACACCATGCAGTTTGAATCTCGTACCACATCTCTTTAGAAATTAAAGTATGAATAACAAAAAACGTTTTCTCACATTGGTTTTCTGCTGATCAGGAAGGGGGGAAAATAGAAATTAAAAGTGGAATGAGTTCCTGTTAACAGGATGAAAATATTGTTAGGATAGAGACTCTACATCACCAGTTGATCCATGCAACATAAAAAGTGACAAGGTGTAAGAGAAGTCCATCAGTAGCAACACCCACTTTTTTCCTTCCTCTTATCACACATATGACAACCTCCAGACAGCAGCAGCTGCCACCCTTCAAGAACAGCAGCAGACTAAAGGCTGTTTGCACACAATAGCTACAACAGTGCTTTTACTCTAGAAGTAATCCCTCATCTGCCCAGAGCAAAACGTGGTGCCAAGACAACATTCTGGTTTTTACAACTTCTGTATTTATTCTGCATTTTTGTTGTTATGGTGTTTGTCTTGCTAACTATCATATATGTCTTATGCTGCTTATGCAGACAAAAGCTAGTAGAATTATTTTAATTCACCTGCCTCAGGAGCAGGGAGCCACAAGCATTCAACTTCCATCAGCAACTTTCTTCACCAGATTAATTTGCATACATGTGCCATCCTATCATTGCCACTTCCCATCAAAACAACCTTACTGACAATACCCACACCAAACAACACAAAGGTTGATGCAGCATCTCCAAGTGAATATTGGTGTGCAACATACCTGACAGCCCCTAGAAGAGTTCTGCTCTACTTGTGTCAGAGGAGTGTTGTCCTGAAGACAGAATGGCACCACAGGAATGGCATGATCCCATCAGCAAAGGGGACATCCAGGACCATCAGAAAAATTGGATTGCCTTCAGGTCAGTTCTAAAGGAGCTTCAGCAAAATATATTTAGTTGGTCCTGTAAAGTGTTTCCAAGATCTTAGATATAGCCAGGGAAATTAGTCCTCCGCTGTTCCTCATCCAAAAAAAAAAAAAAAAGGATAATAAAAAACCCTCACCTAAGCACCTCATTTATTGCTTCATTTCATCATTTGACCCTTGTAAGCATAACATTAGATAACAACCACTTGCCTTATTCCTTCTCTTTCGATGCTCTATAAAATCATGCTGCCATATCCAACAATTTGACGCCTTCAACTGTAGCCATAAACGTTAGTTAAATTTCCATCCTGTTCTCACCAGACGGACAGGCTATTCACAGTGGGAAAAACTAGTGGCTAATCAAGGCTGATTAAAACATCTACACTGCCAGCTCCCCTAGGAAGCCTTATGATCAGAAAGTAAGTCACAGATAGCATAGCACAGCACACTGCAGTGACATAAACAGCTACTTAAAGCCCTGGTTATGTGAAGATATTTTGATCTTGTAGATCACATGATAAGGAGACAACAAGGACTCAATTTCCTTGCCCTGAAAATCATGTTATTTAACAATACTTATCAAAAAGAACAATGTTTTTGTATTTTGTGTTGGTTTTGTTATTCATTTTCTTTTTTTCCTGATACTTCCCAAGCATTAAAGGTCCTGAGAAGGGAGCTAATCTAAAATATTTTATTTTTTGGTTTCAGAATCAGAGATCAATTGAAAATCATTGAATTTTATGCAGTGAACCTGTACATTCAGAGCAGAAGTTTCATTTCGTAGCCTAGAAAATCTTTAGCCAAACTTACAGTTATGAATGAAAGACAGGATAAAAAAAAAAAAAAAAAAAAAGACAAATAGAAGTGTTCATTCCCATAATGAAAGCTACCATGTTTCATCTTTTTATCTGAATGCCATATTAAAACCTAAGTAATAAAACCTGTCCTGCTGGGAAAAAAAAACAAAAAAAACAAAAAAAAAAAAAACTTCTACTCCTCAAGGAATTGCAGAGAAAAGGACACAAACACATCAGGGCTTATTTTTATACTCTCCATGCTACGGCAGCTGGTACAGAGAAACAGATAACTCCATCATGATAGAGAGATGTGTATGAATTCGAGAAAATGCTCAGAAGGGTGTGTGAAGGGTTTGATAACGTAGCAATGTTGCAACCTTTGGCAAGTACATGGTTCTTTGGAGATCATATAAAGCTTACAAATGTTATAGGAGATATATCTAGTTTGGGCTAAGACTGAAGCAGAATCTGAGGATCAGCTGCTGGCTTTCTAGATGGTCTCTTTGTTGTTCACAGCAAAAAACATCAGATGCATTAGAAAACAAACTCCACTAGATGTGTAACCAACAAAGAAAATATTTAATAACAGCTACACTGAATAAAGCATTAGGTCACTTTCAAAATTTTCTTACGATCATGAATTTTTTAGGCAAAAATATATATATATATTTATATATATTCTACAGATAAAAATATCATTGAAATAATCAGTAAAACCCAGTAATTCAGTTGACCTATGCAGTCATTTTCTGTACAACTATACTAGTGAAGTTTATTATTATCAAATGAAAACTAGAATAACAGCAACTTTCCTTTCCAGAATGCAACAGAAATTAAACTTTCACAAAAGCGAAATCTAACAGCTGATTTTTTCCCTGATCAAACCACCTTGAAGGATGTTCTACATTACTTGACACTGGCAACAAGTGTGTGCTAATCGAGAATATTGGCATGTTTTCACAGACTTCTCTGCATCCATGGACCTACGCCCAGTTTTAAATTGTCTTGCATCCTGATTACAAAGGTACCAAGTATGGCAATCAAAGAGATTCTACGATGCAATTTAATCATTTAAAGCTGGGCTTGCTTCCCTGATTGTATTTAGTTTCCGTAAGTCCTGTGACATTGCCAGAAACATATATCATGGGATAAGGCCTGGTTATGGAATCATTTTCTCACGGACGTTTCTTAAACCACTGTTTCATTTTTTTATTGCTAATGCCACATACTGATTTACCTACGGTTAATCCTGCAAAAATCCTCACTGAGCATGGACAGAAATTAAGTTACCTGTTCTCATTCATTCAGTAAGCAGTAATGAATTATTTTATCTACATTTATTTCTGATCTCATCAAGGTGCTTAATTTTCTCTGTGGAATGAGTATATCAGAAGATGCCCTTTGAAGATCTCTGCCTCTTCTTTGCAAACACGGATTCTCACATAACCCACTCCCATCTCCTGTTTCCTTTGCAAGACCCATTCCACAAACCTAGGTATGAACTTGTTTCCAGCTAGTAGAAACAAAGGCAAAGACCACCAACAAAATGACACCCAGCAAAGTTCCAAACACTGGTCTTTCTTTGACTAAGAAAGACCTAGAAAGGCAATAGTCTGGTAATGGTGAGAAGGAGCGAGAAAGAGAGAAAGAACTTGTTGCACAGAGCCGTGGAAAGAGACATTTTCTACTTTTCATCACAGTATAAAATAATCTGGCAGCTTTGTCTCACCTTAGTATGAGAGTTAAAAAACACCATGAAGATCAAAATATGTATCTTGAAAAAAGTTAATGTTTCACACCTTGATTTTCATATAGCACTACAGTGCATGGTCTATGGAACTAGCTACTCTAGGGATGTATAAACATTACAAAGATCCTAAGACTCACTGTATCTCATCTTCTGAAAAGCTGCAAGATTTGCAGTTTCTCTGTGGGAAGTCTTAGTCAAGAAAACACATCTCCAAGGATCAGGTCAATTAGGTAACAGTTATTCTGCAGGTTTGCCAGTTCACTGTGTGTCAAAGCTTCTCTTGTTCTTGAAGGTCACACAATCACCTGGAGTTGCCACAGTACAAGGTTAGTGAGGATAGGTATCCAAAGTCTAAGTGAGAAGATAAAATATTTCCAATCTATCTGTGAACAAGGCATATGTATCTGTAGATACTACAGCATAGCCCTGAGTGGAACATTTATGCAAGCAATGCATAATCCGTAAACATTATGGATCCCGAGGCAAAACTATACCTCAAAGGAGGACATCACCTTACTGAATCTGGTGCAACTCTCTCTTTACATAGCAGTGATAAATCCAAAGAGCAAAAAATTCTATAGCATTTCTAGATGTGGTGCTGCTATGCACAAAGCTCAGACATTTTCAGGAGCATCACTTAGACCCTTAGAGCCCAGCAGCAGCTGCTTTGGTTCCACACATCCTCTTGCATTTTATTCCCTTAAGCAGAAAAGCAGCAGAAGCAGGTATGTGCCATTCTCTTTTTCCTCAGGCATGGTGATGTGGTCAAGACCTTCTGCACCAGTGGCATTACCGTGACTACTGGGGAAAATAGAGGGTTTAAAGAGGGAACTTGCTTTTCAATTCTGTTTCTCCTTTTGCATCACGTAATAAAGATAAAGTATGACACTGTGATGACAACGTTTCCTGCATATCATCTGGATACTGCTTTTAGACTAACATTTCTAAGCAGGGAGAAACTGGAAGTTCCTCACACGCAATAAAAGGAAAATGTTTTGTTTTTTTTCACTGGATAGCTGTTTCACTCTCTTGCACTGCAATACCATTTCTCTACATTTTGGGAGTAAGATGCCAGTTTTGGCAATACCCTGTCTGAGCTTGTAACTTCCCTTGTAACCATCTCTTCTTTTTTTTTTTTTTTTCCTTGACCACATAAAAACAGTTACTCCTGTGTATAGCATTCCCTTCAGATTAAAGAAGCCAGAGTGGAGAGGGAAATGGGCTCTTGAGTGAGCAGTGCCAACACTGACTACAAGGTGAAGGGGGAATCCTTAGGAGAAAAGACAAAGGAGGGACACAAGGCAAAATTAAGGTTCTAGCTGCATTTCCTGAAGTACTTGATGGCTACTACAGCCACAAGTCACACTTGTAACAGAATGGACATCAGGACACATCTTGAGAGCAGCAAGACTGAAAATGTCAAGATTCCTATGGATGTGTGTTTCATGTCTAAATTTTCTAAGGTGCAAAAGCTAAATACACAGTTGACGTTTTCTCCATGTTGGAGAATCTATATACATGCTAACTGTACATGGCTTCCAGTACTTTAATACTCAATTTAATGTCAACACCACCCACCTTCTCCATCCAAATACTTATTTTCTCACAAATCTTTAATTTCTTTTTCTTTCCAACTGAAGAGCTGAGTTAAAATTGTTCAACAGAATGAGTAGTTAGTAAGCAAAAGATATAAAGCAACAAAGGATGTCTGTCTAAGATATATTTCCTCAGGAAACCAGTGTCAATATATTAAAAATGAAAAGCTATCTTTGCAGACTACAGACTAGCAAATACCCCCATCTTCTAATTAGTTTATGATCACCAAGTCCCACAAAATCCCTTTCAGACATTTCTAAACATAATTTTGTAAGTGGGAAACTGAAGCAGGCTAGAGAATACTAGTAACTGCTAGGAGTAAAAGTTGGAAATTACTATTTCCAAATTTGTTCTAAAATGGTTAGCATGCATTTTTTCTCTGCTGACAATGCCGAGATTTACAATTTCAACCATTGTGGTAGACCAGTAAGGTCACCATTTATTAAAGTCTCCTGGTGTTTTCATAGATCTGGAAGATTTTGGCCTGGATTCCATTAGGTCAGACTTTTCTGTTATACTTAATGAGCAACAAAGGCCAGATAATAACTAAATTCAGTGAAGAAAATATTCTGAAGCTGTTTTCAAGAGAGATCTTCCGTAAAGGGGTGGTCTAAAATGGTGTTTCCCCATGTTAGTCCATTATCTCTAAGTTTTAAGTTGTCACTAAACTCCACAGAACTCCACCAGTTCTCTTAAAAAAAAATAAATAAATAAAAACCAGACCTCCACATCTGCTTCTAATTTTCCCTTCCTCCATATTATCAATCTTTCCTGTAACATTCTCTGACTTTTAACAGAAATCACATTATGTAACCAACAATGTAACTGCCCACTGAGAAACATCTCGCTAGCAACATATTTCACCTCAACCAGCTGATGTTCACACTACACCCAAGATGCAGCTGCCCCAGAGCCAACTCCCCTCAGCTTAATGGCCTTCTGCATTGTGTCAGGTGGGATGGAATAACCCTTGGCATAATTCATGCACCTGTCCTGGCTCTGCCCCATGAAGAATATGCATTTTCAAAAGTTCTAACCTATCAATTTTGAGTTAGCTGAAGGGCTCCCCATAGCTTCTTGCATTTAATCTCTCAAGTGCTGCAGAACATGCCTTGTCTCCTTCCAAAGAAACTCAATAGGAGCACTGGTTTACATGCATAGACAATCAGTACATCACATAATTTACAGTAACAGTGTGGCCTACAGGTCTTTGTCATGTCAATGAACAATACAGCTATCAGAATTTCTATGCCAGTAGGCCTACAGCAGGCTTCAAACTGTGCAGAGCCATAAGAGCAACAGCAGCTTTTGAACTGTCAAATTGTTCCCATATAATGCATACGGACTGAAAAGGAAAAGGATCCACATAGAACAGGGCCCTTCCACTCCAGCCATAGGAATACCGTGGAACAGTCACCAGCCACCAAGACACCTCCGCCCTTTCAAGGCACACAGATACACCTAATATAGCATTTCCAGCTAATCTGGAAGGATAAAGAAAGGATAAGAGAGAGGCTAGTCAGATGCATTGCTAGAATGTGATGGCAAGGATTCTGGAAGGTAAAAAATAAAAATAATCTTACAGCACTGTGTGCACAATTCTATTTTCTATGTTCCTGCCTCCAGCACTGCTAAAATCAGACAGGAAGGGGAATACAGCTGTCTCAACCTGTCACCTCAGCCACCTCCAGCATCACAGGAGAATGTGCTTAGAGCCTTCCTCCCTGCATGGTATTTCTTGTTTCCTTGTGACAAGTGGTCTCCTGACCTGCAGTCCCAGAGGCATCCTCATCTTTCTCTTCTTACAAGTTAATAGTTGTGCTATTATATAAACATACAGTGTCCTTGTGCAAGAAAAAAAAACAATATCTGCTAAGGGAAAAGGAGAACTATGGTTTCCTTTAGGAAAGCCCTGCATTATTACAAGCTAGTAGTTCAGGTCAGGTAAAAAGGGAGAAGTTTTACATGTGGAGCAGAAGATGTACAGGTACTCTGTGATGATCACCTCCTTGGGTGAGCACATTGTACAGGTTCATACCAGTAGCTACAGAACATCTGTCTCTTCCCCCTACAGCATACTGTACATGAGGAAAGATTTTACCAGTGATGGTATCCATTAAGTTTTATGGGATAGTTCCAGGTGGACAGGAACAAAAAATAAGGAAATAGGGATCTCTAACCTCTGGTGTGTTGTCTGTTTTCTACTTATCACTTGTCACCATTGCTGTATCTACTTTGGATGACTTTCAAATGGGAAGGCCCTGCCAGAGCTACTCTGCCATGTTGTTTGCTGCAAATATGCATTACAGAGCCAGAAAGTAGGAGAGAGCAGTCAGCCCAAGGAGAAAAGACACTATAAAAGACAGAATAAGTTGCCTTTCGTAAGGAGAAAAGATGAGGAGGAGGAAATATAAAATATTGTTATCTTCAAATAAAACATTAAGAGAAAGAAAGAATGGAAAACACAGTGTCATGTCCACATCAGGAAGGATGCTTTGAGGTCTAAGCCCCTGAATTAAGAACAAAGACACATTGTTTCTGCTTCCAACTCTGCCTGATAGCCCCTCCAATCTTATGCCTTGAGATGTGCAGCTACAAAATTTCCTCCCCTTCTTGATACTGCACTTCTAGTGGAAAGCATTTCACAGAAGAACTCACTCCGGTCACGCAAGGGCTGACCCTGCCCACAGCTGAGAAGAGCATGGCAGGAGGCTGCAGGGCAGGAGGCTACAGGCCGTGCTCTCCACTCACCTGCTTCACTTACCTACAGGCACGTCCTGTTGGCCAACTATGGACCAGTTAAGCTGTGGTTCTCAAGTGGAAAGCTGCAGGCTGAGCAGAGGCCATCTATTCTTGCTGTCTGAAAGGATTTTCACCCTGTTTAACATCTTCATCAATAACCTGAATGAAGGAATAGAGTGCACCCTCGACAAGTTTGCTGAGAAAAATGGCTGGCACATTAGAAAGCTGTGCTGCCATGCAGTGAGATCTGGACAGGTTGGAGAGTTTGGCAGAGAGGAAACTGATGAGGTTCAACAAGGGCATGCATGGAGTTCTGCACCCAGGGAGGAATAACCACATTCATCAGTGCAGGCTGGGGATGACCTGCTAGAAAAGAGCTCTGCAGAGAAGGACCTGGGTGTCCTGGTGGACAATATATTGACCATGAGCCAGAAGTGGCAAGAAGCCGAGTGGTATCCTGGGGTGCATTAAAAAGAGAGTCAAGGGAGGTGATCTTCTTCCTCTGCTCTGCCCTGGTGAGGCCACATCTGGAGTACTGTATCCACTTATGGGCTCCACAGTTCAAGAAAAACAGGGAACTGTGGAAGAGAGTCCAGTAGAGGTCCACAAAGATGATGAAGGGCTTGGAGCATCTCCCTTATGAGAAAAGTCTGAGAAACCCAGGACTGTTTAGACTGGAGAAGACTGAGAGAATGGGACCAGTCTTTTTTCAGTGGTGCTTAACAACAGGGCAAGGGGCGATGGACACAGATTGGAGCACAGAATGTTCTATCTGAACATGAGTAAGAACTTATTTACTTTGAGGTGTACAGAGCCCTGGAACAAGCTGCACAAAGAGGTTGTGGAGTTTCCTTCTCTGGAGATATTTAAAACTCACCTGGGCTCTCTCCTGTGCAACCTACTCTAGGCGTTGGACTAGATGATCTCCAGAGGTCCCTTCCAACACCTGAAATTCTGTGATTCCTCTGTCTAACCAGAAGCCTCCAGCCATTCTGGTGGACCAAGTATGAAGTGGCAGCTATAACAACCTGAATAGGTGAGATTCCAGGAAGGCCATGTCCTTCAATAGATGTTTACTGCAGCCTGAGCCAAGCTATCTTGTCTACATATACAGTAGAAACAGGGGCTGTACATGCCTTGGTTATTCATCATCTTCCAGGGCCCTTTAAACAGCATTCAAAGCACACATGTATGTGAGATGTTATTACAACTAACCAGCAGCTAGAAATTAAGGCATTACAGAGCAGACAAAGCTCACTGCTGTGCTGCAAAGTTGCTAGGAAAGGAGTATGCTTTCTGCTCAAGGAAATACATTGGAACGTGGACCTAGCTTAAAAGCTGCCAGTTTAAATAAATAATTTATATATAATATAAATATATTTATATATTATACATTAGTATATAATTATAGATTATAATACATGTTTTATAATAATAAAAGCATTTTGCACATAGGACTTTTTCTCCCAGGTCATATCAAGAACCATGTAGGCATCACCACTTGTTCAACAGGTATAGTCTGACTGCTACAAACCTAACTCACACCCTCAGCCTGTCATCATACATCATGCAGCCTCCAACAATCTTTTTGGCCACTTACCAGACTTCCAGTTTCCTAAAGTGCCAGAGAATCCAGTGCCAAACACATAATTCCAGATGCAGCCCCACAAGTGCTAAAGAGAAGGGAACAATCACTTCTTTTGACTTTCTGGCTATGATCTATCTGCCTGTATTTTTTTAACCTACAAGAAGTCTGAAATAGTGTTTTGAGAACTTACCAGTATTTACCATGTCTCACACAAGTTGTAGCTGGGAGTACTACCTCTTAAGGCTGCCTCCTGCTCCATGCATCATATATCTTTTCTCTCTTTTTTTTTTTTTCCCCCTCCTCTTTTCCTCCAGTTTGTTACTGTTTGACAGTACTTGGGCTAGTTTTCACCTGTCAATATTCATCTTAGTCTGAACCTTTGGAAAATTTCAGTCAAAACGATTCAGCTATTTACAAGAATACAAATGAAAAACTGTATTTCAACCAATCTGAGAAAAAAAAAAAATGACAAGGTCTACTTTGAGTTAAAAACAAACAAACAAACAAAACACAACCAACACTGGAAAACTAAATCAAAACTTTTCCTATCCTGCTGAGAATGCCAAAGTCTAGGTGAGTTACAAGCCTCCAAAATGTCACAGTTCACATTTGCTCAGATAAAAACCTAGCAAGGAAAAATCTCTGAGGGTTCTGTCTGAACTGGACACGCTTCATTTTCTTGCAAAGCTTAGTACTCCCCAGACTGCACAAGCATAGAGCAGCTGGATACTGCTGCTATGGAGATCCACTTAGTAGCAGCTTCTGGTGAGGGCGGGTTTGAGGCATTGCTCCTGTAGAGGCTGAGTTTTGAGTAAATAATTTCTGGAAACCTTTCTGTTCCTCTATTTTGCAGGCCTGGAGGAGAAAAAATGTCATGAACTCAAAAGAAGAGGAGTCCAGTGAGACGAAGTTTTCAAGTTTGAGATGACAGGATGAAAGATGGTTATGGATAGTTAAATATAGTTCAGAAAAGTTTTATTAGCCAGACCTACGAAATTCCTTAGTCACATTCTGACAGATGCAGCTGATTGTCAGATTTGGCTTGTAGCAACTTCTGCTGTTTTTTGGTAAACAACTATATTTTCAGACAGCTTACAGCAGCAAGGGATGAGCCCAACTTCTATTGGAAATGCAAAATGTTTATCCACCACCTGCTAGGAAGTCTTTTGTTACTTGAAATTTGTCTTTTGAGCTCTATGGAAAGCAAGTATGCTTTCTAAATGTATTTTCAAATAATGAAGCAATTTTGATGCCTTAAAACATGTTTTTTCCAAAATAAATAACAGATTTTATCACTTGAATTGTCTTTTAAATGATTATAAAATGGCTCAGGTTGGAACACCCTGAGAGAGAACAAGTTTCTCAATTCCCAGAGAGGCAGGCTGTAAAGCCCTTATTGACAATAGCAAACAGCTACTCACTTGCATAACCTTGTGAGCACTGCTATGAGCAATTCTTCACTGACAGGAATAAAGCTTTCATATTTCTAGCTCAGTATGGCAAAAAACGGTCATCATCAATAGAACGTTTTCATCACAACATTCTTCAAAATACACTGCAAACATCCATCTGGAAGAATCTCTCATACAAAAAAAAATAAAAATAAAAAAAATAAAGTCACCAGAAGCCATTGTTTACTACAGCAAAAGTTAGGCATTCTTTTGATAGAAAAGCATTTATTTCCTATACGAGGCTGCACTGGGAATTTTGTTTTACGGAAAGCTGGAACTAGACTCTTTACACTATACAGGCAACATATTAGTTAACAGCAAAATTGCTAGTCTGTCTTGACTTGGACTAGAGGTGATTCAGGGAGCAAGAGAACAGGACACCCTATGACCCCCAAAACTGTTGTCACTTACAGTGGGAGCCCAGCAGTAAAGAATCTAAAAGATAAATTAAGAGCATACCAAAAGGATTTTCCAACATTGTCATTAAAACACTCAAAAGGGACTCATTTTTAGAGGTCTTCATCAGCTCTAGCAGAATTCTCTCTTGCATACTGGCAGTGCTATTAAAAAGAATAGATCTGTGGATTTTAGAACCAGAGAATATTGCTAGCAATTTTGCCTGACCTAAATATATAAAATCACATCCAAATAAAATACTTTCGAAATAGTACTATTAAGGTCACATAATCCAGCATTCAAAAGTCTCAAAAGGGCAGTATTAAGGTTGCCTGTATGACCTTAATTCAGCCACCCTCTGTGTAGCATTATGTGACTGCACAGAATGGACAGGGTTTCTTAAATAGGTACCTAATCAGCATCTACTTTCATCTTTACTCAGCTGATATCTCGAGGGCAGCAGTGAACACATAGCACATAAACCCAGTCCCAGAAGTGCCTGTCATTTTATAGCTCATTATAGGCCTAGAGCAGAGCTTCAGTGACCCCAAGCTGCAGCACTCTCAAGGGATTTAGAGACAGTATCTCAATGCGGTGACTGAAGAAATGTAAAAGGCATGGGTCAGAATGTTTAGAGCCCTTTACAAAACTTGATCATCATTTGAAGTGTCTGTCCAGCACTTAGAACTTCTGCAACATCCCCTTTAACTTCTTGTGTCTGTAAAAAAAAAGAATAAAGAAAAAAAAGAAAAAAAAAAAGAAGAAAAAAAAAAGGACCTTCTGGATACACACAAAACCATATTTGCTCTTTTCTGACCTCTGTTATCCACAGTGGTAATATAAATATGAGAGCTGCTCTGAAAGTAACTCCCTCTTTTCTCACTGTGTTGGCCCAAGACATCAGAGGCAGTTGTCATGGCATGGCAGTAAAGGGTGAACCTTCCCAAAAATGTTCCATTACATTTTGTTGCCATGCGACAGATGGCAGCAGAGGGGCACGTGATGTGGAAGTGCAGATGAAGCAAAAATAAGCCACAAAATAAAGAGCGCCTTAATGAACTCTCCTGATCAAATTATCAGACTACAACCAGGGAACTGTATCTAGAGATAAATATCAACTTCAGTGCTTTGGTAACCACGACGGCAATGTTAAAATATTGCAGAGTTTGTGCCAGGTGGGTCCCATAAATGCTCACACAGGAACAGAAAGAACACTGCATGCAAATTCAGCAGGATTTCCTAGGTTGAATCCTTACTAGTGGCGTGATGTCACCACTAGAAGTTGGAATCAAAACGACAGTTCATTCCCCACTGAAGAAAAAAAGTTCAAGACGCAGCCCTCGGTGAAAAAAAATGAGATGTACTGTCTTTTGGGATAGGAAAGAAGAGATCTTTCTGCATTTCTTGAACCTGGACAAATCATCAACTTTGATCACTACATCTCACTATTGACTAAGTTCAAGGCTTTAACTTCCTGAGTCAGACTAGATAAGAAGACAGCCTTTCTCTTGCAACATGATAATACCAAGCCCTGTACCAGTTCAAAAATCTTGGAGCACACTGTCAGTCTTTGCTGGATTGTCCTACCACACTCACCATATAATCTAGATTTAGTGCCTTCTGACTCCCAGCTGTTTTGGCCAATGAAAGATGGGCCTGAATACGGATGGGTAACATTTTCTTAGCAACTTAACAGCTGTGAAATAGCAGGTCATGTTCACTAGTGCAGAATTTGATGTGCATAGTATACAGGCTCTTGTTAATTGCTGGCAAAAATGAATAGCTAATGGTGGCAACTATGTTGAAAATTAGTGATTTGTAGCTGAGAATGTGCTCTATCAAATAGTGTTATTGTGCTCTTTGTCTCTGTTGTTTCCATCAAAATAAATAGGAAACACTATTTTCAGAGCAACCTACACACCAACAAAGGTTTGAGGGTGAGACAGTGTGTCCACCCTCCTCTCTATCACATTAGTCAGATCTTAAGAACCCTGAGCTTCCAAGCACCTTTTCCTCAAACGCATTTAAGCATATTTCTGGTGAAGATTTCCATTCCATCAAATCAGCATTTTGTGAGCAGTCATAGACACCAGCAACAGGATAACAACCCAACACAAAGGCTAGAGATTTAGATATTACAGTGTCTTATCTGTTTCAACAGCACTCTACACGAACAATATAATATTTTCTGAAGTACTTTCAGACACATACTTCAGGTTGCACAAAACAAACACTAAACAAGGATAAAGGGAGTCCACATCTGGGTCACCCAGCATCCCTCAGCATGCACTGCTCTGAGCCCAGGAAGAGGAGAAGGAGAACACTCTAGCTCAGATAAGAGACATAAGAGAACTCACTTGTGTAAAAGCAAGACAAGAATTGAATTGAATTGGAGGGATGTGGATTTGATGGGAGGACCACTCAATGGATAAGAAATTGGTTGAAAGGCTGCAAACAGAGAATGGTGATTAATGGATCATGTCCAGGTGGAGGCTGGTAACGAACAACATCCTCCAGGGTTCTGTCTCGGGACCAGTGCTCTTTAACATCTTTATCAATGACATTGATGACAGAATCGAATGCACCCTCAGCAAGTTTGCTGATGACACCAAGCTGGGTGGTGCAGTTGACACGGTGGAAGGAAGGGATGCCATTCAGAGGGACCTCAACAGGCTTGAGAGGTGTGCCTGGGTGAACCTAATGAGGTTCAACACAGCAAAGTGCAAGGTTTTGCATTTGGGCCAGAGGAATCCCAGGCATCTAAACAGACTGGAAGGAGAGGTCCTTGAGAGCAGCCCTGCAGAGAAGGACAGGGGGGTCCTAATGGATGAAAAGCTTTACATGAGCCAGCAGTGCGCTCTTGCAGCTCAGAAAGCAAACGGTATCCTGGGCTCCATCAGAAGAGGAGTGGCCAGCAGGGACAGGGAGGTGATTGTCTCCCTCTACTCTGCTCTTGTGAGGCCCCATCTGGAGTACTGTGTCCA
>JAOWBP010001760.1:36966112-36983489 GCA_028571105.1 Tragopan temminckii | reverse complement strand
AGGAAGGAGGGGAGGGGGAGTTGCTATCTACATCAGGAAACAAATAGAATGTGAAGAGTTGCCCCTAAGTATGGTCACAAGCATGTCAAAAGCCTATGAGTGACAGTTAGAGACCAAGACAACAGAGAGCCATGAGATTGGTGTCTATTACAGACCACCTGATTAATAGGAGCCAGTCAGTGAGGCCTTCTACCTCCAGTTACAAAAGGCATCTTGATCCCAAGTACTCATCCTGTTGGGGGACTTCAATCACCCTGACATCTACTGGAAAAGTAGCACAATGAGCTGTAGGCAATCCCTTAGGGATAACTTCTTGGGTCACATAACATATGGCTCCACTAGGGGAGATGCAATACTGGATCTGTTACTCATCAATGCAAATGAACTGATTGATGACATCAGTATTGGAGTCTGCCTGGGCTGTAGTGACCAGGCTATGATGAGGTTCATAATATCGAAGAATATGAGACAGTCAAAGAGTAATGTTAGGGCACTTAATTTTAGGAAAGCTAACTTTCAGATCTTCAGGGAGTCAGTCAACAAAACATCTGGGAAACTGTCCTCATGGGCAAGGGCGCAGAACAAAGCTGGCAGATCTTTAAGGAAGCTTTCCTCAGGGCACAAGAGCTCTCCATTCCCAGGAGTAGAAAGTCAGGAAAGGAATCAAGAGACTAGCATGGCTGAACCAGGACCTGCTGATCAAACAGAAGAGCAAGAAGAAAATGCACAGGCAGTGGAAACAGGGACAGGTATCATGGGAAAAGTATAAGGAAGCTGCTAGGCTGTGTAGGGATGGAGTCAGGAAAGCCAAGGCCCATCTTGAACGAAAATTTACAAAGAGTGCAGGAGGAAAGGCTTCTACAGGTACCTCAGTATCTCAATCAGAAAAGGAAAGTCCAGGAGGGTGTATCCGCACCTTGTCCCCCTCTTACCCCCAATCTCTCCCAAGTGTCTGACACAGGCAAGCTGGTAACAACAGACAAGGAAAAGACTAAGATACTCAATTTTTTTTTTTGCCTTAGTCTTTTCTGATAACATCTCATCACAGAGGCCTAGTGTGATTGATTTGAAAGAGACATCCTTGAATATCCACAGGTCTACAGGTCCTGATGAAAGGCAGAGTACTGAGGGAATTGGTTGATGTGGTCTCCAAGCTACTCTTGGTGACATTTGAAAAGTCATGGTAATCAGATGAAGCCCCTGATGGCTGGAAAAAAGGCAACATCTCACCCGTATTTAAGAAGGCAAAAAGGATGACCTGTCAGGCTCACTTCTGGGCCAGGAAAGATCAAGGAGCAGATCCTCCTGGAAGCTATGCTAAGGCACACAGAAGACAGTGAAGTGACACGAGAGAACCAGGACGTCTTCAGCAAGGGCAAATCCTGCTTGACTAACCTAGTGAACTTCTAAGATGGTGTAACTGCATCAGTGGATAAGAGGAGAGTCACTAATGTCCTCTACCTGAATTTCAGAGTAAGGTCTTTGACATGGTACCCCACAACATCCTTCTCACCAAATGGAAAATATATGGATTTGATGGGTGTGCCATTTGATGGACAAAGAATTGGCTGCAGAATTGGATTGAATCCAGAGAGTGGTGGTCAATGAGTCCATGTTTGGATGGAGATCGGTGTCCCCAAGAGGTCAGTGCTAGGACAAATTTTCTTTAATATCTTCATCAGTGACATTGAGAGTGGGGTCAAGTGTACCTTCAGCAAGTTTGTGGATGACACCAAGCTGTGGGATGCAGTCAACATGCCCAAGGGATGGAATGCCATCCAGAGAGACCTACAGAGACTTGAGCAGTGAGTCCAGGAGAGCCACATAAGGTTCAATAAATCCAAGTGCAAGGTCATGCACCTGGGTCAAGGCAACCCGCACTGCTAATACAAGATAGGGGGTGAAATGATGAGCAGAGCATTGCTGAAAAAGGCTTGGGGGTACTGGTGGAGGGTATGGATGGTAAGTTGGACATGAGCCAGTAATGTGCCCTTGCAGCCCAGAAAGCCAAGGGTATCCCGAGCTGGATCAAAATACGAGTGGCCAGCAGTTGTGGTGGATGCCCAATCCCTGGAGACTTTCAAGGCCAGGCTGGACCAGGCTCTGAGCAACCTGGTCTAGCTGTGGATGCCCCTGTTCATTGCAGGCGAGTTGGACTAGATGACTTTTAAAGGCCCCTTCCAGCTCTGAGGATTCTATGATTCTATGTAAACCAATGAAACAAAGTCAAAGGATGGCCATACTTGAGATGCTGTGTCACAAGTGCTTGTCTCTCCAAAGCCATATATGAAATCCAAGGCACCTAAACAGCACGTGGAGAAAGGGCATGCAGAGACGCATAACAATTTGGAAGAAACCACATGAATAGGACAAAAGGCCAATGGAAGATATTTTTACTGTTCATATTTAAACTGGATCAGTTTTCTCACTCTTTTGAGAAGCTGAATCGACTTCTCTTTTCACACCATTTCTCCTAGGGACTCATGGTGGGCAATGAAAAGAAAAACCCATGGGGATGAAAAGCTGCTGGCAGCCACTGCTGGTGAACATGGCCCTTTCGTAACAAGAAGAAACCTGACACCTCTTCTAGCCTCCCAAACAAATTTCTGCACCTCCTTAATGTGCTTTTACAACTCTCCTCGGATATCTAAAACTAAAAGGAAACTTTTTCAAGGTTATGATAGTGCTGAGATTGATGCATCTTATCACCCTAGGCTAAAGAGTATTAAAATGTGACAAAAAAATGAAGTATTTTCTTTCAAAATTACTTAAAAATATTACATCTTCTAAAAGATCATCTGTGGACTTTCATTTATTTCACTTATTCCCAAGTCTACAGCTTTTCCCCAGAAGAGAAGAGTCATCTTTTCATTAGCTTTTTAAGGATGAAAAAGCTGTAACCAGTTCACTGCCAAATGTTCCACTTCACCAATAGGACACTTCTTTGTACACTAGTTGTTTTTTTCCCCAACACCACACAATTTTAGCAATAAAAATTAATTCCTGTCTACTAGGTTTCCATTTCATAACACATCAACATGGGAAGTACATTTCAAATCAATCTCCTGTCAAAAGCAAACAACTTTTTACCCTCACCCCATCACATCTCTCTAGCCTGAATCTTCATTTAGGAGCAATATTAATTTCTATTTCTCAGTTGCAGCTGTGCAAGGATAAAAAAAGTCATTTTTCTACCCAGGCAGAATAGAACACTCTTTTTAATTTGTCAGAAGTTTAAGTTAATGACCAAGTACTGATATCATTTCCTGCAATGACCTAGAGTCCAGCTGGAGAAGGGAAGTGCATCATGCCCTTGTCCAGGGGATTTTCTAATTTTTAGTACAGTGACAGTCACACCTTTCAGGTATTTCAGAAATATTCATAATAGCCATGCACCAGACAGCATAGGTGTCAGGCATCAAAAGAACATTTCCACATTGCATAAAGATAACTTAAGTGGGTAAAGTTAAAGCCTTTCTGCAGATCAAGATGGATTTCTTCCCAGATAAAGAACACTGGTGAGAACAAGTTATCTTTTGCCTACTCCTCGCAATGTGATTCACATTTTGCTTATGAAGCAAAGCAAACAAGAAATACTGTACAGAAATACACCCCATGCTATAAGATATCCCAAATGCAATAGCTGTAGAGGAGTGGTAGGACCTCTGACTGTTAGTGCAGCTGGCAGTACACACAGAAACTCAAAAACAACCCTGAAAAGATGCATATATACAACACCAACTGCACTCTAAGTCTGTTGCAAAGTAGGTAGCAAGTGTAATTGAACATCTGCTAGAGTTTGGCCCATAGTTATTTCTAATTGGGTTCTTTCTCTCTCTACACCTGAATTTGATAGCAGATGTTTGGTCTAAGCACTGTTTTAAACATTTCTGATGGTTCTGGCACATTCCTTTATGAGACACCAGATGTGCAGGTTCTGAAATAGCTGTTGCTGACTTCTACCTATAGAGAAACTGGAAGTCATGTAAGTAAGAAATAAAGTAAAACTTGTTTGCATTGTGATTATTAAAAATAATAATTTTTAAAATGAAAAGCATTAAAAAGCAGGTTAACAAGAGGAAAGGGAAAATATCTAATTTAAAATGAGGTTTAGAATTACTTCAGGCTTGACAGTCCATCTGGACATTGCTAAATGCCTAGTCACATCAAAACATCTTGTTTCATTTCAGTTCCCGATTTTTTTTTCCTGAAGTGTCCCCTATAGTTCCCAGCCACAACAACATCTTTCACAAACTCCATATTATGTTTTGTGTCACAAGAGGATCATTGTAGAGCAACACAGAGATTACTCAGTATGGTGTTCAGATCACAAGCAGAATATGACTGCCTGCTTCTTTATGCCTGTTTTTTTTCTTGGTTCCCTTATCAGCATCATCTGTGAGTAGTTCACCGCAACTCTAATTATAGGTCCAAGGAAAATCATCAGGAAAACAATACTTTATTTTTATACCTAATGCCAGTAGCTTGCAATTTGCTTTACTCTAAGAAAGGAAAAAAAAAATGTTTACAAATGTATGATTATACAGCAGATCTTAAATTGCACAACTATTAGCTGTAAGTATTGACTACTGTCAGAGCTCTACTGCTGCCCACGAAAAGGTCAGGCCTTTCCATTTGTGTTGTTTTTATGTGAGGAATACCAAATAATAACACACAATTTATTGGGCTGCTGAGATTTTCTTTTTACCCAAACCTGCCTAGCAATCACTGGCTTTGAATCTTCTTTGCCATTAATATAGGAATGAGGTGAGCTGACGTATTTTTCCTACTTAATTAAAAGAATTTAATTTTTCATACCAACATACAAAATGAATAGTCTTAATTCAGGGACTGATTTAGCTGGGCACAGTGTATGAAGCGACAGGCAGGTGTTTTGCCTGTCAACACATAGAACATTTAATTTTGAATGCTCCAGTGACAGATTATGTCTAGGTTATGGATTCTTGTGTGTTCAGGCCCTGCTCAATGCTTCGCTTCCTGCTGCTGGCAGGCTCCTTTTTTTTCTTGCTTCTTGCAGGCTGTGAAAGTTTATTAGCACCTCTCTCTTCACCTGCCCCTGGTGATCTGCCCAGCTTCTATGAGCCCATTCTATGCCTTCTCACTGAAATTGATCTTAATCTAGTTTTTAGTTTAACATGAGTACTAATAGAGCATTAAAAAAAAATCTGCATGTTGGCAAAGGATTAGACCCAAGAATCTTCAAGGCAGATATGACAGACACTTTACAACACGGTACTAAGGATGAACTTACAGACCACCATAGACCAAACACATAGAGGCCTATGTCAACAAAAACAAGGAACACACATGTACCACGTTAGCCATTTAAGCCAATTCACCAGGTATCAACAGAATCCCTGTGAGGTGTGACTCACATTCCTTTCCACAATCTCTGAACTGGAGCAGCAACAATAAGCATTAGGAAAACAAAACCTCAGCACCACCGTTTGGCTTCAATCACTTCCATGATGAGACACATATTAGCAATTTTTCTCCCTTATCTGTTACACTGCTCTTCTGTCCCACACTGGTGAACATAGGGCTGCTAATGAAAGGAGCAGTAATTCGCTGTGCTAATGGAAAATAAGTAAAGAATCATATGCACAACACCGTGCCACTAGCCCTGTTCATTTTATTTTTGTTTTATTATTATTATTTCATTGTATCATATCTAACGGATTGATGAGATGGTAAAGCACCGAAATGTAATATAATTTCTTACCTTGTTTCCAGGAACATTCAGATGAAGGAATGTGAGGAAAAGCGCAAGATTTAGCTGTTCTTCTTTGTGGATGAAAAGGATGACTTGTAGCATCTCTCAACACCTTCAGCCTTAATTTCTGTGATCCTGTAGAAGCGATACATTCATATGGCAAATAAGACCATTCCTGTTTCCAGGAGTTAATTCTTAAACAGAGTTTTTAATAAGACATAAGACTTTGTGCTTCAGGGTTTACATTAATATTAAAGATGCATATATTTTTCAAAATGGGGTGGGTAGAGTTTCATCCACTTCTCTCTGTAGCATCCCACATTGGCTGCCCCTGGGAAAGAGAATCAGGCAGGCTGTGCTTCTGATCCAGTATGACAACTCCAGCATTGCACATCTGTACAAAAAAGTGTGGGCAAGAATACTTGCTAACACATCAAAAGTACTTAACATCTCTCCCACTTTGAAAGGTTTCTTTATCCTCATTCACTTTTTACACACTAAGCATAGGAGTGGCAGCAAAACTATTCTTTCTCAACATGCTTACATACATATGTATGCACACATATATATTACACATACACACCTATAAATGTATGTATGCTTACAGAAAAAAATCCATGTACATGGCACAAAAACATTATTATTTTGTTATCAAATACAAACTAACTTTATTTCTGACTTAACTGAATTGAACTTCAAAGGCCTTGAACACAGATTTAATCATTTTAGCTGGGTTTTGATGACAACAGCATCAAACATGTCTCCCTTGAAAGATCAAACAATACTCTGCTCTTCTGCTTCAGTAGGCAAAGTTTCATTCAATGACATTTTCGATCCCAAAGAATGTGAAGAAACTGATATGCCACATGTTAAGGTGACCGGGAAGCTTTTCTCTCTTGCTGTTAACAGCTCTTGCAAATGTTTACATTTTACCCTGACATAATTACCAATTTTAATTCCTTTCAGTGCATTTAATCTCTTGTCTTTTTCCCCACTTCCTTCAATATCAGGCATATGAAATCAAATAATTTCATACACCGATGTTTGGAAACCACTGAACACTGATTATCATTTTCAGTTCTGATCAGATTTGCTGCAGTTCAAATTAGAAATGGTCACTGAAGGAATTCCACACCAAAAATTCAAAGGAAGAATATAGTCATATTTTTGTTGTTGTTTATAAGCTGAAAACTTTTTAGCTGTTCACAGGAAAACAGAGAATTGAGGAGAGCTCAAATAAATCTTAGTATATGGCTATGAAGTCCTAAACCTGATGTTCAAAGCTGGTATCTATAAACACTTCAGTTTTTTTTTTATTCACTGCACAACTGTTGAGTTTGTGTACATAAACCTAACCAGGAAGATACCACACCTTCATTTTCTTCCAAGTTTCATGCTTTTGCATCTCTCCATTCATATCTGCTCTGTCCTGAGAATTTGGTATTTATTAAGTTTTTAATAACAGAATAAAATCCAAGCTACATTTTAAATAAATGGGTAAAAAAAACTGGAAATATTCCAAATACAGGCTTTTCACATACAATTTTCAGAATGACACAAATTAAAACTAAATATAAATATAACAAGTGGCCTTCAAACAGTTTGAGTAAGAAAAAGAAATTACACCTTTTCTAAGATTCTGCAGAAGTCAAAGGAGAACGGAGGCAAGGCTGGATAAAGCACAAAGAAGGGATCTTTGAGTTTGCCTACTATACGTGCAGCAGTACACACAGCAAAAACCCAAGCATTATACTGAACTTGCATCTATTCTCAGGAGAAAAAAGGACAGATGTTAGTTACGTTGTAAAAAAAAATACTGAAAGGCACCCAAATATTATGTCAATGAGACTGATAAGTATAAAAATCAATATAGATTAGCAACAGCACATACAGGCATGGAGTGGAAACTCGTATGATGAAGATAGAGGAGGTTCAATTTTGGTTATATGCTTTCAGCAATAGGGAAAATTATATATGCCCCACACTTCCAGAAACCTTCAACAGAAAGCAAATATTGCCTCTTGCCCACTACACGATAAAAAAAACAATTCAGGCAGCTGCAGCTACACAACTAGAAGCAACGTTAGTATCTACATCACAACAGACTCTTTCTCCTCTCAAATAAACTTCCCTGATTTAAATATTCCTCAAATCTTTACTGTTTAATCATGGACTCCTCTTGTAGCACATACACCTAATTTCAAATAGGAATTTGTAAGAACAAAACTTCAACCATTCCTTGATTTTTTCTTCTTTGATTTAGTTATACTCATTTTTCTCTTTGAGTAGCATTTACATCTTTGGCTAATTGTCAGGCATTTCAGGCATATGATTAACCATAAATTAAGAATAAAAAGGAGCTCATGTAATAGTAGTAATTTCTAGATATTTGTTAAGATAACATTTGAAAAATAAAATGTATTAATTATTATTCGCCTATCGTATCAGCTAGAGTTACATAGAGTTCTAGTGCGATTGCACACAGATTCACGGAAAGTCTTATTTTTGAGTTAAAAATAGCTAGGGAAGCAAATTCATTAGGGCTTGTATATATATATGTATATATATATATATTTTAAAGCAGTAAAACCCATATTATAGCACTTATTACATGCTCAGAGATTTTATTGCAGCTCTGTAGAAAATAGCTGTTAATCCTACTGTCTGTGTAGGCTCAGTAAGGCAGTCCTTAAAAACAGAATACAAAAGTACTTAGGGCCTTCCACTCCTCTCCTGTAGATTACATGTCTCTTATGCCATCAAGAATAGTAAAGTGTTTCTTTTTACTGCTAAATTCTGAAGCACAAGGTCATGAAAAATTCTGTACAAATAGCAGTCTGTTACTAGAGATGATCTGGGGTTTATTTTTTGTTTTTGTTTGTTTTTTAATTAATGTTCCCCCAACCTCACGTAAGTCCCTGTCCGTCGACTTCAGCAGAAAGCTGAGCTGCTATCCTCAGTGTAGAGTGCCCCCAAAATCACACGTAGATGCACAGACGTTCATGCACACAGTACGCACACATCACAACAAATGAAAACCTCAGAACCACAAGAAAGAAACCGTTTTTCTCTTGGGGAATCCTGCATTAATCTCTCCTCTTTCCTTGCCAGTAACTGTAACGAAAGCACTGGCTCAATAGAGCACAACTCATTAATATTAGAACCTAATGTGTTAAGCACTGTTAGAACATCTAGTCCATTATACATGAATGAAAGCTAATCTAAATATAGAGTCTGAAACAAAAACCCATGACCTTTTTATTTTTTATTTGGTAGGTTTCTTGCTGACTTCATTTTACTTTCCCTACATTTTGAAGACGACAAAAAAACAGTAAGACCATTGCAAAAGGCAGGCCACATTACCACGATTACAGAGTACCATCTAGAGCCTGTAACAGTTATAACACTCCTAAAAATAAAGCATTTCCTGAACTCTCAGTAGGGTCCATGGACAAGAAATAAAAAGAAGTCCTGTAGTTTTTCTAGCACTACAGAAGAGATGGTCCAATATGATGGAAACAGATGTCAAATGGAACGCTTTGCATCCCTCATGCCTTTTTTATCCTGTGGTTGAGCCTTCAGGAAAAAAAAAATGGATCTAGGGAGAAAATGGTATGTTTGACTTAATCATTTTGGCATGTTGGCTTCGTTGGGCTGTCAATGTATCCTGAAAGCATATTTCTCATCACTTACAGCAGACAGGCTCACAGCACGTAGCTCACAGCTCAACAGTACTTTCAACATAACTAACTGTTGACAATATTTGAACTTTTGAGCCCTGCCATCCTTGGGCACAGTCACAAAAAGGGCACGTTAAAACACCTCAGTCTTCAGGGGTCCCTCCCTCCCTCTTCACAAACTGAAGTCTTCAACCTTGCCTTACAAATCCCATCTCAAAAAGACACCATGAATCCCATTTAATTAGAGGTTGGCTGGTCTCAATTCAGAAAGCATATTCTTCTAGCTCATTCTTATACATCTTTGGTTAAACGCTAGACTCCATTAGCAGGACCTATGTTTTCTCCGTGCAATTTTACGCCAGGTACTAAGTACTCTGGCAAGTCCTAAATGAGAGTTATAGTGATGAGCCATTTGTAATGCCAGGTACATGTGAAAGACCAGTAAAAAGGCCAACAAGTCCACGCCCACACACCTCTTTCCTTTCAGTTCTTCCTCTTCCCATCTTCAATCCAGCAGGTCAGCCTTTCCTCTTACCTCGTTCCATTTTATGAATATCTCTTTTCTACAAAGACATGCCTACAGCTATCAGCAGCCCACATTACAACAGAATTAAAGCCACTGATATGTAAAAGAAAAGGGAAATGCTGGGGATGTGTGATTACTGTTTAAACGATATAGTTTCAGGGTCAACACTACAGAAGGCACTCACAAAGAGGCTGACAAGTAAAGATGAATGGCTAATGAATGAGGGCAGGTACATTATTTAATGCACATTTGCCTTCTCTGAGATCCGTAGACTCTGCTACCATCTGCTGGTTCATGAAAGAGAGCCAGGGAATCTATTTTAGTGGCTCTATGTACATAAACTTTCAGCTGTCTCTCATTATGAGAACAGTCCTCATTTCAGGTCACAGCCTACCTTCAGCCTCTACAGAGCTGTCAGTTATGCTCACTTTTATTTACTGATGCATTTCCAACAGCAGGCATGAGGAAGAATTACAAGCAGTCACTGCAAAATTTATATTAAATCCAAATAATGCACATTTTCGGTATCTTGAAAAAAGCAAAAAATGAATCAATGTAATTAGTTCCAGTTCATTCTAGAGAACAGAGAGTGACAACAGATTGAAATGTATTCCATTCTGGTTTTGAATGAATGTACCCTTCATTATGCTTCACTATACAGCAGATATATAAATTGGCACACTCCACTGACATCAATGGAACAATACAGACTATCTTTTGAGAATGCGAGCCAGCAAGGATAAGTGTCAGACCTTAAACATCACTAAATGCAAAGTTACGGCCAAGTTACACTAAATAGAGGAAGAAAGGAAACAAGAACACATTTCCAAACATAGTATTTTTATTCTACACATTCTGCCCTTAAACAATGTAATAATAGACAGACATTTACAGGACTCACAAACCAGTTTTAAAATCTCCATCATTTATTCATCCATTTAACCCATCAGGACATTTAAGAAACAGTAGGCGGTCGTGGCAAGTAACTCCTTTTGCAGACAAGTGACATTATAAATTGGATGCACACAGTCAACATAATTCTTCAGAACTTAAGGCCAAAATAGATCACCCTGGTCACTTAGCACAGTCCACAGAATTTTATCTAGCGATTCCTCTTTCCAATAATCATTTCATCTGAGTTTGATGCTTCAGAGAGGAGAAAAAAACATGCCCAATCCTCAGGTCTGAGGACTAACTGTATACTCAGGTCATTCACTTTCACACTGGTACTAGAACAAAGCTGTACCACTCCATGGGAAGCTCAAGGATTATCAGTGATTCAAAGAGGCCAGAGTCCTCCAAAAGCTACCTGCCTTCACAGAACAATCTATGGCATCCCAGACCGCAGGACAGATATTTTCCCCTCCTGAAAGCTAGCAGAAATTCCCTTTTTCACACCAGAACTTGGTGTGCCTCACTAAAATCTGTAGTCATCCATATTTCATGGCAACATCTAAAGAATGAGATTGAGATTTCCTCAATTTGGAGACATTGGAGTAAAGGGCTCTTGGAAACATTTTTGAGAAAAGTCTACGGTGAGTTTTCTGCATTTGCTCTCAGGAATCAGTCTCACTCCTAGATCCATAAAGCAACAGCAAGTGGCTTCCTTTAGGACCTCCAAATAAAAATGCATGAGGAAAAGGAATCTACGCATGCGGCTTTAGCAGAAGTGAACATCAGACAGCCTTTGTTCATTGTCTGCTATCTAGCAAAAAGAAAGCTGAGGTTACATGAGTCAACGAGAAAGCACTGCCTCTATATTCTACTCCTACATGGGTTATACCAGAACTCCTTTACAATAGAACTGGACATCATTTCAGCTGTACATCTCTGGAGAAATCGTGTTTGGATTGCTGACATATGCTGCTTCGTTCAGAGCTGAGTTAATGCTACAAATAACTTGCAGATGAATCACAGTAAAGCCCTAGTATAGCCTCAATGGACTTGGCATGGTCTGACTGGAGATGGACTTCTCTTGGTCTATTTCAGGCAGAATTTTTGTACTACAACATTTTAAATAACTCTGTACTCCTATAAATAACTCTATGAGCATGAAAAAAAATGACATTTTTTAAACAACACGTGTTAGTAAATTTGAATCTTTAATGCCCCCTAGTTATGTATCATTTTAACATTTGATTTTGGGAGGGAAAGACAGCAAATATCCCATGAGAATAAGCCAACATGAATTATGAATGACACTGCTTTTCAATAACAAATGTGGAAAAATGTTGGAAAAGATCTGATTCAACAAAAAAAATATCACCAAATGTGTAATCATAAAATGAATTCTCAATACAATAAACTAGCTGAGCCATTTTATACACTTAAGAAGCCAAGCTCCAGTCACACAGATACCTATCTCTTTTGCATGAATTCACTTATATGATTTTCTATATCTACAAAAGAAACCAGGAAAAAAATATTTACAAATATTTGACTATAATTATTAGAAAGCAATAAAAGCACACAGAAGCTTTGCAAAAACAGTTCCCTTTTTTAACCACATAGCTGACAAATGAACTTGGCTTTTATTTTTGAGACCTCAGGAGGAGATGAGATTATCTGCAACAAAAAACAAAGAAACAAACAAAATGCCACAAGGGAGTTAAGAAACCACCACAAATATTTCCATTAATGTATGCATCAGAGAGACATAGAGAGACTTCACCACACAAGCAGCCTTGCAGCCCAAAGACATGATGACGTTCTTTGCTCCTTGTAGGTCCCAGCTCCAGACTTTCTGTTGAAACAGCACTGCTTGTGGGGGCTAATCTCCAAGTGCTCAAAGTTTAGAAGTCCTACATATATTTACAACACTGCACTTAAAGAACAGATGGCTTTGTGCAGGTATTTTTGAGCTGCTACAAACAGTACTTCACTGTAGATGTATACATCTATGTACATCACATAACAGGATTTGTTGCATTTACTTGCCTTACTCTTAATAGTTGCTTTACATCAGCACTTCCTAAAATACTCCCTTATAAGGGCAGGGTATTTTTTTTTTTTTTATTTTATTTTTTTTTTTAGCACTGATCAATTTCATTTGAAAGACAGCAGAGGAAAACAAAATCCACCTCCTAAGACATTTTACCAGTGAAATCAGAAGAAAAATATTGCATTGTAAATGTTACACAGAGATTAATTCTCCCACTTGTAGATATGAAAGTCCCTGCAAGAAAATGTGCACTTCATCAGAGAACCATTAAAATGAGCTAAAATGTATATACATTTAAAGCAAGAATAGTCATAAATTATTTTGAAACTAAAGAAACATTTGGAACCATGTCAGCCAGACATGCCTACAGAAATTCTACAATTAAAAATGGGAGTTAGAGAGCAGAAAGCATTTAATTTTTTCCTGAATCTGTTACCTAGACAGTCTGTCATCTTACACAGGAAGACCAGTACAGTAGAAACGAAAGTTCTGAATCACAGTTTATATATAGCTCAATTCTTTATGTATTCATCTTTCCCAAAGGAATCATCTAAAATAAATCATAAGAACATTGTCACAGGAATACACAGATGTACATAGCTCTCTTACAACAAATAATTAGAGAGCTATTAGGAACCTTGAAGAAAAAAAGATGTCCTTTTATGCCCCTTAAGATTTCACTGGATTACAAAACCTTACTTCCACGTGGGTTTTTCTGACATAATTACAGTTTTGTTTGTTTTTACAAGAAAGCAGGATGACACACTTCGGAGTGTGTACCATATTGAATAAACTTAACATAAAATGGTGATGATAGTGCTCTTTCACTCTCTCATTTAGTGGCTGCTGTAAATTCACCAAATGTTTTTTAAAATCACATGAGGTAACTAAGAGTCAACAAAAGAAATATTCCCATGAGGCAACTTGCATTTGCCATAGATCTTGGAATAGCTGTTACAGACTTATTTTTGTCTTCAAAGCTCATATTTTTCCCCCAGTAGAAATGTACCTCACTTACCAAAATAGCTACTTGGCCAACCTAAATTACAGAAACAGAGGCTGTCCCCTCTGTGTAATGCAGACAGATGATGATATTACACATAAACCTCATACCCATTATTTTGATTGAGGAAAAGATTTTTTTTCCAACTTCAGTGATAATCTCAATTGGTATTTCCTTCTGCCATTCCTCTAGGCATAGAATTACCATATATCAAGAGTGAATCCTAAATATTCCATGCTTACAGACAGGGGAAATTAGAGGAAAAAAGATCTAGTAAACACATGGCTCTTTACTAGCAAATGTGGGCAACAACCTTGTCTTCATCATAAAACCAGTAGTCAAATCTGAATCCGAATAAGTCAGCATAAATACTTCCCCTGGCTTAATGAGGGCCAGGGCTTCACCCTAAGTCTTTAAAGCAAGTAAAAAGAAAAAGCAAAGCTTACCTCTATAAAGAGAAAAAGTAAAGAAAGTGGGAGATTAATATATTTTTTTTAAGGAGTTAAAAGGTCATTCATCTTTACGAAAGCTAACGAAACAAATGTCATTAGATGTTGGAGATATGAAAGGTCAAATAAATATCCTGAACATGAAGCTAAAATGTTATTGAAAGACTAAAGGAAGAGGTGAGGCACATTTCTTCCCTTGAGGATAGAATGATTAAAGAATAAAAATAAGAGACAGAAAGAAACAGAAGAAGTCCAGATACCGAAGATTTGAAGTAACAAGACAACATTAGAAAAGAAATAATTCCCCTATATTAATTAAGAAGCAAGCAGTAACCAGAATCTAGAGAGTTCAAACTGTCTAGAACGTTACTGAACATAGTTTTTAAAACTTGAAATTTCATAAGAATCGTATCTAACAAATTACGGAACATTTCATGATAGAAATATATTTTTATATTCGGTCTAAGAAATCACATTTGTACAATATATGAAAAGAAAAAGGAAAATGAAGTAACTCCACTAAAGAATGAAGAGAGGGAAAAACCTTCATTTACCAAAGATGACTTTAAACTCCTTCTATGTTGACCTTTGGTCTCATGGTAACTCCTCACAATTAACTTTGAAAAGAAGGTTTTTTCCTTCAGGCAATTTTCTTTAGAAATACTTTTATTTGGAACATTAAATAGAATACTGTCCCAGTGCAAAAGACCAAACAAATATGAGAGTCACTGAGATATCATCTGTAACGCTATAACAGGATGATAACAGCAAGGTAGCAAAATCTCTGACTACAACAAACAAGAACGAGCTCAAACGCAGCCACAAATACAGAAATAAAGGAAAAGAGCTGCTTACCTTTAGAAGGCCGCAGATAGGCAGAAATCTCCAAAAAGAGGTGCTCTCACCTCCACTGCCAACCCTTAAATGATTCTGGCTCCACCCCTTGTGGTCACTCAGGTACATTGCATACACCTGAGCTCCCCTGGGTTGGCCCTGCCTTCCCACGAGGTGCTCAATCACTGTTTCAGGCTGTGACTTAGCATTTCAACTACATCATCCAAAAAGACATTCAAGATAGCATTTATGTCTAAGTGTTGCAGGGTAGGATTGTGTACCAAAAATTGTGGAGAAATCTATCCATTCTTCTTCTGCATTTATTCAATTTTCATCATTAGAAATTGTATTCAATTTTAGATCCTTCATGCTAAAATATAAATATTAAGCTATTTTTCTCATGATTTGAGTGACTATCAGTGTTCTCATTCCTTCCCGTTCTTGATTCTGACAAGGACTCAGAACAGTAAGTTGATTATCATAGTGTCTAATACGTTCTCTTTAGAGAAGCATATTTTCCAGTATACTCATAGCACTTTTTGTTTTTTTTTCTAATTTGATTATTGAATTTGATTCAGCTGTGATGCGATTCAAATCCTGAATGCACTTTCTCCTAATTTAATGCCCTATTTTAAAAGTATTACCCTTCTTTTCTGACTTGAAAAATAACAACTGCTCTCCAACAGGATAAATAGTAGCAAACTGAAAAATGGCATATTTCTACATTAAGCCACAGAATGCAAGCACCTGTTTCCATATGCTAAGTATTCTGCACTGTTAAACAGTAACCTTGTACTACTGAAAGCTATGTGTGTAAAGAAGCAAAATGCAACTTTCTGCTGCTCTTAAATCTTTAGATCTCAATGAATTCCAAGTAGATGAGTTAAGCTTTGTCAGCTCTACTGTATGTATTGAATAACAAAGTACAGAATAAGAAGCAGTTTTCCTAACACCTATTGTTGCCTCATCGTTAGGTCAGACGTGGTTTCTATGAGCCACAGTCTTAAGTGTCCTGATCGTCCTATTTCTCCCCTGTGTGCGGCAAGGCTGGACAGAGACTAATGTGTCACAGTCTGCCAGAAGTGAACAAAATTACATCCAGACAGCAGGAAAGATGGGAAGGAAGTTTCACGTAAAACATACCTCAAGGTGTGTGGGCAAAGAAGCAAGTAATTCTGGGGTAAGGTAAGATGGGAATTTACAGTCTGTTCACTGTTTTTCTGTAAACATCCTGCCATTGGTATTTGAAGGTAGCTCAGCCAACTCTCTTCCACTGATGGTAAGACTGATTTGAATTATTTCTTTTTCATGTGCATGTGAACATATGTATGCAAACAGCTCCTGGAGAATTACTCACAGGCTTTGATTATTTAGGAATACTGATTGTTATTCCATATTCCCTGTGTATTTTTCTACTTGAATACAGAGGAGTAGGGGAGCTGCTCAGGAAGGAGTAATCTTTTGTCAGATCCCAAATTAAATGAACAGCATTTGGGATGTTACCACACACATTTTAAAATGGCTATAGTTACTCACATTGCCCCCCCAGTTATCTTCATAAACAAAAGTCCTACTTTGAGTATCTATCATGCTTTCCATTAGGGCTATAGGAAGGACTTGTTTTTCCTGGCTTTGGGATCCCACATTGCTTTACATTGCACTTTCTCTGGTCTTCTTTAGGTGTACCAGTCTAGCTCAAACTGCTACTAGTCCACTTGAAGGCATATTGCTCAGGAGCTCTGCCTCAAACAGTCCTGGAAAGCACTCAAATCCAAGAAAACACACAAACCACTCTTTTATTTCAAGTTTTCCAGGTACAATCCTTTCTTGGCAATTGTTTTGGACTAATTTGGCCATAAAGTCAATCATTTTCCCATTTGCCCACAAATGTAACTATACTATCTCAAACATAAAAACAAAAAATAAAAAATAATAAATAAATAAAAAATAAAAAATAAAGGAATTCTGTTTCTATCTTCAACTTTGCAGATCTTTCAGACAAAAACATTTCTGCATCATATTTCATGCTCTCCTGAATGGCGAAAAGAAGGAAATTGCCCAAGATCTACAATGTTGATCTACACCTCAATTTCATGTAGATTTAAATCAGTTCTGCGGCATAATTCCCTTGCCAATTACCTCTGGTATTTCATTTACTCTGTATGGCAAGGCCCAGCTTGGCACCACTGGAAAATTTTCTTCTCTCTCCA
>JAOWBP010001760.1:36940404-36966012 GCA_028571105.1 Tragopan temminckii | reverse complement strand
TTCACAAAAGAGCATATTTTCCCTTCTTCCTCCTGCTATTTTCTCTCTTGTCCAGACACTTTCTTTCCTTTATGCAAGGCAAATGGATTTAAATAAGATCAAGCTGAGGCATGGAAAGCATGTCCATCTGAGACAAACTGGTTTACTGTGATCCAAATTTTGAATTTGAATTAGATACATTACCAGAGAGTTTTGCTGCCTTCATTACAGTATATAAGTGTGTGTCCAGTTCTTCATATTTAAGGTCTTGTTTTGCTTTCAGATCTCATCCTCATGGATTTCCTTTACCAACTTTCATTTCATAGAATCACAGAATATCCTGAGTTGAAGATCATAAAGTCCAATTCCTGGCTCCACACATGATCATTCAAAATTC
This sequence comes from Tragopan temminckii, assembly GCA_028571105.1. Taxonomy (NCBI): domain Eukaryota; kingdom Metazoa; phylum Chordata; class Aves; order Galliformes; family Phasianidae; genus Tragopan; species Tragopan temminckii. The sequence continues at coordinate 36,965,636 of JAOWBP010001760.1, read as the reverse complement.
AAACTGTATTTCTGACAGCTTTGTTCGAACACTGCTTGAACTCCAGCAACCTGAGGCTATGACCAATGCCCTGGGGAGAGTATGTCAGTTCCCACTCACCTTCTCTGAATTCTTTCACCATGAATTTTCTGGCTGTTTCTTTTCTATCATTCTATTTCTTTTTCATTAGAGTGCAGGCCTCAGTGTGTAATGGCAGAAGATCTGTGTGGGTGTCTCTATTCACATGATATTTGAGCACCAGGATCACCAGGGCCCTGATGCTGAAGACTGGTTCAAACACAAGACTGTCCCCAGCCAGTTAAGAACCACAAACACCCAGACTTCATTCAGATTTTTCTATATCTTGTTCTCAGCAATCCAAGGGTTTTTACACACCATTGTTTTCTCGAGGTTAGTCTGAAGATGGAAAATCTATGTAAAGCACTGGGATGCCTTTTGGGAGATCACTGTTGGTTCCAATTTGGTCACAGCATCTGATGAATGAAATTAGTCAGCCTATTACTTCCTCCAACTGTAAAGAGGTTGTTTTCTTCTCTTTCTGACCTCCCACAAGAACAAAGCTTTTTCAACAGAGATTACTGCAGCTTCTCAAAGGTGTCAATGGACAATCCATTAAAAAAAAAATTAAAAAATCATAAACTAATTAACCTTGTAATCACTAGTATTTTAATAGAACTCTAAGCAGGGTGGATTATTTAAAATACCCACTTATATTTAATTACATTACTTTTTAAGAGATTATGTGGTAACAAAGATTGGTATCATTAGCTCTGAGACTGTACTAAAAAGTTGTAGCCATTGTATCTTTTCCTTCCAACAAACAAAAGTTATCCTTATTCAGATTAACATATTTGCATTGTGATTGTGTTTAAGACTCCTGTCAGTCAGCAGTTCTGAAAATAATACAGATGAGTACTCTGAGTCATTGCCCTGAGGAAATACATTTTAAGCAGATAACATTAAAAAAAAAAAAAAAAAAAAAAAAAAAAAAAATAAAAAAAAAAAAAAAAAAAAAAAAAAAAAAAAAAAATTCACAGATTATAGACTATAATTTTTTAACACAGAAATTCTTGCAGGTGACCATAGTACAGCTTTGAACCTCCCAAAGGACACATTCACAAGGCATAAGTTAGGCACCTAGGTGAAGAAAGTAGATGGACAACTGCAGGTTTTTAACTGATGTAATTAAAACCACCTTCAGGAGGCTAAATAGGAGGCTGAGGCTCTGGATATTCACCATTAAGACACCCCCATTTATTTGAAAATTCTGCAGTTTCATAGCTAAGCTATTTACCCATGCTTCCGAGAGAAGGAAAGACATATTTTTATGCTCAAAGTCTGAGAGAACATATCCTATATTTACATGTATATTGTTATTATACTTGAAATCTTAAGTCTGCTCATTGTTACTCCAGAAGTAGTTGCAACAGAAAAAGAAAGAATAACAATGTGTCAGAGCACAGAAAAAAAAAAAAAACAGTAACAGTCACAATTCAGTTGAAACTGTTTCACCTAAAGTTCTTAGTTACTCCTCCATTTCCTGGTGTTACACTAACCCTTCCAGTGCTCCTCTGAGTCCTAAGGCTGATGGTTTCACTCTAGGGTATGAATTAAACCCTGGTGAAGTGATTACGACCACCAGCCAGCATCGGGAGTCTTTCACAAGGAGGAATGCAGTGTTTAGGTTGGTGTTTTTTTCTTTGACACTCCAGGAGTCACCTATGGTCTGCTAACACACCTTTACGCCTTTACTCCTTTGCTCTTCTCCATCAATCCGCTGCTCTATGTCACATTTAAGTTTCATACATACAGTACTCTTTACATACATCAAATACTGCTACTTTGCTCTCTTTGTTACCCAAAGCCAGTTTTGTCCAGCTCCAGGCCAATGATTTATCCAGTCATTGACAAATTGTTTAATCTCTGTTTTCTCCTCCTATCATCCCACACCACTACTACTCTATGCCACATCCTGGGCATTCAGTTCTTGAGGCCTCTTCTTTGTATTACATCCTTTCGTTAGTCATAAATGTCTCATTCTACATAGTGTAACTACTTGTTACTGCTGTCTATATAAATGGTTGTACCTTATGAAGAATATTCATTATTTCTGCAGTCATGCTAAATAATGTGACCACTCAAGCAAGATGAAAGTGGCTGATATTTATGGTTCACCTACTCTTCATAATATCTGCACCCTCGTAAGAGACTTCTTTACACACAGCACCTGTTCTCAGAGTCCTCAAGAACAGCAGCTCTGCTGTAATTCAACTCCAAACACTGCCAGAAAAAGGCTCTATGGACAAAAGCTTGAACAGTTTGCAGTTTGTGCACTTGAAAGATTAACAACTCCACTGTCTGAATTTTACCTGGGTGCCGGATCTCTCTTGCTCTCACCAGCCATGGCAAAGGCACCAAAGGGTTAGATACGATTGCATTTCCATTCTATTGGGTATAAGCTCACTAAGTTAATATTTTTATTTTTTATAAATAGGCAGTCTCTGACCTGATCTGACCCAGCTGCAGCAACAGAGAAAGACAAGGACACACAGCTGGAAATAAATGCCCAGAAATAAATGCCAAAATCAGGCAAGAAAACACTGAATTCACTGACTCTTAATTCAACCAGAAAGGAGCTGGTACTGTCAGGACGCATGAACAGAACATGAAGGTTTCTGGAAAGCTTGATGGAGCATAATAATAATAATTTAACTGGTGTTACACAAATGAAAAGATTAATATCACTGCTGCCTTCCTATCTAGAAGGCTTCAAATATTAATGCCTTTTTCAGAAGTGATTTAATCGATACAATTTCTGCTAATAAAAGAAGAAATGAGTTAATCAAAACACTTTTGGAGGAAAAGATGATTTAAGTATTCAGATACTGAATCCCACCGAACATCCTCTCCCTTACCCTACCTTTTTACTCAAAGACAAGACCTACAGCAATGCAAGACATGCTAAATATGCGAAAGGGAGACTACGGATTACAAGATATGTTGCTACTTGGATAAGTGCTACAGTGTATTTCTTATCTGCAGAAGCTATATGACAAATCACCCTACAACAAAACCTCAGTGTGCCTTATTCATTTTCTTCTTACCCAAATTGTACACTGCTTTTCTACTGATATGCTAATGATACATGGGGGAAGGGCAACATTGCAACTTTAGGATCACATTAATCAAGACATGAGGAGCAACTCTGAAACCAGATTTTTTGTGTTCATGAAGAATTTTTAGCAAGGTCCCTAGAGTTCACACACACAAAAACAGTGAATTTGTCCACTTTGCCTCCAGCTCTCTTGAGGCTTTGCATTAGTAAGACAAATGGCTAATTCACTGCAGCCAAATGTTCCACATTTCATGATTAAATACAAGCCTCCTCAGACTTGGCTTCATTTGTTTCCTCTGCAATGAAATATGTGCAGGTTTATATTTTTTCATTACTACATAAATACAAGCAGTTTATAAAATGCTAGAGGAATTATCAAAGCTGAATCTTTCATTCTACCACAAAAAAAAATGTGTTTTGGTCACTATTTTTCCCTATTGTCTGCTGCCATATTGTTATTTAATAGCATTATTTATGTTTAAATATTTTTTTTATAATTGCCAGTACTCTTTCCCTTAGGAATTCAATTAAATTTGACCCCAGATCTGCAGACGTTAATAGGAATAGTGAAATCTTCCAGTTCCAAGTAGCTGTTTCATGAAGATTTATATAATGTTAATTATCAGTAGTCCCTTGTTATACAGTTCTCAGTAATGTAATCCCAGCATTAGTATCACTAACAAGAAATACCTTGTAGTAAAGTATTCTTGCGATCATAAATGCTTGCCTGATACCTGATGACATCAAATGTTTGAAGCAGTTGCTTTTTTTGTCCTTTATTTGTAAAAAGAGCTGTCCATACTATAGAGACATTGTGTATGACACAGTATCTATCAAGCCTGATTCCTTATACACCCAAGAGTGCACAGCAAGAATCAGTTTTCTTCATTCCCCATCTCCGCTCAATTCCTGCTGTTACAAACGCTGCTGCAATAGTCCAGAGGCATGAGCTGCATTCAGCTTTTTCAATTAAGAGTCCCACTGTAGAATAGGCCAATGTTGTGCTGATGGAGAAGTAAATCATCCGTTTCCTAAGCTGAGAACACATCCTTTTACAAGCATGCACACATATACATTGATCCTCCCTTTTCACTGCCCACAACAACCTCTGTGCACCTGGTCTATTGCCATCCCACCTTGCCAGACTTGCACACAGTCAGTTCACTCCAACCTCAGCCAACAAAAGCAAGGGGAATGCCAAATTTATCCTCTACTGATATAAACAGCAGAACTTACTGTACCTACCATAAATGAATGTTAAGTCAGACAACCAATATTGCCAATCCGCATGCACAGAAGTTAAGAAAGAAAATGTGTTTCTGTTTTAAACCTCTGCAAGCAAAGCTCCAAGCCTAGAGTCAAGCAACTCCAATAACTTGCCTGTGGCATCTCAGACTACCGAGAAGCAAGAGCCTGCACTCTGAAGCAAGTAAGAGAGATAAAGAGAAACCAGTAAGCGAACCACTAAGCCATTACTTTTCCTGTTTTCTAAATCAGCCTAATGTCTGAATCTCTGTGGCTGTTGGAATCTTACTACCTTCTGTCATCGGGGCAGGATAGGTAGATAGACAAATCATTGCTATACTTTCCTCATCGGTTTTCACCAGCTACTTCTACAAAAAGTATGTGAACGACGAGATACCTGATTTTACCCAGAGCTGGCACTTGATTTTCACTTCTTCATTTTCACCACACACTCCACTCTCTTCCTTTCCCTGCCCACAGGCACTCAGGAGACAAGAAAAGAGTCTGTACCTCTCTAGGTATGGTGTCACCAGCTTGTGGTCAGCTATGCCTACTGCCATCTCAGCAAATGCATAGTACAAAATACACAGCAGCTCAGATAATAAATGACTATTTATCAAGAAATACAACAGACATTTTTAGCTTATTTGACTAACACAATTCAACTTGATCTTTTGTTTGTGCTATATCAATACCTACAGAATTTTACATTATATTAAAACTGTCCCTTTTTTTTAAATGTCACTCTCGTGGGGGCTAATAAGAAATAACCATAGCAACAAAGTAATAAATGGAGCCTTTTGAATATCTTTAAATAATTTTTGAATAACTTCCTGACAGTTACTATAGCCAAAATATGTGTGTATTTTTCACAAAATACATATTATATTATTGTCACTGTAAGAAACAGAGATAAATTATAGGTAATTTCTACTTTTTAAGTCCTGTTTCTATGGTAATATGAGCAACTGCCACTACTTCAGAGCTTGTTACCATGGTTATTTCAGGTAATTCTAGGTTTTTAATACCCTTAAACCTGAAGAGATACTTTTTCTCCTATTTTGCTATTGAACAAAATTACCACTCAACTTTATGGGGAACACAGCTCTTCCAGTTAAAATAAATACGGCATATACTGCACACATGTAAGGAGTCAAAATGAATGACTTATCATACAGCCTCTTGCTGATTGCCCCTGAGAGGGCAATCTTCCACTGCCACACTTTCTGCAGAAACAAGGAGGAGTTTCCTCCAAGTTTTAAGTACCTCAATCACCCCCAGCTGTGCAGGGCACATGCACCACTGGTCAAGATCTCTGGTTAAGATGCAGAGTTGGAATATAATGGTTTAGTGAACTGCTCTTCCCTATCTCAGCTCTGAGAGAAAATTAGTGAGATACAAACTGCTCCCCATCTCCAAAATGGGGATGGCCATAGGTGGCCTGGGCTCACTCACCAGTACATCACCCCACACTGGTGCTTAACTCCAAGCGCCCTGGAAAAACAACCAGGTTTAATGGAGCCCGATAGGGTAGCAGGGCAGCCTTCACCACTCCTGTAGTAATGCAAGCAGGACAAGCACTGCTGATAGTGCTAGGTATTTGAAAGTGGCCAGGATAACTCTGTCTGAACATTTGCATAGGAAAGAGATGGCAGGAAACTTCATGTAGCATCAGCAGGATGGTAATAGAAATTATTCTAAGATAAAACTAATTATTCATCCTGATAAACCTTCACATTTTAGCTGTGTGACTGCAGCCTTCTTTCCAGTATCTCTCCTTGCTCAAGCCTACTTCAATTACTATTCGACTTCAATCCATGCAGACTTCTCCCACATGGAAGATTTTTCCAGATTTTATATTTACATTATCTGTATTATCTGCCCTTCTTCCTTCACAAGTAGCCAGTAGGAGTCACTTTCTTGAACAAGTTGTTATTTGCATTGAAGAGGGCTTTTTGCTTACAGCAACTAGCTCTGCATGGGATATCAGACCAGGGCATTGAGTCTCTGGAGATACACATGATACTGTTCAGTTGGGTTCAGTGTTATCAGGATTTTAACCTTTTCATGAAGACACAAATGACTGATTTTATGAAATCACTTTTGTTTTTTGAAAATATAATTTTAAGCCAGATAACTGTAGAAAAAGCATAGTACCTGTAAAGTAAATGAACCCTAATGACATAGAAACAGGAAAACATATATCAAGGTCTCAGGATGTTTTACTGTTTTTAATTAATCTTATATTTTAAAGTACCTTATATAAACACTTGTATTCTAGACTGGTGGTGATATGTCTGTTGTAGGCTATGATTTTTTAACTTTTATTTAACGATACTGATTAACAAGATTAATCATAGTAGCCTACAGTACTCTCAGTACTGTCTTCAAATGTTGCTGCTGTTTGTTGTTGTTGTTTTTTGTTTTGTTTTGTTTTTCCCCAAGAAACAAGGTGCTGTCAGTACTTATGCGAAGTTTACTTGCCAAAGCTAAGCAGTCAGCTTCAGTTACACAGGCAAGGATTTTATCCAAATAATTAACACGTGTCCTGAAATTCAACCTTAAAAAACATCAAGACAGTATAATCTCTCAGGACCAGAGGAAGGAGTACATGACTTCATAAATCTGTTTTCCTGCCAGTAGATTACTGACACAATCCTATATTGAAGCAGGTACACCTCCAGAATTACTGCTACAATTTACAACACCATTCTATTTCCTAGTAATATTGCAAATGCTAACTACAGCATCAGTTCATTTGTATTAGAGCAGTTATCCCATTTCTCTAGTATGGAAGGTTTTTTTCCATAGTTTAATATTTGAGAATTGAAGGAATTTGTCCCATGATTAATACATACTAACTGCCTAAGCTGGAACTATCCTTTCTTTTTTTCCTTGACAGAGACATAAGGTTTAAGGTAGAGGAAAGAAGCAAGAAAATAGGAAATACATGTTCAGAGCAGTGCTGGGGACTTAAGAGCAAGACTTCCATTGAAGTGGTGAACATCAGGAAAAAGTGTGGAAATTTCTCAGGACTTGCTTTGGAAAGTTCAACCAAAGAATTCTTTTCAGAAAAACATATTTTAGAGAAGTTTTCCTTTTGATATTGAATTAATTCATTGTTAAAATATTATAGATACAAGCTCATCACATCACTGACATATTCCACATATTCTTTCAGAAAATACCCCAGGTGACAGGAGAAATTGACTCTTACTGCGTTGTACCATCACTAAGACATGTAGAAAGTAGGAATAAAATACCAGCAGATGCAAATAATACTGCTTCAACACTCCCCAAGCGTAAGAAATATACTCAAGGGGTAAATATGCCTCCCTGAGAAACATGTAGGACGCACTTCTTCAGAAAGAAGTCTTCTAAAAGGATATCAGATTCTCCAAAAAATTAAAGAGACAGCAGTAAAATCAGTCATCACTAAAACCAGAGATACAGACTACTCAATGGCATGGAATGCACTTCAGCTGGCATTTCAGGAAATATTTGACTCAGACAGTGGGGTTCTACAAGAACTTTTCATTAAACACAGCAAGAGCAACGTGTCATTGATTTAAGCAGCAGCTCCATAAGTTTGTTTGAGCCAATCTGACACAGCAATTTTGGTAATTTTGGAGAATGGCTTTCGTGGTTCAGGGTGTCCTTTTGAGTCCTTATTTAAGTCCTTATTGTTATCACAGGGCTGAGAAAGGAAGGCATATCCCATCTGTAAGTTCCTTTGTTCCTTCACAGTAACCTTGAAAGATATAATCCCAGCATGGCCCTTGTCACTGCCACTCTAGATCTGCTCCATGGAGTGAGATATGGAGCACGTAGGCAATGTTCTACGTAAGTTATGTAGAGAAGTGGGCAGCATCAAAGGCTCAAGAGCAGCCCCAGACCACAGCAATTGCCTGTGAGCCCTACAGTTTTGATCTTGGCTGTTTGGGACCTCACATAGCCCATCAGAGCAGGTTTCCCTCCCTACCTTCAACCAGCAGCAAATAGAGTACACTCACCATGGAACCATGGACCAGCTTTAAAGAGGGGCAAACAAGGGACCTGAGCGTTAAAAGTCTATTCCACCTGAGCTTGTAAAATGAAGGAACCTAACTCCAGCAGGGGCAGGAAGCCATAGAGCTCAGCACTTCAGCTGAGTCATGGAAGTTCATATCATGGATTTTAGTAACCCATCATTGAAAGCTTTCTATCTGGGTTTGATCCTTCTCTATCTCCTTCCTCCTCTTTTTAATTTTCTCATCAACTTCTTGCCTTCAAAATCTCAGTTCTCAGGCAAAAATTGCACTGACTCCAAGTAAAGGAGGCAGGTTTGTATTTCCCATACAAACTTTTCACCCTAATTCCCTCCCACAGAAAGGACAAAACAGCATTTTTATTATAAATCAGCCCCCAGAGAATAACCACAATCTGAAAAATGTTAGTAATTAAACAATAATTCAGGGATTTTGAAATTAAATACCCTATATGTGAACATATTAAGAGAATATTGTCTGCATAATTCTAAAAAAATCCCACACAATTAAGTTTACCATTTAATGAGCAATCATGCTCTCTCACATCTGCCAGCAAAACCAATCAGCATAATCTATTGCAGGTGGATGTGATTTGTATTTGCTGTGCTACAGAAACGATTCAAAACCATAAATCCTGGAGCCATAATCAGCAATTGGTGATATGGGGAATCCTGCACTTTTCTTAGCACATAGACTCATAACTACCACTATGTCAAAAAGAAGCACTCAGGTTTGTGCCCACAATCAATATATACTCATAAAACATTAACATATATTTTTTTCTCATCATCTCTTAGATTATCACATGACATATCCATAGTCTAGTTAAAGTGGAAATAATCCCAGTTCAAGAATCACTTTCTGACACATTTTTGTCTTTCACATTATGTGATCATCGAATCAGGAAACACATTGCCAACTTACATTGCAAGTGAGATAACATTTTACCTATTCTGCTTCTACAATATTTGACATAATTTTGTTATTTAATAGTGCATTTTTTTCCTTTGGTGAAGTTGCTCTGATAACACCAGCTAATGTTTCACCACCTTCAAAAAAAATTTTTTTCAGTAAAGAAATATTTTGCCACATACCTCTACATAAATAGATATTAAAAAAAAAAAAAGAAAGAAAAAGAAAAAAAAAAAAAGAAATGCTGTTATATAATGCCACATGATCATAAGCTAAAGGAGGACTTCATTATTTTCTAAGAGCTGGCAAAAGTACTATTTTCAAAAACAATGGACTCTGTTAATACAAATCAAATAAAAGCGCAGAGTTCTACAGTAAATCCATGAACATTTGATATAAAGTCATAGAACTGAAGTGAACTAAATCATTACTCACAGATGCAATTAAACCCACATAAGAGTAGCCTATCCTGCAGTCGTCCCAAAGTTGAAACACAATGTTGATGCTGGAATTTCCTTACTAAAATAGAATGATTCCAGTAAAAACTAAATAATATCATTGTTGCATTTCATCTCTCAACCTATTATACTGGCATGAAAAAGAATCTTAAATTTGTTTGATAAATGTATCAGACATATCTGCAGGAGTTTTAGGAAAATAACTTTTCAATTCTATCAGCCCAGAAAGGAGTTGGACAGAATCCCTGACATAGTACTGTCAGGCACCTAAAAGTTTGTAGAACTGAAACAGAAAGTGAGACTTCACAAATTAAATTGTTTTTCAGTTCATGTTAGAGAAAATTTCAAATGTAAATAACAGAAAATGTATTTCACTCACTCCCACGGTATTCTTAATGTTATTTTGAAATTTACCTCAATAAAAATATTTATTTGAAATCCTTAAAAAAATTAAACATTTTCTGTTATCTTTTCATTATACTTCTGATTGCTCATTTGTTTTGGAGTTTGGGGACTGTTACATTTGTTCTGTGTTACTTGCATGGAGAAGATATTAATAGATTTACTGAACAACAACAACAAAATAATTCCAAACTTTAGCTGGAAGGCAGATGGTCTCTTTAGTCTGGCTCTCATTTTTTCTTTTGAAGGCCATGTGCCTGGACTTCACAAAGCATACTAAGGTCACTAGATGCATTCACAGCCATTCAGCAGAGGGCAACGAACAAAATTCAGAAGATAAATGTATGTTCTTTACCCCTTCTACACACACTGTAGAAGAAAATTTTGCTGTAAGAATAAAGGAAGAATGTCACTCTTCCCAGCTCACAGATTTTCCTGTAATATTTTGACAGAGATCCTGACCAAGGTGGATATGTTCAAGATTTTGAGAAGAAAAGCGAATTAATTCAGCATTCAGCATTGCTCACGCCAAGCAATTCTTCTGAACCTAATGCAACACACGATCAAAGTTACTCAGAAAGAAGCAAATTTCTGTCAATCTACAATAGGATGAAAAAATACACACTGGACCACAAATGCATAAAAGGGAAAATATTTTATGATCTTAACTGAAATTAACTATGACTAATTACAGATAGCTAAAACATCACAGAGTCGTTTATTACCTACTATTCAATTGTTTTCATTCACGAGGAAAACTTGTAATTTTTTTTCCTTGTGGAATAATTTTATAACCTAACATTTAAAATAAATTTTCCTTCTTGTTTTGTGTAAGAGTCTGTTTCTTGTGGAGATGAGTCAGTGATTATTAATAAATTTCATCTGGAAACAATCAATAGAGTCTGAAACAGATTATTAAGATCTGCATGTCGACCAGAACACAGAGAAGGTTTCACTAAATATGTAAAAGAGACCACTGATTTTTACAAACCTTGCAATAGGCTCTATTTTAGCATTAATCACCCTTAGCAATGAATCACCAATTCCATAAAAATAAAGGAACAAGAAAACACTTTGATGTGTGACTTGTTCACTTAGTGCACTTACAGCGCGCTCACATTATCTTTCTTAAAATACTGTACTGCATATCTATTTTTAATATCTTTAATGCATTTACATCTATAAACTTCCTGAGGAGTAGCAGATGATGTCCTTTTCCCACTTCAGCGTGTAATAGTTCTTTCCTCTTGCACTTGGGAATCCTCAAACAAATGACAGGAATCACGTTTCTTCTCCTTACTAGACTGGAGATAAAGAATTAAAACCTTCATAAAAGTACGTATACACTCTTCCCATTTCCATTTCCCCAAATCCACAGGAAAGCACTGAATTAAACTATCTGAATTCAGATGTGCTTGTGACTTGCAGAAAACATGATGCTACAGAGACCCAGTACCTCCCTGGCGTGGCCCTGCTGTTCTCCTGCTCTTAGCTGTTATTAGCTAAGTTATTTTCCTCCTAACTCAGTTTCTAGGAATATAATAAACAATAACTCATCTAACTGAGCATGGAATGAGATTATCAATCAGTGCACAGTGAAAAAAGATAACTTCTGCCTGGACCTAGCACCATAGAAAGAACATCAAGAGCAAAGGCCGATCATGGATATACTAGAGAAGAATCAGTCATTTCACCACAGGCTGTCATTTGCTATAACCACCACTAGAAACTGACAAGTTCTTGGCTATCAGCTAGAGGTTGGTAACTGCATTAGACACCATGCCATATTTCTTTATGTTCAGCTTTAGTGAACAGCTGGCAGCATGATGTATTTGTATACTTCTAGCATTACCTCATTGCCTCTCAACTTCAGCATTATCTCTCCCTTTTTGTGTACTTTTTCTTCTCTCAAGGAAACTTAAACTGGCTTCTAAAATCTCATGGATGGATGAAGCCACAAGAACTTCATGTCATACATTTTCTGAATGAACATCTGTGCTTTCACCTACTTTAAGAACCTTATCAGAAAGGGATTTATGGTTCTGGCTCTGGCACACAGTTCTTCTTGCTCCTACTATATGCTTTTCTTTACTATATAGTTCTAACGTTATGTTACAATCATTGCTTTGACTGCAGTAGCTTTACCATGAATGTGCTATTAAAGACAGCATCATAACTTTCATATAACCTTTGCACAGCCTCTGCCTTTAAAGAATTTTGATTAATACTGTGCTGAATATGCTGCAGCTGCACTTGTAATTTTTCCTACACAAAGGTGTTCCTCTCCATTCCGCAGATGCACAGTTCTAGTAGTCAGTAGTAATGATGACCATTTGCAATTATAAATATAATGTGCTTTTACATTAAATGCAACTACAAAGCCAGTTGTGAAAGGTCAACTCTATTTAACCTGCAGTATTAACTGCACAACACAGAGAAGACATTTCAATGGCATTACTAAAGTCAAGTCTAAAGCCATTAGTAAGTTGAAGAAAGTGAAGTTTTCATGAGAAGATTATACTATAGTAAGGAATGAGAAAAAAAAAAGAAAGGGTTACTTGACTCTCCACTATCCCCAGTCACTGAACCTGCATTAGGACTGTATATGCATTCAAGCCTCCACTATGAAAAACAAATACGTAACATACGGTCTTTTAAAAATAATGTTTAAATTTGCAGAGATCACATCTATAACCAGGTCCTTATGAAAAGAAAGCAGAAAAGAATCCAAATGCAATGGCAAGATCAGTTTAGTAAAATGTATTTTTTACACCTGTGTTAAAAAGACACGCCTGTATGCTCTGCTAGTCTCAAAATTTTCAATCTTGTATTTATGTCTAACCAGTCACATACACGTTCTGCCAAGCTGTTCATTTGTAAGCTCTGTCCTGAACTTGTTGAAGCAAGAGCACTGTGCAAAAGCCTTTTGTTCCCCGGGAAAAGGAGTTCTTTTTGAAGAGGACACATAAAATAGAGCAAACCCTTGTCAACCTTGAGGTCAAGGTTTCTCAGTGAGTAACAGTGGATAATGGAGATCTGCTGTATTTTCTTTCCCAGATTGGCCATCTTCTTACAGCTACTCCCCCCAAAGCAGCAGATTTCTGACAGATACCGTTATCTATATAGGAATGTAAATAATTAACAATACCATTTTTCTGAAATACATACTGTGCGGGGAAGGAAAGTGTACGTCTTACTCCAAAAGAAAACATTTTTTAAAATTCAGGGTGCAGCAGCGATAGGCTCTGAGTGGAGTACTTAGTGTATCAAATAGCAGATTAATTATCAGCTACACCACACAGTTTACTTTAAGTGAATGCATCAGTATGTAACTGTATGAATGCATATTGACAAATGACTGATTATGATTCAACTGAATAGAAAAGGCTGTCATAACAAATTGCTGCTGTTTCAGAACAGGTATCTAGAAAAAGCTGACACAGAGAACAGTTGCAACTGTTGCCCAGTATTTTGTACAATAGGAGTAGAATGCCACTGTTTCCTCAACGTCTATAGTTCTGTCATCCATCATTAGGAGTAAGTTTGCTATTCACGTACATATAATGTACGTGAATATAATCTCCATTTCATAGGAATTTTAGTAGTATCTAAAACTAGCATTCATAACTGTCAGCTTATTGCAAAGCATTTGTTTATGCATTATTGCACTATTTAGACATAGCGCTGCTGTCCATCTACGGTACCGTATCATAACCATGTAACTACAAGGTAGTTGTAATTTTTCTGCAGGAAAACTGATCTCAACAGGGTCGCATTAAAATTCCCTGATTTTGCTGAGGAAAAACATGACCTAATTTTCATTACTTCCAAACAAATCTCATATTTCAGTTGAGGGAACATTGGTGATAGTCAGTATTTGTTATAAAATTGAACAAGATGATATTTTGTTTCTCTCTACTCAGAAGAATGATGAGCTGATTTTGGCTTACATCAGTTTAAAAGGTCATATCTCTGTTTCCCAGATACAATACAAATAGATAGTTATAAAAAATGGTAACATTTATCCCCCTTCTTGTCAATCATAACTGACAATTAAATAACGCAACAGGTTACCAAAGAAATAACAGAAACGTAAATCATTTGCTGAGTTACTATAAGAGCAGCTTTATTTATGTTACAGACCAATTCCAGGATTAAGAAGTATACTGTATAATTTCATACAGGTACTGCTAACTTCAGTGCTTCATAGGCTTAACACTAATTTTAAGCAGATACAGAAAGAAATTCTTATTTCCTATCATGAAGCACAACTGGAAGAATTCTACTGTATCAGGTTAAAAATCAAGTGTCCCACCTAAGATGGATGTTATCTCTTGCATCTTTGAAACACTTACCTTCAGGGGTGATGAGGTGCCTTCAGGAGAAGACCATCTCTTTCAACTGACTATAGAAGGAGTCTGGAGATGAGAATAGGTGCTCACCTTTACAGGAGCAAAACGTAACAGAAATTATTGGACTTGATGATCCTGATGGATCCCTTCCAACTTGGGGTATTCTATGATTCTATGACTATACCTGAGTACATTTGCATCAGCCAGACTGTTCAGTCTCCTGCTTTCAGTTTTGCTGAAGAATTGTTATTCTACTTCCAACAAGTGCTCAAATTAAAAAGATGAAAGCCCTCACATCAACTAATGTGGTGATAGCCAAGTTAAAATACAGTAGACGACAAGTGGTCTGATATGAACAGCAAACACACGCATCTGTGCAGTATTTGCATCCCTGCAGGCACAGTTAGGTAAGACAAAGCCAAGGTGAGGTTAAACCTTGTAGTCTGCTCACAAGCAGCTAACTCACTTGGAAGTTTGTTACTACTGAGAATGACATGTTTGCCATAATGACAAAGCTCATTTAAAAACAATATGCTTAAACACAGATACTCACATATTAAAAATTCTTTGAAGAAAATAACTTCTTGGGACATTTTCCTGACTAAAATCAGAGAAATTAAAACAGCCCGCTGCCCTTTTCTCCTGTCAGATCATGCACACAAAATAAATCCTTCATGCCATGTAAAACATGCCATGTACAACCCCTGAAAGCACAGCTTCTCTTAGTGCTGGTTCCTATCAATGTTGCCCTCTGGCAACATGAACCTTTCCTTTCTCTGCTCTTTCACTGCATCCCACTTTCTCCTGGTAACCCCACAGATAAGCCTTTACAAGGCTTCCATATAAACAAGCTCAGATGCACACTTGGTTAGTGACTTCCTAGTTTATTACTGGAATTAAAAGCCCAATTTCCTTCACCTGGAAGTGTTTTCTTTGTGTTCTTAAGTGAAGGATTTTTTTTTCTTCCACAGATTCCTTCATAAAGAGAACTCAAGTTTTTCTCCCGTGTCTTGAATCTTGTTTTCCCAGACACCAGCTCTCCATAAGATTTTCTCTAACATCATCACCAAAACAATCATCTTTAGTCAGCAATTTTCTGCTTTTTTTGAAACTTTCTCCTCAAGCAGAGACACGTACTGAACTGTTTGAGGACAATGTCTCAGATGAATGGAAACATTACAAGTTTCAAAATGTTAATTCACATTTTATCTCCAACCATAAATAGTACACCCTTAGAAAGACAGATACATGCCTTCTCCCATTAAAATAAATCATCTAAATTGTGTACTAGCCTGTTGCAGAACTTAAAAGTAGCATATCAAAGCTTTTTTGAACAGTTACGCAAAAGGGCAAAAATACTTCTCTAAAAAAGCCTTCTAATATTGTTTAAATAGAAGCTAGACAGACTCTGACTTCAACGAATACATAGTGTATCTAATGCATTCACAGGAACAGAAGTCTTGCATGCTTATAAAAATGTTTACGGCAGAGTCACTGATGGGTTACAGTGAAATCTGATTTTACTTCCCTTTCTGAGCCCTCCCGTCATTTAACCATGAAGCAAAAGTGGTAGAATACAATTTAAAAAGGTCAAATACTGATGAATTAATGGTTAATGACTGTCCAGGGAAACTGCCTAGGAAATACCCCATGAGCTGAAATATGCTTCTATTAAGTTTCTGAGCACTTCCAAGTAAAAACTTCACTCAAAATACATTCTGATGATTTATAAGCAGCAGGAGTTAAATTGGACAATTATACATTCACTACTGATTAACTCATTTGTTAATCGGTGTTTATTTGCCATTCCGTATTCTTCAGACACCTGCTAATGTGTGCATATGGCAAGGTTGTGACATCACAAAACAAGCATGAATACAATTAAGACAGTTGAATGCTTAGGACCCAGATAAAAGTGTTTCAAATGCACTATTTCACTTTCTCTGACTCTATTCATAATCTTTTCCTTCCCTTATCAAAATGCACACAGTCTTCCCTTAGAGCATCATAAAATCTATTTACAAGCTTTACCTTCACACATTTGGATTCCTTTTTAAGGGTATTCTCACTCTTAAAATGTTCTGAATTTGGAATGTTTGATTTGAGAGTAATTAGAATACATAAATGTATATAGCAAGTGATGCACCAGCAATTGCTCATCACCCCCTGACTGGTGCCCAGCTAGCCCCCTGAGCAGTGGAAGAAAGACAGATAACCCTCAACTTCTTCAAAACTCCTTACATTTGATGTCATACATATGGAATTTCCCTTTGTCCACTTTCAGTCAGCTATCCCAATTCTGTTCCCTCCGAGCTCCTTGGACCCTGCATTGAGAATGGCCTCAGCTCTGTACAACACTGCTTAGCAATTATAAACATCAGTGTGTTACCAACATTGTTTTTCTCCTAGAACCAAAACACAGTATCATACGAGACACTGATGAAAACAATTCCATCCCAAGTGAAACTAAGACGCCAGTAGAACTGTCACCAGAACTACTATCTTAGAAAGATTTTTCCCCAAAAGTTTCCCCACTCAGTTCTGTTAATAATCTAATTCCATTACTAGCGGTGGTCATTTGCTAGTCCTTCTGTTCTGATGTCCAACTTTATTCAAAAGCATTTGAAAACCTAAGTACAACACTATATTTGTGAGTTTTATTTCAGTATTTAACCCTATCACAAAAGTGATGATTGCTAGCATTTAAATATTTACTAAATTAAGGCTACTATCTGCAGACTTATTTCTCAGGAGCAATGCTAGTACCAGAAAATAAATAAATAAATAAATAAATAAATCCTACAACACTAAGGGAGAGGAAAGAAATACTTAAAGATTTATTTCAAGAAGCTTGAAATGAATTGGCCTCGAGGATCTGTTTTAATATGAAAAACATCTCTGTGCAGACATATGCATATTTTTTCCTATGTGCAGAAAAGTAGCACAATCTTCAAGAGGCATCCAGCATCTGACTTTCAATACCTACAGCCTTTTTTGCTTAAGAAAAAAAATAAAAGCTACTTAAACCCCTGGGTCACATCTTCAGTTAGCCATTTCATATGCAACTTTTGAGGAACAGAAAGAATTGCATGGGACTAATCCAAGCCCTTTGAAGTAATTTTTTTTTAGTTGTAACAGATTTTATAAACTTTTAAAATTTTTATTCTGTTTAGAGAGCTTTCCTACTTTTTTTTTTTTTTTTTTTCCTTTTTTAGTCTTTTTGGGAATAAGCCTTTAATGCCAGTTCACAATACCAGAATTATTCTGAACAGGTAAGAAATCTCTTTTTGTTATCAAAATCTATTTTTCCACTGTTGTGTAAGATATTTAAATTTTGCATGAAATACCGTAGATTAAATAGAACTGCAAATGAACTGCTGAAGAGTTTTGAATTACAAAACTGAGCTTGGTTGACTTATCCTTACCATGACTAATGCTCTTGTAAAGCCCCAAAGTCTGGAGCTCCAACATGCTGAAGGAAAAAGTTGGAAAACTGATAATAAGCAAGAACTATTCAAAAGTTACAGTAGAAAATTTTGCTTTGAGACTCAAGAAGTCTTTGTCACCATCAGTGATTCATGGTGTGAGACGGAGAAATTAATACTTCTGTGCTGCAGCCTGCTCCATTGGCAAAACAAACTGTAATATGTTGCCTATGCTGGGCATTTGGGAAGGAGGGAGATAAAGCTTATTTTTTACAATTTATAAAATATGCCTGATTTCTAAACATACAGTCCATTTCCCACATCTCATAAAATAAAGTAAATCTAGAATAAAAATAAAAAAGAGCCACCAGCTCTGCAAAAGCCTTCACATGTAGACCTCAAGACAAGAAAGATGTAAGGAAGCCAAGGATCCTGATCGTTTTGCTCTGAAGGCCAGGATGATGGATCTAAGTAAGAAAGTGCTTATAGGGATGCAGCCATATTCACTCCACTCCTCTAGGTGTAGGAGGGTCAACATGACATCACAACTTAGCTTTGACACCAGGTTTGTGTAGTGTTCTGAGATCCACATTTGATAAGTGGAGGTACGTATTCACAACACTTGCAGCAAGAGTAGCTGAGGTACATCAGCTGTCTCATCTTGCTGAATCCAGGTCCCTTTAACCTTAGAATTACACAGTGTGGCAGTTGTTATGGAAACTAGTTTTATTTTATTTTTTTTAAATACTTCTGTCAATAGGCATACACAGTATATTACATATCTCAGCTGCCAAGATGACTTATGCCCTCTTCACTTCAACACGAATGCTTGTATTTATGCAGAAATTGAAAGGCCGGTTATTTCTTGTATGGCTGGCTGTGTTCCTTTTGGCATAATATGCTCTTATGAATAGCCAGGTGAAAATAACCCACTTACCTTCTCAGTAATAAATTAGCCTGTGTGACTCAGAGAGGAAGTAAGGGGGAGAACAGGGAGCAAGAATTAAAGTTTTGTGCAGTTCTGCTGAAATTCAAGCCACGTACCCCACATACCCATGCATATAAAAAGGAGGCTCTGGAGAGGTAGAGGTTCTATTGCTAAGAGAATTTTAAGACCTGACTGGCCTTTGGTTATGTAAAAAAAAATGAAGATTGAGCAGTTGCACTGACATTTTGTTTCTGGATAGCAGAGGATGGTAGTGACTCATTCCTCATTGCTATGCCAGCATACCTTTTCTACACAAGCCTTCATTAAGGTTAAAAACAAACGAGAAGGCAGTGCATTTCAGCTTACATCAGTGTGCTACTGACAAGCAGCATGAGTAAGTGACCTGCTACAGTGGCCCAAGCTGAAGTATTCTCATTTGGATATCCCAAGAGCAAGTATTTCTCATGTGAAATTCAGAAATGGCATGCTGTATATAGAAATGAAATTAGGTTTTACTCTTGCTCTGCAGAAGTCCATAGAGCCTACATTCACAGCTATTTCTGTTATATAAAAGAAAGCCTGAATTACCACACACAATGGAATATACGTGGCAAATACAAGAAACTAATACAGTATATGATGATTTAAATGTAGAGATAAAAACAGATACAGTATAATCAGTACCTGCCTCTGGAAATGATAAAATTTGATCAAGAAAGAATAGGTTTGCATGTAGAATATTAGTCAGAGCTCAAAGGGGAATATTAGTCAGAAGCTAAAACTTCCTTAGCAAAGTATATGCAGCACAAGAATGTT
This sequence comes from Tragopan temminckii, assembly GCA_028571105.1. Taxonomy (NCBI): domain Eukaryota; kingdom Metazoa; phylum Chordata; class Aves; order Galliformes; family Phasianidae; genus Tragopan; species Tragopan temminckii. The sequence goes on along the minus strand of JAOWBP010001760.1, from coordinate 36,945,955 downwards.
CAATTCACTATATTGAGTTTGCCAGGACATTCTGTACTAAACTTGAAGTCCTGCACTTAACACATTTTCAGGTGACACTTCATATTAATCCTTGCCCAGGAAAGACACTGTTGCCTTCTAATATTCAGATAACACCAGTAGTCCTCGGACTTATTCTGAGCTTCTTTAAAAAATGCTGCTTCTGAGTGAACAGGCAGACACAAAGCTACTCCCAGAGCTCACCCAACATCTAAGGAAAGTTCAGCCAAACACCATCTGTGCAGTTATAGCTCTTCCCAGAGCCTTGGATGCTATCCCAGCAGATGCTCCCTTGAGCTTCACATCTATCTTATCCTGATCCCTGACCTTTTGCCTGGGAGAAGACAGGGATATCTCATTCTCTGTGAAATTCACCTCAGACAAACTACATCTGTTAAATGCAAGAACAACTCACCCTACAGGAAAGACACCTCCCTGCCTACAGTCTCAGTGAAATCCATGCAACATCTGTGAAAGCCAGAGCACTGACCAAGAAGGAAAACATGGATAGTGACAGCACCAGTTCCCTTTTATAGAGTAAATCAGCATCCATGAGCCAGGGAACATTAGTGTACAATATCCTGCTTGGTGGGGATGGAGAGATTTTTGCACAGGCATTTCAAGAAATGGGATACTGCTCCTATTTCACTCCTTAGCAGCAGCAAAATCATGTAACAGCAGGATTCAAATATTCTACCTTTTTTTCTAGAAGTTGAAACATTGTTAATTTCATTGCTTTTCATATGATCCTAAATCCTGATCTAGAAGGCTATCTCTAGCCACAGGTATTTCCATGCTTATTAAATCTAGCTTTGCCTTCTCATGAATACACTTGTAATTCTGGCTTTCACAACACAGACATCTGTCTCTAAAAAAACAGACAGAAATCAACCTTATTTTTATTTTTAACTCAGCCTTCTGAACAGTTATTATCCACTAACAATCTCCAGTAAAATAACGGGTAGTTAACAAAAACTAGATTTGAGCTAGTTATATGTGAAAACTGAAAGTATCACTCTTGTGCTACTAATTCTGGGAGCCAACTAAAAAAAAAAAAAAGAACAAAAAACAAACAAACAAAAAAAAAAAAAACAGAAAAACCAACCAAAAAAACCCCACAGAACAGAATCCCTTAAAAAGAGAACAGCTTATCACCACTAAGTAAAAGCTGTAATATAAAAAAACCCTCTACTTAGGAAAGAGTTTCAGTTATCTAATTAGTCTCAGTAAAAAAACTATCCAGTACTTCAAATTGTGCTCTCTGTTACACAAAGATAAGAAAGCCTTCAGTGACTTATTTGGAGGTCTGTAGCAGAATTCAGGCAATCATCTAAAAGCTTCACTCTTCCACACACTGAGGAAACAAACAGGAACAAGATGAAAAATGGGTAGGATTTGTTTCCCATCTCAAAATCAGTGTGTTGTCTGCAGTTTTTACAAAGAAATGACACGAGAAAATGGAGAAGGAGCAAAAATCCAGTGCATTTAATTGTCTACAAGCAGGTATTCCTCACTACAGTTCTCTAAAAAGTAGGAGATATTTGTGTCCATTTCTGTACCTTCACTTACTGCACTTTGCTTTGTGTTCCTCCAAATTATTACATCACTAAGTTAGTCTAACACATCAGAACCCCACGTCTCTGATATCTGAAGAAGCAGAACTGGAAGGTTCTTAACCATACAGATCTTTGCACACAAATCCACAGTTAATGCATCCACAGTGAGAACTAATCATCTGCAATCATTTCCCATGTCACCATGTTTTCCATCTATTTCCTACTCTGTTGCAGATCTGCTAGACTTGCAGATGGATGGGAGAGGAAAAAGTAACCAAGCCTCTTCTTCCATCCATTTCAGCACAGATCAGTGAAGAGAAAGCCCTATTTGGAGAGAAGAGACTTAACACTGCTTTCCACAAGCTACTATTCAACTGCATTCACATGTTTTTCTACCCAAGTTCAGTGACCCAGGGATGTCTCTCCTATAAGCATTGCTGTACAGGGTGCAATTTCCATTTACTGCATCAGCAGTAGATCTCTTTTCATACTTCATAAAGATAACAGCCAAGGAACCACAGTGAGGAAATGTTGCTGTTCATGGGGTGGAGAAATGGGAGCAGGAAGATGAAAGCAATGATGAGGAGGAAAATTCAAAGAAAACAAGTTTCCCACTACTAGAAGGGCCAAGGACAGAGGGAATACCTGTTTATTTCTCACATGCTTTGTGGTACACATGGATCACTGGCACAGCATGCTTTTGTGAAGTATTTAAGTTTGTGATAGAAAAGTGTGAACCTCTGGTATAAGGCAGAATGACTGTTTCACAGCTATTATGCATTGGCAATTGCAATGAACTGGAATCAATGAGTCCCTTTCAGGACTGTGATCCATACCACTTTGAACTCATCTCTGATGGATACCTACTTCACTTCTCCCCTCTATCAAGGGAAGTGTTTCTTCTCCCGCTCTTATCATTTAAGCATTTACAGTTCCCTACTAAAATCCATAAAAGAAAATTAGCAGTCCAAAAGATCTCTCCTATCCAGGAGAGAGTCTTCTGAAAAATCTGAAAAATATCATTCACAGACAGCAGATACTGATGTGCACAGACACACACCTACACACTATATAATGACTGTATTTATTTTTTCTAAGTCTGCTCTGGTGGCACTTACTTTGTTCTGTACCTCCTTGGCCTGCTGGCTTAAGGAGGGCATATGTCCAGCTCCTCACACCTGACTTTATCACTTAGTTAAAGCAGACTTTTTTTGTCTCTTCCTCTAAAACGTCTGGTATTCGCATCACAGAGCAGTCATGCATACTATTCTAAAAGGTATAGCCAGAATCGGCTAACTTTGGGCCTTAAGATCCAGGAGTATACTTTAAGAGCTGTGATAGAAGCACCTTAGGTTCGTGTTGCTAAGCCATTCTCCCCACGAAACAACTGTAACAGAGCACTGCTGAGTGGCCCAGCAGTCTGGTTGGCTCATAATAATTTTACAAACAGGCACAAAAACTACTCTTTGTAGGCCAGCTATGAAAACCTCCTTTTTTTTTTCACAATGAAACAAATTACTACTTGATGTAGTGGTCTATAAAAATATATTTTACATCTAAGAAGAACTGTCTCTTGTCTCCTAACTTGATTATGCCAGGGAATAGAACCCTCAGCTCTTAATTCTTACTTATGTGTACATCCCAGTCTTGGTCCCTTTCTCTATCAGGGACATTCATGAGAGATGCTGTGCTGTAATAACTTCGGACCATAGCTGTAGGGAAAGAACAATTATGTTTGCAGCCATAGATAGCACAGATGACAAAGAGAAATCACTGAGCATTATGTCCTGGACGAATGAGAGCATTTTATACTCGATGCAGAAACTGAGGCTTATGGGACAGCTGATCACTGAACTAACTTTGCCTGCTTGGCACAGACAGATCCCAGGGCTCCTCCAAGGATGGCAAAGAGCTTAGAGGGATTCACGCTGCAGCAGAATCCCCTACACCCTTCCTGAGGCCCATAATCTCTGTCTAAACTACCCTTGCTATTATAAGTGTCATGCCAAAAAAAGCACCTGATGCCAGCTGAGCTGTTTCTGAACAGGCAACAAAAACCAAACCAAACCAAAACAAAACAAAAATATATCTGATAAACAAGCAGAGAAGAGTCTAACTGGAGTAATTCTTATTAGGAAAAAAGTGGATCTTCCATGCCTTGCTTACACCACAGACTCTCTCACTGCTTTTTTTCCTTTCCATCACACCAGACTCAACTCCACCACCTGCCAGTTCACCTGTAAATCAACCTATCTTATGTGTGTGTCATCCTCCATTAAATGCCTCCTATCAGGAAGAACAGGGCAGATGGTCCCACATTATTTAGACACAGAGGGAGTTTCAGATTTTCTGCTGTGTCTCTTGAGTATCAGAGATGACCAAATCAAGGAAGAGGAGTCTCAGTATAGGACTTATGATGAGAAAGACTGTCTGCCCACTCCACAGTCATCACACATAGACCAAAGTCCAACAAGTCCCTAGTTTTCGGACTCTCTGACACTGCAGTACTGCTATGACAGCAATATGAACCTTCCACGTCCATGCCAGCTTATTTGTGTAACAGATTCCTCATTGCCTCTTATATACAATCACCATATTGTGCACTGAAATAAAATGTTAGAGACATACAGAGTCATTTGAGCCAGCACTGGGAAAGGAGACACTTCATACAGAAAGTTTATAGTGAATTTATCCTTATCACTTCATTCATTGTACTGGAACCCAGACAGTGATTACTCTTAAGTGCTTCAATAATACTGTAAGAGGAATAATTCTTAGGGATGGAGAACAAGAAGAGTTTAAAAGGAAAAGAAGAGAGCTTTGTTAGTTTTGGTAACATCTGTGCTAAGACTTCACTCTTCTTCCATCTTTGTACCAACCACAACTCTGTGCTTCCATCCCTTTCTTCTGCTTTTTTCAAGAGAAAATCAAGCGATATTTGAGGTCTGCTGATGTGCTTAAATCCAGAAATCCAGGATAAAAGGAGGCACACTATACTCCATGAAGATATCTGGAAGTCTAAAGCTGTGAATAAAGAGAGCTTCCCAGCCCTGTGTGGGCTGCCAGGTATGTGTGAATTCAGGAAATGAGAAAGATGTAGTGAGCCTAAGGTTCTAAGCACCAAGTATACACCACGATGGCAAGAACAGTCTTAACTCGAGTGTTCAGGAATTGCCTAAGAGGTTTCTCTGAAGCACAGCCTTTTCAGCATTAAGCATTGTCACCGGAGTAGCCCCCAGGGGTGACCCAAAAGAAAAATATAAATGCATGGGAAGCAAATGGGGCATGGCTGCCCTGAGGCAAGCCTAATAGTATGAACCAGCTTTGCTGGCATGTGATAGTATTCATTTTGTTGTCACAGTGTTTCTAAGACCCTTTTCCCAACCCCTGCTTGCGGCATGTCAGGCTGCTGGCAGGCATAGCATTTCCTTTGCCCATGAGATGTCTTAGGGAACTAAGCGACTGTTCCAAGGCAATCAGATTTGTCCTGTATTTAAACTGAGTCATCTAAATCAAGCTAAGGATCCTTTTTTAACTCCTGGAAAAGAAGGAGGACTTAGTGGCTCCGAAGACAGGCAGCAGTTCATACAGCGTCAAGTGGGAAAAACTGCTTCTAGGGAAAGAGCTTGGAGAGTTTTGCAGAAAGAAGTAACAACTCTAAGTCTGAATTCCCCACCTGGAAGTAATACTGCTGTGAGACACTAGTTTAATATGAACACTTTGTCTCCACAATATTGCCTGTTTCATGTTTATAAATTAATAAGTACACTAGCACAGAACATAGTTCACCTATGGGCTAGAAACAGGTAAAATCCAGAAACTAAGATTTAAATTGCAGTATAATTAAGCACTATAAATGCTTTAGAGGAATTCAAGTCTGAAGATTCTCCTACAGACATTTTCATTCACTTAGAAAAATAAATGAAATCAAGAAAAGAAACAAATTGATTAATAACCTAAATCTGCAATTTGCATTA
>JAOWBP010001760.1:36906702-36921681 GCA_028571105.1 Tragopan temminckii | reverse complement strand
TTTTTTTTTTTTTTTTTTCCCCCCCCCCCCCCCCCCCCCCCCGATATCAGCTTTTATTGTGAGGTTAAAATAGTGAGTCAAAGGTAAGGAACAAACCAACAGAATAGACATTTTGAGACCATAACCAGAAGTTAATTTTGTACTCTCATCTATTCTTGTTGCTAGCTTACTCAGAACACTGAGTGGAGGACTTCCTTTGCTTTTAAAATTCATTTATTTTACAATATGATCGTGATAAGACATTCTGTCCTATCAGATGTATTTCATCGATTTACATTTTAAATGAGAGTGACAAATTTACACTGATTTGCACAGCACATGCCAAAAGCTAGGGAATGAATTTCATTTGTCATTTAATCATTCTATTTCTAGTGTTCAGGAAAGCAATATGTGCTGGGGGATATTGCCTACAAACAAGTGCATTTCAGAATGCCATTACTGTTAAACCAAAGCTCATCTGGATTTGCAGTTGTAACACTGACACTTCTCATCATAATGACCTCAAATAAACATACAGAGGAATGTCCCTCAGCATTAAAGTGAAGTACAATCTGGACACAATATTAACAGTTGCCTGGGGATTATTCAATTCTATTAAAAAAAAAAAAAAAAAGTAGTGTCCTTCTTATTTTGTTTTCCTACATTCCTATTTTTGTGCACATAGCCTCTCCTTCCTTATTTGGTTTCAACCTTTTAAATTATTTATTTTCACTGCCTGCCTCTTGCTCTTTCTTCTTTGTCATAATCAAAAGATAATAACCCTGTTTTCAAGTGCCATTCATCCAAGCAACCACTTTTTCTAGAGAAACCAACAACATTGGCCTGCAGACTCCGGTTGAAGAGCTCTTCCCTCTAACCAACTGTATGTGAGACAACATGCTATGGGACTATTTGTTACCAGCAGTGCACTGTCCCAGCAGCTTTCTCTACTTTTTCCTTTTACTGTTCACCAAAATACCTGCTTCTAACCCAGTGCCCATCTATTAAACCCTCAAACAAATGCCACTCAGTTTTCTCACAGACTGTCCTTAGCATTCAGAGCAAACTCCTTAATAATGGTTTGTCAAGGTGAATTAGCTCATCGTTAACACGACCTAATATTCTGGGGACTCAGGCTAGCTAATTACATCTAACTTTATACATCATATGAATTACAGAGGTACCGAAGAAACTGGAAAAATACCTATCTTCCTCCAAATTCTCATGTTTATAAAAAAAATTTGGTGACTTTGAATACAGAATTTGTCACCCCACTGGTCCTACTGACCAAATACTATTTATTTCTTTTGTTCCACAGATTTATTTTTCTCCTTTTTAAATCTTTTTATGTTATATGTATAGGTTGTAAAGTTCTCTGAGCCAGGAATCAGCACTGCAGTCTGTAGAGATTGTGGGTACCATAAGACGACGAATAGTAATATAATTGAATATAGGCATGTTTCCAGCAGTATGAGAAGGTAGATAGTAGTAGTTAGATAGACAGGAGCGATATACATCCTTACCCACATGATCTTTTTTTATGATCTCAATAGCTTAAATCCATAAAGTCTAAGTCTACCTAAAGTCAAAAAGTGTTACTTACAGATATCAAATTGTCCAAATCTTTACCTGAGAAAAAATAAAGGAGTTTTTTGTACTTAAACTGCCTTGACAGATAGTCTTATGTATCATGCCATATATTTACTTATTTATTTAAATATACTTGGGGTCATCTCAGTCCCTCTTTTGAGTAGTGAGAAATTCATTGATCCTTGCATCCATGCATGCAAAGAATAATGAGGTACAAATACTGAAGTCACTTTCTTCTATTTCAGATAAATACTTTTGCATGAATACTTCCATGGCTTTAGCAGTTAATATGATGGACACTACCAAATAAATCCTATAATTAAGCTACCTCAGTTGAATAAATAGTAGGGACAGGCATATCAGACGCTATAACTTTAGAATGCTTTGTGCAGACTCTAGGAGCAATCACAGGAAATTATGGATGAATTAATGTTTGGGAGTAAAGATATATGAGAGCAAAGAAAAATTCCAAGCCTTCAGTATCACACACCTAATCAGATATTATACATTACAGTTTGGCTACATCTCCCTTCTGAAAAATTGAAGATGATTATTGGAATTGACTAAACAATTGTTTTCAGAAGAATAAAAGTCTGTACACAGACACAACATCTCCTACATATATAATCTTATATATGCTGTTTTGGAACTCCAAAGAAGAAACAACTTTAAAAAAGCAGCAACACTAGAAAAAAAGTAGTATATCAGTGCACTTATCACCTCAGCAGGAAATGGAGAGTAGAAGCAGCACTACCAACAGCAAGCATGTGCCTAATGGCTCAGCAGAAACATCCTCCTACGTCTGGTAGCTATCCACACAGAGTTGCTCAGTGCCCTTTGAATATACACTGTGTTTTCCGAACTAATTATGATGTTACCATATGGTACATTTATCAAGAAAGAAAAAGACAGACTTTTTAAAAGCACTGTCATGACCATTATGGTAGAGAAGAAGTTGGCCACTACTGCAGGATCAGAGCCAGCATTTATTTAAATCAGTGCAAAGACTTTCATTGACTACACAGTGGATTTCAGATTTGGTCCACAAATGGAGAATCCTACTGAGATTCCTGGCCTCACAGAGAGCCAGTCTCCTACAGTATCACCAAGGCTGGACAAACAGAAACTGTTCTTATAAAAAAGTCTATAAAGGCATAACTGGGTGGAAAGCAAAAGGTCCCTTGGAGTTCAAGAGATTTCTGAAAATGAATTATGGCATTCTTTCAGAATTTTAAATGAACCCGTGTTATTAATAAAGAACTACAGTTGTACTATAAAACTCTATTGATTAAAATTACTGAATATGATCTATAAGTACTCCCCAGTAAATGCTATGATAATTTTCCACAAAACTATAAAGACATAAAACAGCATCTTCTTAAATCTTGCCTATGCAATCCCGAGAGTGATTTCTACAATGTGGCGCTTAACATCATAGCAGGGGTTCAGTTTAGGGTCATTTCTGAAGCAATGTGCATTTACTGACTGGACTGCAGTCTACTGCATGCCCCTCATCTTGGTTGCCAATAGAGCTCACCTCAGAACAGCAAGCTCTGCAGAAGCCCCAAGGCTGAGGTCAGTTCTGGGTTTTCTTACCTCCAGCCTCTCCCCTGCTGACTGCATTTTCACCCATCCTGCAAGCCTCCAACAAGGGAAACCAGTGAGCAGCAACCCCACAAGGTCATGTTTTGTCTTCCACTCTGCCAATCCCCTCTGATGCTTCTGAACCCTCTGCCAGTTCTAGGCAGAGGCAAATTCATGGAAGCAAAATCACATATTTTGTACTATTTGGGGCAGTGCAGCACAGCTTGGGATGTACCTTAATACCATGCTAGAGATGTAGTACAGATGACTTTGTTTAGGAGGAGTGGTGAATATAACACAACTCAAGCTTGTTGAGGACCAACTGAGACCAACAGCAAATATCACTGTGTACACAGCCTAAAATAGAGACCATTGATTCATTGGAGACAAATGGAGACATTTAGAAGAAATTACATTAACAAGTTTGCTGTCTGGGAACAAACTTTAGAAAACAGATTATGAAAGTGAATTAGCTTCTTCCTTATTTTAAATATTACAGATCAAGTCTTCAAATATAAATATACATATTATTCCAGGAATTTTCCACAACAACCCCAGTTTCCACTCTTAAACAGCAAATGATATGTTACTTTTCATTCTTGCAAAGATTAAAAATGATGCAAAATTCTACTTTCAAGTGGGTGTGCAGCTCCTGCTCTATGCAGCAACATTTTTCTGAACAGGTTTTAAGCTCTGTCATTGCAACCAAGTGTGAAAAAAAGCTGCTAGAAAAGAAAAGCATGATGGAAGCAAATCACAAGGTACCTGGGACAGTATAGGCAGTAAAAGCTGTGAAAGAGTGCTAGCACCTGCCTAATCTTGTGCTGGTAGAGAGGCAATCCAACATCACGTATTCCCTAGGGTTGCTAGTACATGCAGCATGCTTGCTACAACCTCTTCTTAGTTTTTTTCAGAGATGCTCTTCTCCTGAAGTAAAATGATGCCTGAGAGTGTTTTGGATGAGCAAAGAACATGGGAATGGCATTTATAAAATATGACCTTCTCAGAACAAGAGCAAAGAAAGAAAAAAAGTAACTCTAAGAAAAAGCTGCTCTAAAATAACAAATACTTAAATGAATAACTCATAGTGCTGTGAAATAGTAAGAATTGCGAATCTTCATCTAAACATTCATTTTGGACATTTTTATTTACATTTGATATCTATCCACGTTTTTGTCACAAAATATGCTACAAAAGAAATTACAATAATTAACTGAGAACAAGAGAGACAGAACAGTTTAGAAAACCATAAGTTCAGCAGTGCCAACAAATTTGACTGCACCAAGTGCAGAGCTTCTTACATCACTCAAACATCAGGTGTTGCCAATAAAAGAATTTAGGGTACATGGAATATATAACCTGGAATGACTGCACAGTAAAAATGAATGAGTGTTCAGAAATTTATATGGATTTCAAGAAAGCATTTGATATTGTATCAGTATGAGACGAAAGATAGAATGGTAAAAAGACAGAAATATTATATTGACTTAAATGTTAGAAAGCATATCAGCAGAAAATTGTACATATGCTGCTTATGATATGTGTATTATGGTCTTTAATGAACAGGCCAACCCTAGTGAGCAGAAAAATGAAATTCTGTCCTCTCATTCTGGGAAAATAAGCCCTGTCCTTTAGATCTGATGTGTCATCGGTTACTTTAACTCTTAAATGCCTCAAAATCTTTAATGTCTTTATCCTCACACAGCTTTGGAAATGAGGCTGTTCATGTTTCACAGATTATTAAGTTTTCTTAAAGGCTGAGTGCTTCTATCATCTGCTTCTGTTTAAGGAAGCTGTAGGAGCTCAGGTCTCACTGACTGCAATGAGATTTACGATCCTATTTGCATCACAAACATTAACAATCATTTTGGGTAGTTGGCATAAAAGGAAAATAAAGCCAGATTCCCCTAATCCTAGACTAGTATCTTAACCTCTGAATGACCTTTTTTTCTATTGTTTAAATCAAGGGAAGACCCACAAGCATCCAACTAACAAGATGATAAACAGTGATAACAGTGATAAACGTTTAGCCCAAAGGTAAAAAGATATGGACACAGGCCATATTCTTAAGAATTGAAAAAACAAAAGCTTTATTTCTAGTTAAGCTCTCACGAGGATAATTACCTGGCATATATTAGTTTGATTCAATTTTCTTGCCTTAATTTTAGAACTGGTGTTCTTTCACAACAGCAGGGTTTAAGTTCTGGAGCTTAGGATTCATGTTTTGAGATATGAAGAAACACCTTCAGCTTTAATAATAATTATGAAAAGGAATACTAGAGATGACGAAAGAGAACACCCCAAGAGTAGGCAACAAGGATCACACACTGCCAGTGAGACTCACATGGACTTGCATAGCCACGCCCACCCCAAAGTCATTTCTTACTTAATTCCTATCACACCTCATCATATTTACAGACAGCTCTGTCAAGAATCAATAGTAAAGAGGTTTTCCCATTTAACTCGGCTGATTCTCTTAACTCATTAAAATGTATCACTTTGAATGAGTATGCTTTATTTAGCAGGTTAATGCTTACAACAAGTACCGTTCATGTTTGAGGGGAATGAAGCAGGAAGAGACACAAATTCAGGATACACATTTTGAATAGAAAGCATGAATCAATTGATCAATTGTACAGAATAAAGAGAATAAACTACATCCTATAGCCTATCGCTCTTTTTCATTTTCAAAAAATAACGAGAGAACTGAAGAAGCAAATACAGTCATAAGAATCGATTAAAGAGCGTCAGTCTTTACAGTGGTAATTCAGATGGGTTGAGTGAAGCAGAGATGATGCTGATATTCAGACATAGGATGCTGGCTGGATCATCTGCATCTTATCACCTGAACCTCCAGGACAGTATTAAGGGAGGACCTTTCTGATCTGGAAAGAGACTAGGAAAACTTAACAAAAGAAAACATTGTCTGCCTGGCCTTTCTACGCCACTGGTAACAGCGATAAAACATGCAAAGAGAGAGTGACAGCCCCTGAATAAGTCTGTAATTACTTCCATTTAAAGATGTTACAGATTTCAAGGCACAGTGCAAATGGTTTTGAAATGACTGACATTGCAGGCATCTGGCACAACAAGTGCAACGTTAGCCAGACAGAGGAGCTTAAGCTCTGAAAATGTCAATTTTGAGACTAAAATGGGTTACAGTCTTTAATGTCAGTGATTTATTTAGATAACACCCGTGAACATTAAAAGGGCATAAAGTTATGCTCATAACTTCCCATGCGTCAAGAATGACAAGACTATCCCTCAGAGTCTGCTGAGAAGAGAAATCCATCAGAAGCAGATGGGAAATCAAATTTTCCTGAAAAACAAAAGATTCTGATCTTGCCAATAGAATCTTAAAATTACAGTACAAGCCCTATTAAAGTAAGAAAGACAATGAACAAAATCACAGCGAAAATACTCCATCATCAGGTGTGCACTTGAACTGCAGGTGGGTGGTTCACATTCTTCATCCTCTCTATGGCTGTCTCTGCACTTAAATTTATGAACCTTGCTGTCTATCACTAAAATAACTCTGTATTTCTTCTACAAGAGGGGATTATGCTAGCATGTGAGAGGGCTCAAGTACAGTTGGTTACATAGCACAGGTCAGGATGAATGTTTAAAAGCCAAAATATAAAAACAAGAATTATTGTACACGCTTAATCTGCATGCGCATTTGAACAGCCTATGGTCAGCATGGCTGAATACTGTGTTGAGAGACCACCTCCACCTCTGAAATAAACAGGAAAACCTCAGGGAAGGGCAATTCCCTAAGATAAGATAGAACAAAATTCCCCTGCACACTCACCCCACTTCAACAATCATATCCTGAGTATTGTATATGGTTCTTTGTGCAAGAACTCACTGCAGGATACTCTTAATCTCCTCTGTCTATTGCAAAAACACCTTCCTCCAGACTGTGCTACAAAGTCTAACTTCCAAGCGGTCCTTTTCTCCCACTTTGGTCAGAAAGAGGTTTTAAGACCTTTGAGCATTTAACCAGCTATAAAACACCATCGGTATGAAAAATACAGCCGTTTAAATTGATTAACCTCTCTTTTTATGGGACCTTGGTTTTTGTTGCTCATCAGTTTGCCAAATTTTACCTGTACTTACTGGTGAAGTGGTTAAAAATCAGAAAATCCCCAAATAATTGTCTTTGGTAGACAATTCCTCTAGAAAAGAGGAAACAGCCATAAAAGCAGATCATTTTCTAGAGGACAGATCATTTAACTTCTAGAGGACAGATCATTTAATTCCTTTCCCTTGTGCGCACAAGTAGTCCCACTGAAACCATATTTATAAAGGAATGGATTAAACATATGTACACATGCTGAAGTTGTTTTCTATCAGTTGATCAGATTATTTGCTTTTCTATCCATCTGTATCTGCTTTCTGTCCTGTGCCTCAGAACTGTTCTACCAAACCTATTTTTTTTTTTTAAATCATAAAATAAAAAACATGCACAATACCGAAAAAAGTATCCTCAGCTCTGCCACAAGCAGTGTATAGGGCAATAGTCAGCTCAACAACCCTGCTTTGCTAACTTGTGAGTTAACAGATCACCAGCTCACAGAGGGAGCAGGGGACTTGCAGCCTCTGAGGAAAAGCTGGAAAGGAAAATTAAATACAGAAGATTTGTATGAAAAAAATAGTATCTTTTGCATGGCCATCCTAACTGGAATAGAAAAATCCCAATTTTGGATACACTAGCTTTTCTCTCATCACAGCTACAGCAACACAACCACTGCTATGAAATTACAAAGCAAAGCTCTAAGTTCCAACGATGACTAGCCTAACGTAAAGAAAGAAAATGTGGTCAGTATCCAACAGCATGTTCAACCAGGCCAAGCCCTTTATTGTCTGTTTCCATATACTGGCATGAACGTTCCTGGATTTCACCCCCACCTACCCCACACAAAAGCAAAATAGTTGCTGTCAGAAGAATGCAGAATCTCTCAGGTTGTTTGTGTTCGCCAGTTTTTTCTTCAAACATCATTTCTTAAGTACTACGTCATGGGCTTCACTCTTCGGAGCTGCTTTGCAGCTGCTGGAGTGATATTACTGAGTAGATGCCATGCATGATTCAGAACTGCTGGGAATTACCATCTGGCACAGTGGTGGGTAACAGGATAAGTACTGTCACAGACAGAGCAGTTCCTGCACAGAGTATGGCTTCCTTTAGTTAAAAAAATATATATATATATATTATAAGCATTTCTCCATCTTTGTATTTTCCGTTTCCAGGATTTCTGAAACAGATCTTTATCATAGAATGGCCTGGGTTGAAAAGGACCACAGTGATCATCGTTTCAACCCCCCTGCTATGTGCGGGGTTGCCTTGGTCATAAAATTCGTAAGTTGTCTTCTGTAAGCAATATTAGTAGACAACAACTACAGATGTTTTGCTGCTCTATATTTATATGCCTGATACTTCATTTGAAGTTCTGATGATTACAATGCTCAGATAGATTCAGAATTGATTGGTACAGTGTAACATTCCAAATTCCACCTACATTTAAAAATGCCACATGAGCTGTTCAGCATTATGTTGAATAAAGTGCAGTAATCTTGATTTCAACAAGAAGAATTTACAGTATCACAATCAGTACATATTGTCATAAAGCACTCATATTTGCTGGTTTACAAACAGTACAGATGGCAGCACAAGCTTTAATTCTGGCAAGCATGTATGAGATTAGATATTCTTTTCCTCATAATCTATGTTAAGCTTGCCTTCTCATAGAAATAAAGCTAGCAGAGGGCTCTAGGAGAGTGTATGAATCAAGTCTTACAGGTAGTAAGAAATAAGGAGCTTTAAGATATAGTTTAATGCTATTCTCAGAAGACTCCTCATGTCAAATAATATATCAAATGTTTATGATATTTCCAAAGAGAGTGCTGTAGTTCTGAAAACACCATGTAATCTGGATGTACCAGCAGTGTACATGGGTCATCCAGTCTTAATAACATTTCCAACAAGACCTTGAGACTGTGAATCATGAATACCTCATAAGAAAAAAAAAAAGCAAGCAATAAATTGCAGTACCATTATCTCTATGAGAAAGCCTCTTTATTAATGGTCTCTTATTAGTGACTGCAGTATTTTATTAGTGAGAACAGATACTATTGTGGGAAGCTGCTTTTTTTTTTTTTCCTTTTAAGTTGCTTGAATGTGGTTAAGAATCTAAACTCTGGATTTTCTGGCCTTTGTCAAGCTTAACTGAGAAGTCATTCAAGCAAAAGTAGAAATGGCTCATTTAAACCATGTAGTGGTGAGCCGATGCACCTCACAGGAAGGATGTAGCACCAAGAGGATCATGCTGAGCAAAATTATGGTTAATAACAAGCGAATGTGAGCTAAAAAGCAGAAAAATATAACAAAATTATAAAGGAGGTCAGATATACACTTCATAATGACCTCATAATGAGATTTAACTAAACAGGTTGAGATGGTTTTTCTGGCATTACAGAAAAGGAACAACACTTGTAGAGAAGCCATAATGCTTCACTTCTTCAAAACAGTAAGGCACATTCAAAGAAAAACTGGAGGTACTTAATTAAGACAGAAATGATATGTATTGTGACATCAGGCACAGACTCTTAGTCTAGACAAATGGGTTAAAAGGATTTAAATTACCTATTCTTCATTACACCTTATTCTTTTTTTACCATTTTTTTTTTCTTTTGCCCTACACTTGCTACAAATATCAAGCATCTCTTAGCAAGCATAAAGGCCCTGAATTAATGTACTTATGTGTGCCTTATACCACTTCACATGCCTTAATTTGACAATTAGATGAGGGATAGTGGGGAAGAAACATTAAATTCCCCTTCAGGGTGCAGTTTTATGACAAAGCTAAATTATCCTAATAGCATTCTCTGCCCATTCAGCTACCAAAACTGTCACACTAGGCAGTTGAGTACCAGAGCCGTTGCAAGTAAGGAGGAAAGAGGAGGGGGAAAGCCCTTTCCATCAGCAGTTAGTAAGAGGATTTATGTGAATGTGATGTAAAATGCAGTGGTTTCTGGTGGAGGAGTGTTATTATGGTGGCTTTTTTCCTCCTCTAGATCAGCTCTATAATCTGTCACTTCTCATGGTCATTAGTGCTATTATCAGCATGAGTGGGGGAACCAAGTAGAGTTGAGTGGAGAAATTAAATGAGTGGAATGGGTGGTGTTTCAGTTCTTCTTACTATGGAACTATCTCAAGTTCAGGAGATACCGAAGTCAGATATGGAGCAGGGAGTCTTCTCTTTTAGCAAATTCTTATAAGATATGGTTGAGAAATACAGCTAAACAATTCACAGGTAGACCTAGTTTGCCATATTTGGTCAGGTCATTACTTAATTTAGCCTTTGCACTTCATAGTAGCTGAGTTTTCAAAGGAAAACAATTGGTCCTTAATAAACTGACTAGTACTGGAAAACATTATATGCAAATATATGCATAAGAAAACTCCTGCTCCTTCAGTGGCTATTTCCCTTATTTCCCAATGAAACTTGATGCTTCAGTTGTTGCCCTAGCTTGCATAGCTACAAAAATTATTCCTGTCCCTATTGTTACCAAATGCAAAATTTGGCTGGCTGACCTCCTAAGGCTCTGCTTTCTGTAAGACAATATCTATCCTCTAGATAGAAAATGTATTTTCTTTTATTAGATTTACTGTCCTTTGATTTATTGCCTGTCTGCATTTTCCCACGTCTCTGAGCAGGTGAAAATGAGAGGTTGATCTGTTTTCATTATGCTCGTCATACTGCAATTATACAAAAAACATACATGGTCAACAGGAAAAAAAAAAAAAAAAAAAAAAGCAAAGAAGAACACTTTTGCTTATCTTCCACAGAGAAATTCCAAAGACAGTTTCTCTGTGTTTAAATATATTTGAACACTAGATACATCAGTGGCAGCTTTGGTTTTAATTATCAACCTCCACAGGGCTTGCCATGCCATAAATTGAACAACACGTGCTTGAAAATGCCTCCCTCAATTCATACAGCTAAACAATCCCACCTTCACATTTGAAATCCTGATGAAGGATCTCTCTGATGAAAACACTTACTTGAGCTATTCACTGGTGGAGATCTTCCACTAATCATATTCTCTCTCGTGTCATGTGTCTTCGCTTTGTATTGTAGCTAATCACAATATACACCAGACACCAAATTACCTGACGTGCGTGCACACAGCCATATTCTCTTATTAGCTAAATTCCCTAAGATCCACAGTTCTATCTTCTGACAAATAAACAACATCACTGATCAGTGTAGATGAGAGATTCTGAATCTATCACCTGTGGGGGTATCAGATATTATAAAGAAAGCAAGACAAATTTTAACTCAGCCAGACTAAATAGAATTCACCTCAGAAAAAAAAAAAATCATTTAGCCTTCACAGACACATAATGTACTTCAATTTTAGTCAACAGAATTAGCATCCTCCTCATTTTAGTTGACACAGAAAAAAATAAATTATTTGATGGAGCAGATCCAAGTGTATCTGTACCCACTATTCTTTAATTTGAAGCAATTTTTGATAAAATAAGAACTTCAGTCACGCTTTATTCCAATTCTGCACCATTAAGTAATGGATTTATTTCAGCTTGGTTTAAGCAAGAACATTGTGTTGCTGTTGGCAAAGCCATTCTTCCTCTTTTATGTCTCAAAAGGAAAATTTTTACCAGCCTAGAATGCCTCCTTCAGATGAGCCAGGAGGCTCTGCTTATATCAATAATCTGAATTCCTCATGTTTTCCACTCTTAAGATTGAAAACAAGGACAGTAACCATTATTTGTTGATGCCCTTCATTCAATAAAAAGTAATAGCTAGGATTAACAACTTTCAAAATACTGCCTTCTTTCCCATCACCTAGTTACGGAAACAGCTAGGTAAGAACAAATGTTATTTTCTCCATCACTGATGAAATACAGAGTAAGAAAACAGTTTCCACTGAGCTCGGCAGAGCAACTGCCGAAAGGGAGCAAGTCAGACCTAGGTCATCTTCTGTCTTAATTACTGGAGCAGGACAGAAAGGACAGGGACAAAGTTCAGCGTTCAGCTGGAGCCAGATGCCTACAAAATGTGCTGAAACCTGCTGTAAACATGTTCATGCTTATAGGCTTTTTTGCCCTCTGTCTCTGAGTAGCTTCATTAGCACAGCTACAAGTATTTTGCTCTGCAGGTGTGCTATAAATGACCACTTCCATACAGGAAATACTGTCGCTTTCTATAGCTTTATGAAAACTCCTCTTACGCAAACAGACATTAGTAAATGAAAGTTGGTTTATTTGTGTTCATTTGTTCCTATGGATTTTATTTTTCTGTTTCTTTAATAATCTAAAATAAATAAATATATAAAAATTCAATTCAGTTATAAAAAAAGATTAAGAAAAACATTCTAAAAATCAAAATTAGGGTTACTGGGAGAGTTTCGTTCTTTCCCTTATGTTTGCCTGGAGACCACAACCTCCAAAAAGCATGGAAATAGATAATTAATGCAAATGTAACTCTGATCTCTACAACTAGCAATAGACATCACAAGACTTTACTGAAGTTCAAGATGGCAAAAATACTCATTTTCCTCACCTTTCCTCCTTCTTGTCATTCTATACCTTGCATATACGCACAAGAGTGAATATGTAGCTTGAGGAGCCTATACTATTTCCTACTGAGCTCTTGAAGCAGAAACATACAGGGAGATTTCCCATCATGGGGCTGTCAGCAACATGGTAGAATAAGGGTTTCACAGAAAATAGGTAAAATTCTGATGTTAGGTGGAATTCCACAAATGAGGACAGAGAAATTGTGTCTGTAGATGAACCTTAGCACATGTGGCTGAGGAGGTGTTGATGATTATCCAACGTGATTTTTGTCATAATAAGAGGAAGAACTCCGGCTGTCAAAGAGCTCTATGCTTCCTTAAGTGGTGAGCATCCTGCACCACATTCAAATACATCATGCAAGTAAATGAGCGCGCATGCTCAAGCAAAGCACTTGCTCGGAGTAGCAGTAAGGTTAAGTCATTAGGTACCTCATCCAAGAGTTACAAGACTTCATTCATGAATATTCTCTGTGCCAGCTTATGTATGTGTACATTTGCTACACACAAAAAACGACAGTTAGATAGTTCATGTTATAAATTTACCACATCCACTTAGGCATATCCCATACAGTTCTTTTATAAACAAGCAGCACAATGCCTACTTGAAGCACAGGTGTTCATGTAACTGAATGTAGCTATACAGTCATTCTGACTGGTTACATATGGTAACTTCCAGAATTTTCAAATAACCCAGAGGTTGGATTGTCTGGCATCCAGTAAGATAATGAAGTCAAAAAGTCCTAAAATAAACAAGTTTCTCTCTAGGAAAGCCTGACACATGCAAGGAGGGGGGTAAGGTAAGGCAAGGATGGCCAAGCTCACATATGGCAGGGATCAGATTCTAAATGCTATGAACAGACACAGATTTCTCCAAATCTTTCAAAATAAAAATCTATTTCTAGAACTATGAACTGGATATTCACTACTGAATACTATATACTAGTAGACTAGAAGATGTTAGAAGTCTTTTCCAATCTTAATGATTCTATAATTCTGTGATATATATGTATGAATGCAGACACAAATGCATACAAGCATCATATACTTCATATCATGTTAAGACTAGTCATGATTCCACTGAGAATAGTGCTGACAATGGAGCATTTATCACACACCACCAGTGTGCAGACTTGCTCAGTTTTAGCAGAAAATGCACTGGAAGGCCTGATCTTGTGTTTGCATAGTTTGCACTAGGTTGTGTTTAAAGAATGGCACTGTATGATCATGGATCTCTGCCCCAAGCATTCGATCAAGCTGTCTGAAAGCATGAGCTCTAGAGAAAATCCTCTGAAATGAATTGTCACTTTGTATCCCCTGCACAAGTACAAAAGGAAGAGGTAGCATCAATAATGCTGTTGCACATACCCAGAAGAAGAAAAATATGCAGTAAATTTCTCTGTTGGACATGACTGACACCACAGTCAGTGGTGTCACCTCCTCTGTGTGGTCTGGCTGCATCAGTTTGCATTAATTTTACTTTACTTTAAGCATCTCTAAGTGAGCTAGCAAAAACACACAAAACAAAGGACGACAAATGGACAGCCAAATGGAGAGATACCAGACCCTACATGTACTGTTGCCTTCCTTCTGCTGGTGTACATCCTCTACTATCTTCTGGTGACTGCTGCATACCCTAAAGCATGCAGATCCCCACATCCCCCAAGGGGTAAGGCAAGAAATGTCAGAGCAGGCAATACTGATTCAGAGCAGTTGTGTCCAGAACAGGAAGTTGAAACATCACTGCGTGAAAACATAAAAAAGATCAGCAGTCTGTTATTACAAAGGAAGTTTACCAGAGTGGTCTATATCCTATGGAAACGAAATACTCAACATTGTAAAAGATTTATTTTTACTAGTTTGGGAAACATTGAGAAATTCTGATAGGCTCTAGACTAATTCATGGGTGCATGCAAGCCTGAATCTTCATTCTCTGGATCTCCTGATGAACCTAGTAGAGTGCAGCAGTTAGCTTGCATGCCTGTTTTTTCCTTCTGTTGAACGAAAAACTAAGGGGAAAGTTGGGTGTGTAACAGTCTTTCATTAAGGCAGAAATAGTCTGCCTACAGCACACATCTGGACTAAAGTAGTGCTCCCATATGTCCCAGTTTAGCTGCAACCTTAAGTGACCTGTCTGAAACTAGTTAGTCTGTGATAAACGTAATAACAAACTCAGATTTTCTTTTCAGAGCATCAACTGCAAGATCACCTTTTGTTTCCAAGTAT
>JAOWBP010001760.1:36868783-36906602 GCA_028571105.1 Tragopan temminckii | reverse complement strand
CTGTGATAAACGTAATAACAAACTCAGATTTTCTTTTCAGAGCATCAACTGCAAGATCACCTTTTGTTTCCAAGTATCAGGAGGTACTACATTGTGATAAGCATCTTTGTAAAAATCATGGACTCAATTCATTTAAAGTCTAACATATTTCTCATTCACAGAAATTTAACAGTTAACAAGACAGAAAGGGTTCTCTTAAGGAAGAAAAGAGTTCAAATAGCAGATGCCAGACTTCAGTCAGGAACTAACAACAAAAAAGCATCAACCTCTTTAAGCAGGTCTGTTAATATATGAACAGAAAAAAATGTTTATAAGATCCCAGTTAAGAATTTTTTTTCCTGTAGTCTTCTTTAAATATGTTGTCAATATGAAGTAGACTTTTTCTCTTTTTTTTCCCCCCCTCTTAGTACACATTTATGAGGTGCGCATGCAATAATTTGTGAACAGCCTTATGCTTTGTTATTTCTTTCAACTGATGCCGTTCCTGGAACAGAGCTAAATGCTTTATATTCTCATATTAGCACTCTAATTTGCACACACCTGGTTTAGAGAGAAAATATTTTATTTTCTATTATTTAGTAGCAATAAGACAAAGCTCTGACTATACTCATTTGTCTTTATTAAAGACAGGAGGTCCTGACTGCAGAATATCCAGCTCAAGCATTTTTACCAACTTGAAATATTTTTCCCCACTAGAAATGTATTTATAGCTTCTTCTAAATGACCCATTACAAAAGATTACCCATCTCCTATATTTTTTCTCTCAGATTTTTATGTGTCATCTCCTGAAAATAAAAGACATTATTTACACTCTTGCCTCATTATTATACTTAATCTATCAAGTAATTCTGAATGGTTGAAGTTCCTTCAAATCAGTAGTCCTATAAGGTGTCAAACAAAATAAAATGAACAGATAGTTTTCCTTTACATGCTTTGGAGGTACAATAGGAAGGCAGGACCTTGGAGGACTTTTAAATCTGGGAAACACAAGTTTAAGGAGGAATGAATGTGGGGGATCACTATAGAACTGGATACATAACTTCATAATAACACAGAGTTTTGAGAGAATAGGGATGGATAAGAGCTTGTTTTTTTCTTTTTTTAATAAAGATGCTTAGTGTGGATAGTGAAATTATAACTGTTCTTGGAGTTTTTTGATAGTTTACTGGGTTTTTGTGCTTCACCAATGCCTTTCTCTGCAGACAGATGTCCTGCGTAATGGGTCTAGAAAGTCCTACACCAACTAGCCGCACACATTTCTTGCACATCCAACACTAACAATGTTCCACAAAGCTCCTTTTCTTCTCTGAGAGAGACTACAACTTTTCTTGTTCTTGCATGCCAGCAGCTCCAGGTAAATAATGACTTTATCTTTTGCTCCTGATGAAGTTTACCAGTGCTCAGTCATCCTACTGTTTCCCTTACTGCTTCGCTTCATTGCTATCCATATTATGACACTCTCCTCCCAATGGCTGTAGATCTCTGCTAACCACACTGAGGCATACAGACTGGAACACTACTCATTTCCCTTAAAAGAAATCTTACTTTGCATAAAATTGTCATCAGCTATGAATCCATTATTATTCCCTAAATTTTTATCTCTACTTTGTACAGAAGAAATGTGTTAATCCAGAATTTGGTCTCAAGCAATTTTATATGGAGAACTTTCTTAATCTACTATATACCACTGTTTTCCCTGTAGCTCAAACAAGCAGCTTTCCCTAGAATCTTAGAATGGTTTAGGTTGGAATGAACCCTAAATATCATCTAGTTCCAAACCTCTGCCATGTACAGGAACACTTTCCATTTGACCTTATTGCCTAAAGCCTCATCCAACCTGGCTTTGAACACTTCTAGGGGTCATCCTCAGGCTTCCCTGGGCAGCCTGTTCCAATGCCTTGCCACCTTCTGATTAAAAAACTCATGTAACATCTAATCTACGTCTCCCCCTTTTTAATTTAAATTCATTATCCCCTGTTCTAGCACTTCATTCCCTGATAAAAAGAGCCTCCCTAGCTTTCTTGTAGGTCCTCTTTAGGTACTGGAAGGCCACAAGAAGGTCCCTCAGGAGCCTTCTCTTCTCCAGGCTGAACCACAGCTCTCTCAGCCTGCCTGCATAGGAGAGGTGCTCTGGCCCTCTAATCATCTTTGTGACCTTCCTCTGAACCTGCTTCAGCAGCTCCATGCACTTCTTATCATGGGAGCTAAATACAGCACTGCAATTAAGGTCTCATGAGAGAGTAGGAAGCATCATCTCCCTTGACCTCCTACATACAGTTCTTTTGATGCGACACAGGATACTGTTGGTTTTCTGGGTTGCAGGTGCATACTGCCAGCTCCTGTTGAATTTCTCATCACCCAATATCCCAAGATCAGAATTGCTCTCAAACCATTCTCTGCCCAGGCTGTATTTGTACTTGGGATTGACCCAACCCAGGTACAGGACCTTGCATTTGGCCCTTGTTGAACTTCAAGAGGTTTATCATGGGCTCATCTCTCAGCCTGTCCAGGTCTCTCTGGATGGCACCCCTTCCCTCCAGTATGTTGAGTGCAAATGATGAATTTGCATTCAATCCCACTGCCCACATTGCCAACAAAGATGTTAAATAGATGTGAAACAACAATAGTTAAATAGATGTGAAAAAGTACTTTTCCAAGCCTAAGGAAATGTCAGTTCAAGTGTGAAGAAGACTGAGTGAGCCAAAAACCTTACATAGTTCACAGTTGCTAGGACTAAACACAAAAGCCTATTTCAGTCCTCTGTAAATCAATAGAGATCCAGGATGCTAATCAAGTGTTCAGAATATCTTGCATCAGACCTGTAGCTGGGACTACAGATTACACTAGCTGATAGTTAAAGAATGTGTATTTGTTGATGTGGGTTGACTTTGAGGTTTGTTTTGTAAGGTTTGTTTTGTTGTTTTGTTTTTTTTTAAATAGGTGATAATAGGTGAATAGCACATTTAATAA
Organism: Tragopan temminckii; assembly: GCA_028571105.1. Lineage (NCBI taxonomy): Eukaryota > Metazoa > Chordata > Aves > Galliformes > Phasianidae > Tragopan > Tragopan temminckii. The sequence goes on along the minus strand of JAOWBP010001760.1, from coordinate 36,903,632 downwards.
TACACGCATTTGTCACTTTGTTTCTAACAACACTGCTGGATAAAAAGAATATTTAGTTTGAGACTTTCTACAATTTAGATGCGTAATTTCAGAAAGAACACTGCATAAAGTCTTACCACAGCTCAGCTAGCTGATTCACCTATCGAGCTAGAGTGCAAACCTCACAGTGTAAATGTCATGTCTGTCTAAAATCAGGTCAGCTAATTAAGTGTTGCAGAACTAAGCAAATCTATTCATGACACTGGGTGTCAGAGCAGGCATTCTTGTCCCATAGCTTCCAGAAATCAATTCTAAGTTCAGCAGATACTCACCTAGTAGCATCAGTAAATAATTATGTTATAGGTCATTCCGTAAGAAAAATGCGTACATGCAAGGTATGGAAGTGCTATTTAACACTACAGAACGGTTTCTTGTCTCATGCCAAGTCACTTATCTTGTTAATGGCAGTCCAAGGCTCCAGTTGTGAAAATGAGTAGTTCTGGAGCATTTCCTAATTTCTTGAGCATGCGCTATTGCCTTTTCCCTGGGGTTTTCTCTATATGAGAGTGCACAGGCTTATGACCAAGGAGTCCAAACCTTGGTATCAGAATTGGTTTTGGCAGTTCACTCAGTGTCTAGAACAAGGAATAACTACTTCTGCACACCATCTAAACTGAAGTTATTAAATTGAAGCTATATGCTTATAAAATAAGAAAGTTAATTCTCTGTGGATTTTAAATGCAGTAGAAATTCACAAGCGGGTGCACAAAAATAAGAACTGCTCAGGAGTCTTATGGCAAAATGGTTTTCCATCAGAAATAAACACGGAAATGTGTATGTAACACAGTTTTCAAAAGTTTCTGCTGAAAATCTGAGACATTTCCACTGGTAACATGGCAGACTTCAAACCAGCTTATACGATTTACTTAAGAAACCCAAATCTCCAAGATCTCCAACTCTTTAGCAGCTTCACTTTGTTGCCTGTCTAGCAATGAACGTTCTCAAGGCTCCCAGTCCTGGGAACAGAAGCAAGACATGAAGTTCCTAATGTTTTTAGCCTCACTACTTCAGTAGGACATTTCTCTGCCCAGAAGAATGGCTGTAAGTGGCTTATTATATGTTTTGATAAAAATAAATAAATACACTCCCATACACACATACAGTCAAATAAATAGATCTGTGACTATCAGTACATATAGAAGACTCCATAAGTCATTTAAAAGTTATAAACAGTCAGGACTCCTAGTTGTTCTGTATATGACAGAAAAAGCGAAATGTTAAATAAGAAAATACCCCTCACAATAAAGGGGGAAATAACACGGGAAAATAAATAAGTGCACGTATATAAAACAAAAAAAAAAAAAGAAATGCTAAATTTGGTCTGATCAGAAACATATTCAACTGAACCTCTACTGTACCATAAATCGGCAGGGAAGTGAAACTTTCCATTTAATGTACCCACAGAATAAGAAATACAACTATGCCTTCCAAAATGAAAGGCAGTTTCAGACAAATCAGCCCACCACTGATGAAAGATGGATCATGATCCATTATTGTACCCGTAGCTGGAGGGATAAATATATCATTTCTGTCTGGACACAGACTGGCCTAGTTTTTGTCCAGGTATAATTAATTATCTTTAAGCTAGACCTGAAACTTACTACAGCTTCTCTTAGCTGCACTCACTGTTTTGGCAGAATAAATAATAAGCTACAATCAACATTAGAACATTTATTCTGGTATTCTTTTGGTGAAGTTTCTTAATTTTTTTAATGAATATTGGGATGTACCAAACCTCAGCAAAACTTGGATTCACGTAAATCAAATGTTCTTTTCCCTGGCAATCACTCTAACAATGGTATTTCCTTGACAATTATTAACCTTGATGCTAGGGGCAGCTTCTTTATTCCCCTTTTTTCCTAAGTAAATTTTTTTGCCTAGAAACAGAAGTTATCACTCTGGAATGAGATTTAGCAAATATCAAAAGTGAAAAATGAATTTGCTTAATTTTGTCCTGATCACACAGTTAATTGGAGATCTCCAGTTAATTTCTGGTGATGCTTTCCTCAAGAGCCTTTAATAGCATTCCTTTGGAAAATGTTTTCAATAAAAAGGTATTGTAAAACCCAGAAATGGAGAACATTAGAAATGTGAAATCGTTTATTTCCTATTCTGAAAAAAATGATAAATTATGTAATTAGGAATATAAACAATGCCTTTCATGCCAAGAACTCAGAATTTCAAAAACACAAGCTGAAGGAATATGAGAGAGGAACATGAGAAGCACATCCCAACATGCCACTGTATGCGTTCATCAGCCAAGGCACAGAGCACCCAGACAAATCATTCTGCCTGTGGTTGCTCAGGAGGCAAATAGGAAACACCAGTCTTGAATCCTTGCTTGGGTTCCACCCACACACTGCTGCCACAAGAAACAGTAGGCAAGTTAACGGCTCCAGTTGCCACAGAAGTCATAGTTTTCTTTTGACAAAGGCACTGATTTCATCAGCATCTTAGGTTCCACTGTCCTCAAGCAAATAGCTGTGGCTATTATTCACCAGTTATGAAGTAAGACGCTCCCTGCTTGTAATTTTTTTCCTGCAGTGATAGCAGAGGTCACCCATTATACCTGGCAGTGTGACAACCATAAAAGGCTACTCAAAAAAAAACCCATTAAACGCTTTGAATAATATTACCATCTCTATTCATACTAATGATTTTTGGCAACAAACACACCATGCTTACATTTACCAAAGCTTCCAATTATCCCTTTACAAACAGAGCATTTCAACAGTCTTGCTACCAGCTCATAAAAAGAATGAGGAAACAATGAAAGAGATTTTAAATGTAAGCTCTCAATTTTAAGACAGTTTCTGACACTTGATTGATGGCCACAGAATTCAAGATCCACAGTTTGGGAGTCTGCTGATTAAAAGCTCACATCACCTTGAGCTTGGAGGTGAGCAGGAGAGAGAGTGAAATCCTCCAGTGCATGAGCAAAAGCAAGGCAGAAAAAAAAAAGTTTAGAAAGAAATAAAATTTGACTACAAAATAGTATCGATTGCCACAGTTTCTCAAAAAAAAAAAAAAAAAAAGAGATGGAAAACAAAGCTCCTCTATGCAAGGCACTGTACACACAGAGAGACAGTGCTTACAGTATCCATATATAAAGCAGTACATATGAGAAGAAAAAATAAAGAGAAACTGAAGAAAAGGATTAAGATACAGAATCTCCCCTCCTAACTGGAAGCACTTAATGAATCTGTCTAAATTAGGAAGCTAGGAACTTGCACCTTCTCCACATCAGTGCTGAAAGCAAGAAGGTACGAAGCAGTCCCTTCTTGGGTTACTTGAGACAACAGGCTAGAAGTAACATCTTCATGTTTTTTTCAGAAGTCATCCCATAGAGCTGAAGCTGTAACTTGATTCAGATCTCCTCAACTAGAAGGCCTGTATTCACATACAATTTCTCTAGAAATGCATAGAACGGAAGAGCCAAAATACTACTGGTGTAGCTCTGTGGATGAACACATACCTCAGAAAGAGAATATTAATCTTTAAATTGGTTTAAGGCAAACTGAAGTGGTAAGCTAAATGGGGGGGGGAGGGAAAAACAAACAAAAAACCAACACTCCTACATAAGAAGAAAAACGTCTACATTATAATTACAGGGATTTTGATTCACATCAGAACTTAAATTGGCAGTAACTTCCCAGCACAGCTGAGGTACATTCCACTGCCTTATCCATAGGACTAATCTTCTTTTTAAGGGAGCTGTGGGAAAGATGTCAAGTACTTAAACCTAATTCCACAGTATAGCAAAGCTATGGACTCACTGATTTAGATGGTAACTAAGCACAGGCGTGGGTGCCCTGATTTCCAACTCCTTCGTCTCTTGTACTGCTAGCGAAATGCATACTGAAACCCTTTGGATGGAAAAGCAACCTCTGAACTTCTGTTTTGACTTGCTGAGTCTGGATTGGAATACCCAGGAAATGCTGAATTTCTGTAACAGCAGAAAATCCCTCACAACGTTGTCTTAGAACAAGACACAGTCAATGGTGAGGCTTTATAAGTGCCTACCTGCCAGAATGAAACAGACCAGCACACATGGTGACAAAAGCCTACCATGCAAATGGCACCTGGGCTGAAGTTCCCTCCCAGTTCATATTGTGAATATTAATTATATTATGCTATGTCCAAAATCTGGAGGGAAGGAAATATTTTTCAAGCACCAGGACTCAGAAACACTGGCACTTTCAGAGCACAAGTGCCATTTCAGTGCTAGTTCCCACTTGCCAGCTTTAAGCTGGGACCTCCACATTTAGTTCCCAGGCTCCTGGTGCCTGGGGGAGTCCACATCTCATCAACCAAAACAGTGCCTGGTTTTTGATCTGCTAGCACTGCAGGAGCCAGTGCCCTGTCCACCCAAAAGGAAAAAACACAAACAGGTAAAAGCCAGATGGAGCTACCGGGAAACTCACATCTGGATCCATCTGTAGAATGAGCCACTCCTGTTGTGAACCAGTCAGGATGGGAGAAGGGTGATGATGAGGGCCAAGAGCCCATTTGTTGCCTATAAATAACAGGATATTAAGTTGTCCGTGGGAAGCAGAAGAACATAATTACTGTCCTGACCAGTGGGAAGGAATTAGTCTTTATTGTCTCTTCACATTCTGTCTCAGACAGAACAAGAGAGTTAACTAAGATTTTAAAAAAATAAAAATTAAAAATTAAAAAACATCTCTTAGAGTTCCCCTATGTAATTCCCACTAAGGTAGAGATTAATCGAACATCAGATCACTGTTCCAGCCCATGCTTCCAATCAATGAAACAAATTGAGTGCTTATCAGTAGGACCAACATGCTTTGGGGAAGGCAGGTGAGACTCCATCAGCGAGAGCACTCTGGGGAGAAGGAAGGGCAGCTGCTTTAGCCTATAGAAAAGTGGGAACTCCAATTACCTCTCTTTAGAAAATGGGACAGATCTCAGCTTGCCAAAAGTTTTAGTTTAACTAATGTTTTTAAACTAATTTTTACTTGTAAACATTCAGGCTAAATTCCAAAGCAAATGCTATATTGTTTGCAGTACTTTAAAGGTTAACTAGTCAAGATTTCATTTAAAATACTTTTCCAACAATGAGATCATTAAATAATACCAAAATACAGTGTATGTTTATGATCTTTTAAGATTGTGGTTTGTTTTGATTATATCAAACAGCATCTGGTCTGTTTTTTCTTTACCCAAAGCACCAAGAATACGCCTAATCACACTAGTACTCTGTATTTTGGAATTTGAGAGTCTTTCTGCACATATTGTTAGAGGGAAGTCTTCCAAGGCAAACTTGAAAATATGTAATGCAACATGAGGATAAAACACCTGTCAAGAATACTGCATATTTGCATTTCTTTCACTAGAGACATTAATGTCTGAGAAAAAAATTTACTTTGTTGTACCTCAGATTCTATCTCAACTGTAGAGAAATCATAATCTTACGTTCATGTTATGCATTGGTGTAGTCAGGCATAGGCTATGATCACCACAGCGTACAATTTTTAATTTCCTAGCAACAACACTTTTTATAGCAATTGGCACGTTGTTTATAGTTGCTGTTTTGAGCTGCTCTTTGTTGATCTTCTCCAGGTCTTTTATTAACATACTGCTAGACATCGCTCTATGACAGTCCATGCTGTGTTAGTGATAATGCTGTCTGTAGTGGCAGGCCTATCTTGGCAGATTATGGGTATAAAATGGGCAGGGGGCAACTGGCTTGTCAGAATAATGACAAATTTCAAATTGTTATCTGTTATCTGCACCTCTTAATAACTTGCACAACGGAAAAGACTGCAATGTCACCATATCTGCACTGCAAGATGCATAGTAACAGTTAGAGAAGGCAGGATGGGAGGAGACAGCCCTCATTAAAAACAAGAAGCTGTAATTTATACAGACTGAAGGCAAAAAAAAAAAAAAAAAAAAAAAAGTAAACACATTAATATGTAAGTGGCTTTATTAGAGGGCTTACTGAACCAGAATGACTTGCTAGTCTTACATAGACTGTACTGCAGAAATAAGTATGAGACTGAGCCCAATAGGTTTTACCCGTGAAGGTATCTCCATCTCTTTGTCAGCTACACTCATTCAAAAAAACTGCCTGCAATTTAAAAGGACCACATAGCTTGCTTATTTTACATTTCATTATTCTGTAACATGTCAACAAAGCTATGCAGTAACTTTCCTTTAAATGTAACCCACTGAACCTCATATGCTTTTTTGCTTATTGTCCTATTTCTGACTTTTGGTCTTTTCCTTCTAATCCTTCCCTCAGATCACAGAATAACTCATTTTCTGATTTCTTGAGTGGCTTCCAGTATCATTTGGCCAGCTAATAGGAATAAGAAAAAAGACAAAACCATCCTTCCCCATCTCCTCCTTCTCCCCTTCCCTTCCTCTCTCTATCTCCCAAACTTAAGATCGATCTTTTCTTAGGCTGAGAGTCACAAATAAGACAAATTCCCTCACAAGTCACCTGGCTTTGCTCTAAGGTCCCACCCCAGTCTGGGACTCCTGCTGTCTTAAGACTAAGCCTAGGGCAAAAGCACCAACCTTTCTCCCACCAAAACCAAACACTTGAACAGACATCAATTAAGCAGGAGTTTAAACACAGTATCCAAAGACAATGGACAGCAGATATCTCCAAAGTACAGATCTGAAACTGAGCACAGAAGCCCTTTTCTGGACCTCTACAAGAGGCCCCGAATTTTGCTCAGGAGCTCCCTAATAATAAGGATTGACAAACTCAGAGTATATGCAGTGCTATGAAAGTAATTGCTTCAGCAATTTAATTCCTCTGATGGTACTAACACAGATTCAACGTACAGGAAAGAAAAACAAGAATTAGAAGCCTAACACGCTGACCTTACCAGCTGACAAAGCCTACCTGTTGGTAGGATCCAGAAAAAACAAACCAGAGACTAGGAGAACTAGGGCAGCAGAAGTTCGGAATCTGGCTCATGTGCGGAGTACCCCTCATCTTCTGAAGATTCCTAATATACTACTGGGAACTAAGGCAGGACAAACTCCCTGTCAGGCAAGAAGGTACACTGGTGATGGCAGAGACTTCTGCTATTCTTAGTGACTCACCTTTTTCCATGAATTGGCTTCATAGTCCACAGTAATCACCCAAGAGGAACATCTTGTCAGGGACAGTGAAGGTCATTTGCTTCCAAGGAACATATAAACCAAGCTGTGAAGCAATACCAACACAGATCAAGTCTTCACTCACAAGCACTATACTGCAGGGCTTGCACACAGGAGGAAGCAGAGGCTAGGTTGGTGTCAGGGTCTATCAACAACCCCAGCCACGGCTAGAGAATGAGCCAGGTTCAGGAAGCCCAGCCATAAGCAGCAAAAGACAAGGATACAGCATGGTTCCATCTAGGAGGTTGGACTGTAGGAATGTCTGGGTATGGGCACACCCATAGCACCCAGGTGAGGCTGTTCAGGGTCATTAGGACTATTAATGTCATCTGAGTCCTGACACAGTCTTGTTGCAAAAATTAGCACAGGAGCTTACAGAAATTCAATGCAGTTCAACAGCTGCTACCTGATCATTCTTTCAGAATACAAAGTCACTGGCTGTGCATTTCTCCATCACATATCAGTGCTTTGACTTTAAGAGCTCTAAATTTCCTAGGATACCTCACCTTTTATTGCTATCCTCCTCAAGCTAAGGGAGGAGGAAAAAAGTCTTATTCATATTGAAGAACGCAATAAGAAATAAGTATAGAAGTTTTATTTCAGCTGTTGTACAAACTGAATTACACTTTCTTTTATTGCTCATCATCTGTGCCCTCCTGTGGAACCAACTGCTGGGAGCCCCATCAGCATCCCTGTTAATGACTCCCTCCATTCAGCCCTCCTGCCTCTTCAGAGGTTTCAATATGCTTGCCAGAAGCCAACTACAAGAAAGAGCACACACCTCATGCCAGCCTAAGGTCACTTAGGTAGCATGATGATTAAATACATAGCTGCTACATATCATACTTTCATCTGTAGTAGCCTAAGTACTTTGGTAAAACAGTAAGCATCACACGAGATCACTGTTTCAGATGCCACATGGAGGAAGAAGTTGTTGCTCTAACAAAAACAGTAGATCTGGTGATAATAGAACCAAATCTACACACCAAACTTGTTCTTTATCCACCAATCTATGATTTCTTCCTTAAGTGTTTTCCTACACACAAGATTTATGAGCATTTTTGATAGTATCAGGATTTTGCAGATAACTTTATAATTACAAATGCAAAATGAACTGTTTGAAAGGTGCTGCCTAAAATACCATCATTTATTTCTTGTTTCAGCATTGTTTACCAGAACCATTTTTTATAATTTTGAAAACATTAAAAAAAAAAAGGGGGGGAGGGGGGGAAGGTGACAGTTCTAGCATCTACTTTTTCATAAAAAGAAACACATTCTCTTAAAAATGGAAGATTTACAAATGTTTTTAACATTTCTATGGAAACAAAAAAATCACAGATTACTTCTGTCAGAGCTGTTAACGTAAGAATGACACATATTTTCTCCATATAGATGTAAAAACATATCTCCAGCAGAGAAAGCCTGTTTTCATCTTAAAGCTAATCAAAGTGATGGCAAAATCTTTTGAAATCCAGGACAATTCCTCAGTCATGAATGAACAACAACACAAAACTAATATCATTAAATACCACCAACATCCATTATAAGATGGGTGTCCAACCTTTTGGCTTGCCTGGGCAGCATTTAGTGAATAGAAATTGTCTTGAGCCACACATATGTAAGTTGCTCCAGAAGTAATGCCTTCTATTTATTGCCATGGAAATTACAACGCATACAAAGAGCACAATAACACTATTTGATAGAGCAAATTCTCAGCTACGAAATGCTATTTTTTCAACATAGTAATCAGCATTATCTCTGCATTTTTGCAAGTGATGAACAAAAGCCTGCATGCCACATTCATAACAATCCGCACCAGAGAAGGTGACCCACTGTCACCATTGCTGAAGTGCACCACTCTCCATCTCACTTTGCCAACATTTACTGTTTGGTTTCCATAAACATTCAACAAGCATCAGTGAAGGTCAATTTTTTTCCACACGGAGGAATTCAGTGACACACCTTTGCTTCATACACACTTCCATGTCAGATGCCATTTTTTCAGACTGCCCCCCTGCTGCCATCTGTCACATGGCAACAAAAAGTAATGGAATATTGGTGGGAAGGCTCAACCTCTATTGCCATAAGAACACTTCTGATGTTATGGGTCAATATAATAAAACAGCATTAATTTCAGAGCAGCCTTCACAAAATATATAATGGTGTTAATATATAAGTAACAAAATATTTAAATTTTAATTTTTTTTCTTTAAACATTAAAAAAATAAAGAGAGTGGCCAAAAACCATAAAACTTGTTTTTGTGAGACTAACACACCAGTCTGGTTTGATGGCAATGGTTGCAATTCTTAGTGAGGTCTCAAGGTGTTTGTCAGAGATTTTTGATGAAATTTTACACTTCCTGTACTTAATTTTTGAAAATATTTGCTCAAAACATGTATACTGCCAAAAAAGCAATGACATGTATAAGGTGTGATCGTGCAGCAAAGGGTATTTTTGTCTGCTAAGATAGGGAGTTTGGTAAAGAGACGTGATCAGATTTTTAGTTGAGTATCTGATTGCAACTCTACACATTCCACTTGAAAATTTGTGGGTCAGTATTTATATCAACTGAAAATGGTCTCACAAATGTAACTTGATGATTTTTTTTTTTTTTGCTGTCTTGAAACCCCATGCTGTGGGATGCAGTCGACACGCCCAAAGGACAGGATGCCATCCAAAGAGACCTAGAGATACTTGAGCAGTAGGTCCAGGAGAACTTCATGAGGTTCAACAAAATTAAGTGCAAGGTATGCACACGGGTCAAGGCAACCCCCACTACCAATACAAACTGGGGGATGAAAGGACTGAGCACAAAAGGAGTGCCAAAAAAGACTTGGGGGTACTGGTGGATAAGAAGCTGGACATGAGCCAGCAATGTGCCCTCACAGCCCAGAAGGCCAACTGTATCCTGGGCTGCATCAAAAGAAGCATGGCCAGTGAGGTGAGAGGGGTGATCCCACCTTTCTACTCTGCACTAGTGAGGCCTCACCTGGAGTACTGCATCTTGATGTGTACTCAGTATGTGTCCTCAGTACAAAAGAGACACGGACTTGTTGGAGCAGGTCCAGAGAAGAACCTGAAAAATGATCAGTGGAAAAGAAAACCTCTCCTACAAGGACAAGCTGAGAGAGCTGGGCTGTTCAGCCTGGAGAAGAGAAGGCTGCAAGGTGACCTTATAGCGGCCTTTCAGTATCCAAAGGGGAGCCACAGGAAAGAAGGGGACAGACAGTTTAGCAGGATCTGTGGTCATAGCACAAGGGGAAATGGTTTCAAACTTAAAGAGGAGAGATTTAGGTTAGTTATAAGGAAAACGTATTTTACAGTGACAGTGAGGCACTGGAACAGCTTGCCCAGAGAGGTGGTGGAAGCTCCATCCCTGGAGACGTACAAGGTCAGGCTGGAGGATGCTCTGAGCACCTGACTGAGCTGTACATGTCCCTGTTCATTGAAGGGGAGCTGGACTAGATAACGTTCAAGGGTCCCTTCCAACTCTAAGGATTCTGTGATTCTTTGATTTTATTTTCAAATTTCTGTATCACAACGGAAAGCACAGCTGTGTATTCTTCATTGTTCAGAGCCCTGTGTTTAGGCAATGTGTCAAAATGCATACAGTTATGTGCCATCACTTGAGCCAGCACTGCACAGCACTGGCCTCCTTATGCCCTGCTTTCAGTCAACACAGCGTTAATAGCGCACTAACAGTTAACTTATTGCTGAGTGATGGGTATGTGCCTGGGGCCACTCTGCGAGGAAGAACTGCCATCTTTGAATTGCCAGGATGGAATTGGCCACATTACCAGCTGGGCCAGGCCGCACGTGCCTACGGGTCGAATATGCCTGCATTATAATCTGAACCTGTAGTTTCTTCTTGGTGTTCTATTTCTATAAATTTACTATCTAACAAGACATCACAGCAAAAGAACTTCAAGATGTAAAACTGCTTCTTACAAACTACCTTACCTTTATCTGACAAAGAAGCAGAAAACAATTTTCACTTTTTTTTTTTTCCCCCTTCTCTCTTTTTAAGTACTCTTACATGAGATCAATAAGTAGTGATTAGGTGCACTTCCTTCAGAAAAAGTCCTTATGAAGAAACTATTTGGTTCAACTAACACGGCTAGCGTTTATAATTATACATGTAAGGAAAAAAAATCTCATCACAATCAAGAAGCCAGTACCTGCATAAAATTGTACTTGTAGAACCATACTCTAGTCTGAGTTCCTTGTACTTCTGGGGTACTGCTACATCGTCATACTCTAGAGCCAAATAAAGGCACTTCCACAGTTCAGTAATTAAAGGGAATGAATAAGCATTTGATTGTGATCACCTCTCTCTACTGATGATAAAAGGAGTGTGGAATAGCCACATCCCTAGTTCAGACTCATCAAAACAGAGGGGATGAAAATGTAGGCCTCCAGGTTAGGTTATCACTTATGCTAACAGGAATCTCAGGCAAAATGGGTCAGACCTTGAACAAGCTTACTCAAAAAGAAAAAATATCCAGTATATGTATATCCTTAGCAACTGGCACCCCGCAAGTAGTTTGTGAACTTGGAAGTAACTTTGTCATCTACAGAACTTTGGATCTGATATGGAGAAACAGCTGAACTCACCAGAGTGCCAAGTGAGGCTAATGGGAGGGTAACATCTCCTGCAGCTTAAAGAATCTATTTATAAATATTTAGGTAAATAAATACAGATAGCAAGTTCAGTTAATATAGTTTAGTCCTAGATGTATAAAATCATTCATGAAAATTTTACATCAAGATTTAGAGCTCCTTTTTTTCTCTTTGCTTTGCTTTCTTGATCTCTAATGCAAAATTCACAAGCATTATTTGTATTTTTGAATATACGCAAGAAAGAGCAATCTAAGGAGATCTTCCAATAGCGATATTTTAGATGGCTTAAGAGAATAACATCCAGGCAAAAACAGGCCCTAAGTATTTGCATGCACCTTCGGAAAAAACAAAATTAGATGCTTAGCCCGCTTTAAGTAGGATGAGAAAGAGGTCGAAATCTAGATACTGTAAATGAAGTAACTTGTATATTTAATTATCTCACAGGGTGTTGTCGGAAACAGCTTTTATTTCCCAATATCCTCCAAACTGTCACATCTAGGTTTAAAATAAATTAGAATAAATTGCAGTTAAAAGGAAATATCCTCTAGATGAGACTAGACGAATAGACAATTTCTGGGTGGGTAATGTTAGGTAAGATTAATTCTTTTCTATCATTCTGCCCCAGCTGGATATCAAATGCTACACTGACAAAAGATTGAAGAGCCTTACATATAATAAATTTCTGTGAATCCTGTGTTACTTTCACTAGCATAGTAGGTAGCAGCACTGGTTTAGTTATTAAAGTCTTCATGGAACTCAGCAGCAAATCTGGTGATTAAGGGCCCAGTCCAGCTATGGGAAAGTATAGTTATTCTGGAGAGCTAGAATTTGCACTTCATTGATTGAGTCAGTCCTGCTAAAAAAAGCCCCTGGAAATGTAGCTGAACTAGAGATATTTCACAGCTATCTCATAATACATATCAGAACGTGTTTCCAAGGCAGGTTGGGCATTCATTTATTATATGCATATGAATAAATGCATACACTCTTCCTGAAAACAGTGGCATAGTAATGCAAACAAATGCTAGCTAAAATAAGTCATCTACAGTATGACACATGAAGGTTGCCACCTATCAGTCAGAGTTGTTGCAAAAGGCAAGGTTGAGCATGTACCTTCAGTTTCCATGGTTATTTTAAAGTCTATAAATGACCACCCTAGAAATGAAATTAAACTTTTTCTTTTAAACACAGCAAACAAACAGTGCTCCAGGATAGAAACATGCTATCTGTAACTTCATTCCACACTAATTTGCCTATTCGCCTTGCACATAAAATAGGTTCATAAATCATCATACTGACCTCCTACTCCCTAATGTTTAGAATACACTTTGATTAGTCATCACTCAATACAATATCTCTGGACTCCCAATGAATCTCTGCTACACCAGAAATAGTAAATACAAAAAATTACTGCTGTAAAATTAAGGAAGAGACTATGCCACACCTTAAAATTGGGATACTAAAGTACCAAGGTTTAATACTGTCTCTTCTATCCAAAGATAAGGCAAGATTGATGTCTAATCAGCACAGCTTTCAGATTAACAGTAACATACTGAACTTCCTTACTTTTGTTTCTCTGCATATTCATGAACACTGCCATCAGTATCAGAAACCTGCCCATTACAACATGCAAGTGACAGGAGAATTGAACATTTTGCTGACCTAAAAAAACCAAAAACCCTGCTTCAGGACAAAAGTGAAAACTAAAGTAAAACTGTTCCAAACAAAACAAAACAAAAATCAAAAAACAAAAGAACCAACCAAAACTATTCAAGTTGCTTTCAGGTCTGTGGATATTTTCTACTTCTATTTTCTCTTCTCATTAAGGATGTTGTCCTTTGTTATTAATTAAATGGAAAATATCCATAGCCAGTGATTGAATTACCCCAAAGTACCTGCTCAAAATGATCGATATTGATCAAACTAAAGAGTAGAAAGTACCACTAGTCTTAATGTAAGTGATTTGGCTCAAGAAATGTTTTGATCAAATTAAGTGGAGGATCTAATTAACCTGTGATTAAACTAAGTGGAGGGCAAGTTGTATAGGCATAAATCCCATATACACTGAGATGAAACGAATAGTAATGCACATATTTACAGAATCTGCCAGGGAAAAGCATGCAATAAATTAAGCAAAGAGAAAAGGTTACAAAAAGAAAGGGAAAATAAAGCATGAAGGGATTAGAATACAGAAAGAAGATAAATACAGCCACAGATAATGATTACCATTGGAAGAGCATTAGCCAAGGCTGAGAGATTAAAGGCTGTGAATACACCGGAATATGAAAAATTCCAGATTAAAAATCTAATTCACTGCAAAACTCACTGATTCGAATAGAAATGGAATTTCAGCTGCTGTAAAACAGCCTCTTAGGAAAGATCAAATAACACACTTCTGTAGCTAGCATCCAATCAACATAAGGTAGGGTCAAGTTGTGAACCCTCAACCCAGACAAACAGTCTCAGTGTCTTTCCTGCACATAAAGGCTCCTTCTGATGGGTGTTAAGATATTTCTACCTCTTCACTCAACTGAAGGGCCATTTTCAACAACTGAAAAAGATAGATACTCCTCCTTTCACTATCTACTCTTACAAGACATTATCTTATTACTATTGGAGGGCTCTGAATAGAATTAAGACAACCACTCCCAAAGAAGCCTGCATATTTTCTACCCACCACAACCATCCTAACACAATATGGTTGGAACATTAGGAGTAAGGCCTCTTCATGATTCTACACTAGCCAATATTCAAATAGAATAATCTGTCTCCAAAATAACTTGCCTCAAAATTGATATTCCACATAAAGGAATGAAGAAATTAAAAACTGGATGCCAAATCAGGTAGAAATCCTTACAAGGGTTCATATATCACCATCTCATAAAGATTTGGCTAGACTTTTATTCTAAAGTTTCCAGAAAAGAACTGTTGACCCTAGCCCTAGTTAGGCTACAGCAATATATTCATCTTGATCTTCATCAGCTGGCATTTTGAAACTCTACTACTACTCCCTGTATGCAATCTGAAGGCAGATATGAAATCTTACAAAGTTTTGATACTTTCCTCAGAGTAAAATAATGGAAAAGAAATCACTGGCTATGTTGCTGTCATGGTCTGTTGGTAACTTATGCTGAAAGATGCAGAAATAGTTTACAAAGTTCTAAACGGTACAAGGTACACCTTTCCTTTTCTTCAGGAAATAAAGATTTCTTCATCTATGAAGTTGATAGTGACTACTATAAACTTCATTTGTGAGATGATAAAGTGCCATTTAGTGGCAGTCATTTTAATTGTTTGAGCATGTATTTCTTCATGTGATTTATGGAAAGCTTAATTAAACTTTCCTTCTGTCTTTGCTTCTAAGTTCTAGTTCAGAGTAAAAGTTCAGAGTCATCTCTTTTTACTTGAAAGCATTTTTTTCTCCTCTATTCTATTTCATTCCTCAAGGAATGCTCAAATCACATCTGGAGGCAGAAATGCCACAACACCTTCTGACAACACATGTATTTTGGACGTGTGCAGAAAGTTATTAAAGAAGAAATCCAGCCCTTCAGAAGGCTGAATATTGTTTCAGATGCTTCTTAGACTGATTCTGTTGAGCCACATAGATAAGAAAGTTCTGCTGATATCTAAATAGCTCAATGAACTTCTGTGCTTCTGTGCTTACACACAACTCTAATGCTGACTTTGGAAAACATTTCCAAGCATTAGAATTCCTTTTCCTCCTCTTTCCTCTCCTCTCTGTTAGAACTGAGATCTAACTATACTGAAATTATGCATGTTAAAATTATGCTTCTCTGAGCAATGATAAAATAGATATTACAGTTATAAAATTCATCAGTGTTAGCTGCTTAGAGGTGTTACAAGTACTCTGGAGTACCTGTAGTATGGTAGAAGCAGAATTCAGAATGATTCTGGCACATTGGGAATAAGCTGTGGAATCAACAGGATGAAACTCAAATCAGTATAAGTACAAAGTACTACTCTCAGGAAATGAAAATCAAGGCACACACAAAAATATGAACTAATGTGCCAGGCAATTGGAAGACTTGAGCAGAAAATTGGAAGTCTTGGGAATGCCATAAAATGTGTAATGATCAGCACTCTGGTACAGCATAGGACACACATTCTTGTAAAATCAGTGTCATGCATGCTATCTAGGAAATCCTTTTTTTTTTTTTTTTTTTCCTCAGCTTTTCTCAATTTTCACTAGTTCGAATCAGCTTAGTATGCCTGATCAGGGAAATACAATTTCCAAACAGGAAACCTAAACTGGAGCAATAAGAGGTTTGAAAAGAATTGGACTTGATTTCTTTAAGAATAGAGAGGGAAGAAAGCAATAAATAATGATCTTCCAATAATTAAAATGTTGTTAAAATAGAGAGATATGTATGTCAGAAGGAGGTCCTCCTTAAAAGGATCTCCACATTTACTAAGGACTGGTAAAATTAATAAGGACATGAAAAGGTTACTCTACACCCAGGGAAATTTGAATTGAATTTTAAGATATACAGCAGCAACTTCTCCATAGACCTTGAAGAACTTCCTTCAATGGGAGGTATTAAAAATAGTCTGAACAACAATCCAGCAGACAAAGGTAGACTAGATCATTCCTCATTTTGTGAAGATGAACAGTATGGACCTTTCTACACTGTAAAAAGTGATACCTCCATTAAATGATCTAAAAAAGTATTGTGCATAAGAGCAGTTGGGATACCTCAGAACTTGAGCCACCCACCTTAAGACATCTCCTTAATGGATGCAATCCTTGTGGGCTGTTGCTTAGCACTTTCTGAGAATCAGAATGTATTCATAAAGCAGGAAATTCAACGAGGCAGAGTCATCAAGTCTCAAAATTTGGCCAATTATTTAAAGTTCCAATAGTTCATTACTATAGATTTTTGATGGGTTACATTGTGTGCATAGTGATTATTTCTGTTACAAGTTAGTTGGCAATAATGGTCACAGGCAATATGGTTTCTTTTTTTCTTATTCAGTCAAAGAGATTTACTCCTACACAAAATAACCTCTGTTTTGCAATCAATAGTAGCACCGAACAATTGGACTGGAAATTATAGTGCATAATCAACTCCAAGACTCAAACAGCAGAATCCCTATTGTTCTTTCCTGAGCAGAAAAATCGAGATCTCTGTTATCTTTTAAGTATCAACAAATGTGCAGAAAATATATTAACTTTCTATTAATAGGCAACGAATTTACATATGACTGTTGTCAGCTGCTTTATGTTAGTGGAACAATGAATTAACCTTACACCATGCTGGCGACTCTACAAAATTATATATTATATCAAGAGCATCCCTTTCCCAACTCGGATGACTGCAATAACTTTGTATCATAAAACCTTATAAAGCAGTTTAATCTTCTTTTATGCATGAAGTAACTTAATCTTTTTATATAGTACCAGTTCATTTCTGAACATCTAACAGTAACAGTAGCTTAATACAAGGTGTAGTAATATTTTTCACTTCATGTCTTCTGGATTGCAGAACTTGTTGCAGCATCTTTACTTTCCTGTGACAATTCTACTGGTTTCCCCTCTGTAATATGTTACACCTCAAGTAAAATTGGCAGGTGCCCTTCTGACAATCAGGGACATTTGAAGGGCCCCCAAAAGACCTCTGGTTTTCCACTTCATTGCATATAATAATGGTTTCCATGACCTTCATGACACTTTACCACATGCCCTGAAACAAGAAGAGAAACTAGATAACAAATCTAAATGGCTAAAACTAAACACATTATTTATCTAGGATTTCATGACAGCCATAGGTTAATACACAAATGACTCCAGACAATTTCTTTGCTATTACTTTAACTTCTCAGGGTTTTGTTTGTTTGTTCATTTTTTGTTCAGACATACTGTATCTTAACTCCTTGTTTCTCAGCAGGTACTTACTTCTCTAACTCTCCATCTAAAAGATATGCAGAAACATTCTTGCAATTGCTTTCTGTTTATTCTCACTGGCAAAAGCGAGGTGTTAACAGCTAAACTAGGACAATGAAAGAGGAGTCAATGAAGCATTGACTAATTCAGCACAGAGCAGTCCTTTGCATTTTCCTTATGCATTTATTAACTCCCATGTCTTACACCATTATCTACCTGTGGAGAATAATCAGCCCCTTATCCCAGTACATAATGTTATATACACTTAACACTGTTAGACATCAGTGAAAGTGATTTGATGTTTATTCCATAAGCAATTTTAACTTACCTTCCAGGATCATTTATTTTCCAAGTATCTGTAAACAACTGCATACTCATCACAGGCTGCGCCTGTGGCATTCTAATTTCTCATATATAGTACAGATTTCTTAGAGGGCAGGAATTTTTGTTGTTGTTAAGGGACTAGAAACATCAAAATAAGGCAAATTTTGTGGAAATCATAATTCGCTTAAGATGCTGCTAAGCTGTAGTTCTCTTTGAGAATAATCTGTAATAGAAAAACTGTACAGACCACCTAACCTGGGGAAAACGGGAAGGAACCAATACCGAGTTTCAGAGTATGAATTCTTGGTCTTTCTATAATTTCTTCCCAATCATATCCCAACTCCCAAGCTGAATCATAGCTTGTAGTGTGGTTGGTTTCCAAGCAAGATGTTGATAAAACTTGCATATTCCATTTTTTATCCTGTCACTAAGATTGGGAAGAAAATAAATCTTCAACTACAAACTTAGTTCCTCTTTTCACTCATTTGAAAAATTACTTGACTTCCTGTAATCAAATGTAAGCAACGTAAATATTCTTCTATTCATTCATAAAAGAACATCAGTACATTTCTATTTTAAACCAAAAGAATCTTAAGCTTGAAGTCTGTTCCAGAATGCTGCCCTAAGGAATGCTGTGCATCTGACCTTGCTCTGTTTTTCCAGAATATTTCTGTCCATAAAAACCTGCATTTCTTCTCTCCTTATTAAAACAGAATTGCTACCTCGGTTGTCTGAGCACCAAGAAGATAAGTAAAGAATCTCCTCAGATGCATTTTGAGGACACCTGCCAGGCAGGTAGAGCAGATGCATGGAAAAAACTACGGTAAAGGTTGAACTTCAGTGTGGCAGGTAGAAGAAACTCCAGACTTACAGAGTCTTCCATCAACTACAAGGAAACAATGCTTCTTCTCTTGTTTGAGCTCTTAGATGTGGATAGATTTTAATTAAAACATCTGAGCCTCAAGTAAGATAAAACTTCTGACACCATGTGCAGAGCTAGTTCAGCTCTAAAAATGACTGCAAAACTGCTTCTTATCATTCCATGATGGAACAGTACATTTTTTTTTTCTTCACATTCTAAAGCAATAACATTGAAAAGAAGTATCTCCACCAATTCATCTTCTTCTTCTTCTTTTTCCTTCTTTCTTTTCTTTTTTAGCATTTCTTTAAAAAAAAATCGTGGAAGTAGCCAGGAAAATTCTATGTTTAGGAGGCTGAGCAAATTTTGAACAATAAACAAACATAATTGCTTTCATAATAACTTCAAATAGGAAGCTGTAATCCACTTGATATTAGTAACTCCAATCAAACCATTTCAGTACAAATTAGTATACATAATATTGTAATAGTTTACCAAGAATTCCTTCTGTCTCTCATGTTGCAGCTCCTGGGCTATATATTCCCTTGGCTTTTGAGGTGGAAGTCAGTAGAAATTGCATATGAAGAACTAGGACAGTGTGCTGCTCTCTGAGGAGTTTAAATGCTCCAGGCAACCTGGAAATCATCCATCTTCCCTTGTTTTCAATCTCCCACATGGCAGAGATACTAAACGTTACACAGCTTTTAATATGCTGGTTCACACATGTCTCTAAAGAACATGAATATCATTGGCAATTGCTTAAGAAAACAAAAGAGACAAAAATACATCCAAACTCACAAAAAAAAAAAAAATCATGATAGAAAACATCAAATATTTGTTATACTTTCTAAACCTGTGCTTCAAGCAGAATTGTGTCAGATACCAAGCAGCATGGGAGAAATTCCACAAATTCTTTTGTCTTAAAAGTTTCATAAAAATACTGCATTTCTTTTTCAGTGAAAAGGATATGGTGGACCTGCAAGAAGGAAGAGGTCTCTTGCTATTACATCTCTTATGATGTAACCTCCCTTGATCCAATTCAGTAAGCTCAGTGCTTCACTTAACATCTATTTACCTGGCAAAGTTCCATTCAGAAATACCTAAGATGCAACTTGAAGAAGGTGACTTGTGTGCTGCAAGATAAGTTAAATAGAAGGAGCACACTGGATTATATCAAAGGTTCATTTAGGCCACTAGACTCTTTCTAGAAGCAGCCAGCAGTAAACCCAGGAAATACCATAGATGCGTACTAATTTGCCTCCAGAACAGTTTCTTATCCATCATTAATTTGGGGCTCAGGGACTTTCAGGGCAGTGTGGCTTCTTTGCCTTCCACAGTCCTTTGTGGTCTTTTCTCCCAAGAGTCTGTGCATCTAATTTCTGTGTCACCACAAAGCCAAGAAGCCAGAGATACTGTCATGGGCAGAATATTAATTAACAGTCCTTCACATAGCTATAACTGATATCCTATCACATGGATACAGAGAGGTATGTAGGACCCAGTTGGATATAAAATTCCTGTTCATTCAAATGTCTGATACCAAACTCCAGTTATCTGAAAGAAAATGTTTGTATGTATTGCTGCGAAAGACAAGGACAAGAAGGGCAAGTGACCCTGCTCTGGAAGAGGAGGATGAGTTCAATTCTTAAAAGGTGAGTTCAAGAGTCATGACTATAGCTTACAAACATGTTTCATCATTTCCACATTCAGAAGCCAGAATACAGCAACATCAAATTAGATACAAAGAAATTAAAAATGGTTTCATTTAAGCATAATTGTATCATTAAACATAATTTTTGTATTACACAAAAGTTTAATATCACAGCAGCTTATTAGAAGTATTTCCATGAAACTCATCAAGAAAGTCAATAATTTAGATACGGTATGAAGTACAAGAAAAATCCCTGTGTTACATTTATCCGCATAAAGCAGCAGTTTTCAAGGTTATTCCTTTCATATGTCTTAATAGAGGTGAATGCTGCTAACTGTAAAACTAAATACTCTTCGAGATTTATTATTTCAGTAATTGCATTTCAGGTGCTAATTAAAAGCCAAACCAAGAAGAATATTTCAGAAGGGGACAAAAATTGACTTTTCCTGAATATACAGAAATACATGGTGTATAATACACATACAACACCACTAGCTAGAGCTTTCCCTCCAGTACCTGAGATGTATGTACAAGCTTCCTGCAAAGGAACTATTTTTACAGCTGCCATTCCCCTGCCTGGTGAGCCTTCAGAACACTAGTGGAATCACTATGTAGTGCAATATTCTGGAGAGGACAAAGTACAATGAAGAAACCAAAAAGCAAAAGAGGATTATTGATTTTGGCTCATGAACCAAGGTAAAAATGCAAAGGTTTCTACTTGTAAGTTCTAGAGAGGCACTGAATGCACTTTTGGAAATGTGAAATACTTCCAGGTTTGTGCAGAAACATACTAGGAAGACCACAAAACAGAATAACGACAGGATTTTAAAAAGTCTGGGCATCAGGAAAATATGAAGAAGAAATTCAAGGAAAAAGGCATGGGATCCTTATTCTGGAATTCTATAGGAGGCTTAAATCCCATTCTCTAGAGAGATGTGAGATTTATGTAGATTGTAATCAGAGTGGAAAGAGAGGAACTGGTGTACTTGCTCAGATAAGTTTCTTCCTGTGTTTGTAAGCCATGGTATCCATTTAACACTGTGATGCATCTGGAAAGTGTGCCTGAAGCTCCTTTTTCCTGTCAAAGGGAGTTTACAGCACTGACCAAGAGGAAGGGGAGAAGAGATACAAGGATATAGGGATTCCAGGAATCACAGGAATATGGAATCTTGTTTAGAGGAATATTTTAATGTAAGTCTCTTTCACAATCATTCCTTATACTGTGGACACAAATTGTATACCTTTTCTGCTCTTTTCCCTTTTCTTTCCTTATTGCTGGCTGTAATCACCTTCAGGAAAAATGGAGTTATTATAACGAGCATTTCATCCTTGTTGGTACTATGTTTAGATTTGAACAAAATTGTTTTAAACTAGGAGTAGTAATGGATGAAAGAGAAAAGTTAGATACAGGGAGAAAATAATCAGGTAACAGGGAAGAAGAAAGCCAAATGGGAAGACAGTGTTGTCCTCATTTGTGAGAAAAACATTATGGATTATCTCTCATTCCTTCTTAGGCACAAATTCCAAAAATAAATGTTTTTAATTTTATTTTCTCAGTTCAGATTTTTAGTGCCTATATAATCATAGAGAACATTACAAACCTAAGTGGAACTTCTTGTTATTAAAAACAACAAAAATAATGAAAGAAAGCCCCAACCCCACAACATCAACAAAAAACCTTTTTCATTATCTTAATGGAAGAATAGTCTATTATCCATTTCCTGTTCCCTGTCCTTGAGAAACTGGTTCTTAAGCAACATGTCAAGATGTACAATTACCTTCAGTTGAAATATCAACATAAACAAGAGCGTAAAGGTATGAAAGAGCAAGGCCAAGAATAAGTCTTACATACAAGAATGACGCAGTAGAAGACATGCTGGAAGTCCTCATCCTAACTTTTCTTGACGTTTACTACTGTTTAAAAACACATACTAAATTATCTTCCAGTTTTTACACCTCTGTATCCATTCTGAAAGCAACAGGGTCAAATAGGCAGAGGAATATTATCTGACAGGCAATGACACCCTTCATACAAGTATACAAAGCTGGAACAGGGCTCAACATCATGCAATTGTATGCTAAATGTACAGCAGATTTCCGTATCAGTCTACTGCATACACTGAGGAGTATGATTGTTGCCTTGTGTTGGTTATGTTGCTAGGGGAAATCAGACATTACATTCTGCCATCTGGAAAGAAATAATAATTCCTACAGATCTCTTTATTGTAATTACAAACTCATTTTCTACTATCTGTTACTGAAAATGTGAAGGAAAAAAAAAAAGGACAAAGAGAAGGTCCATCCACAAAAAAAGCAAGGCCATCTGGAACAAAAGTGAAGTTCACTTTGTACAGGAAGGAGCTAAGTTAGTATATTTAGAGATTTACTGCAAAATACATCACTGACAAAGTTGTCTAGGGGTGTCTATCCCCTTCTGACTCAACTTAAGCCTCTTAAAGAATTAAAATAAAGCTTCTCAGATCATATTATAGTGGTATTTTCATGCTACGATGTACAGGGCATGAATTCCTTCTTTATGAGTAGGAACACTTTTTGGTTTTTCTTGGAGTCATTGATTTAGTATTAAAGAGAATCAAAATTGTATTTTTGGAAACAACACAAGCTTTCCTACAAGCAATGATGCTTTATTCTCATTGAGGACGGTGAACTTTTCTTAAGAGACGTCACAAATTCTCCATGGTCCGTTACAATTCTGATTTAACTGCACTATGTATTGGCTAATGAATATACACTCTATTGCATGCCATTTATTTTCTTTGGAAAAAAAAAAAAAAAGTTTGGAAGAAATATCTGTTGGAAGTGATTCCCTGCTTTTTGGATTCAAAGGGATTTTGTCTGTGTGTGTGTGTGTTTGTTTTTTTTCTTTTCTCTTTTACACAATGGCAGCAACATCTGCAGCTGGCTCTCTCATGCATGAAAAGACATTATAAGAATGTCCTAATGATGAGCTTAACTTTCTCATTTTAGCAGACAATTCGTACTTAGGGAGTACATTTTTCTTTATAGAAGCATTTTCAACTGCAGGAACTACAACAGTAGGGATTTTTATCATCAAGAATCAATCCCAGTGTCTCATGATGCCTCTAGTTTCGGAAAACTCAAAGATTTTCAAAAGGAGTTTTCTTTAGAGAATCTGTCTGAAATACGAAAACAATCTTTTCTGGTCTCAAGTACTCTGTTTCAGTAGTTTTTTAAGATTCTTTTTAAGTCTTTTACAGTGAGGGAATGTGGAGAGGAAGAGTAGAAACCATCTGAAACTGGCAACTCACAGCACTTTTCTGGAGATGGCAGGTAAATGTCAGGAAGTTGGTACTCAGCCCACTGGAAATAAGTCCAGGGCAGAGACGTTCCACACTTTTCATGCCAACTCTGGAGCAGTGACAGTCCATTTTCCATACTACATCAAGCCATGGGCCTGCCAAGCCCTGGCCAGTGGCAGCAGGCAGCACGTGATGCAGCAGGCTGGAGGTGTGCAGTGCAGTACACAGAAAAGGATTTGGGCTGTGCTAAATATTATGGGTTGGTCCATAATACTCTCTTAGGACAAGTGGGCTTTTAAAAAATATCTGTTTTCTCAAGTAGCAGGACAGTGCCAACTGCCAGGTTTTCTGCTGGGATTATTGGCAAGAAGCACATCAGGGTCATTTTATGATGTCAGTCTATTCACAGTATGATGATGTTATATTTAAAGAGAAACATGACAACAGCCTGAGAAAAAAGAAAGATAGAGTCATGATCCTGTCAACATGCAAATGCTTGGTTTAAGGCTTAGTGACAACAGTGCTGGAAGTGGAAATAAACCAACACATGAAAACTAAGGATGCAGCAGTAACTTGATTGAAATAAATTTTCCAGAGCCAAAGCCTTTCATAATCTATATTATACGTTCGTACACAATCATCACTGTCACTTCATTTGCCCAGGATTTCTGTGGATTCATGGTGAAAGCCCACTCATCATTATAGCTGTCCCAAAACTCAGACAGAATAAAAAGATGCTGTGAAGTACTGTGAGTGAGGCATCATGCATTTTGCACTGGTTTAGACTGAAAAGAGGAAAGGTAAGCTTCAAGAAAACGCAGCAATTTCTCTCCCCCTCTGGCTATTCATGCCATACAGTATAATGACAGAGGAAATGACAACTAAGTCACTAAAACAACATTATTGGATTGACAGGGACTGAGACAGTCATATTTGACTCCAAAAGATTCTGTCTGGGTATATCTGACTGCGATGGAGCTGACAAATCTGGGTACCCGCAGGCCAACATCTGGTAACATTCTTATTTAAATTCCAATAAGGGTATTGATTCTGTTTGTATAAGAACTCAGGTGAAATTGGTTGATCTTTACAAAGTAAATTGTTGCCTGAACCATGCTATAAGTGACTGCTAGTGCCACAAGTAATTCTATATGCAGTCACTTATAGAATACGGCTACACAGATATTGCGGGCCCTGTGGAGATTAAGTGTTCTGCAGGACTGATTTCAGAGATTTACAACTCATGACAATTTTATGGCCCAACTTAAATTGTTGTCCTCTGTTTAAAACAGGCAAACAAACAAACTAACTTAAACAAAAACTTAAAAACAAAAACAAAAGCCCAAACCAACAGCCTGTATCTAGTATAGGTTTCAGCTTCTTTTCAGAGATTTTACAAGAGCATGTGCCTCATTGTTTAGCACAGGTACCAGCTGATGATTCACTCTGGGACAGTTCCCAGGAAAAAAATAATAGCAGAAGACAGACTAGTAATAATCTGCCCATAGAGACGTCCTCTCTCCACTGTGTATAAGATCAATAGTGCAGTTCCAGACAACACAGAAAAAGGCATCTGAATCTTTGCATGCATTTCTGCAGTTTTTCCATCATTATGATCTTGAAAGTTGTATTAAAAAAATGAAACAAAAACAAACAAAAAAACCCCACAAATGAACAAACAACAACAACAACAACAAAAAAACACAAAGAAATAATCTAATAACAAAAGATACTTTCCACAGGTAGACATCACTGTGACTGCATAAGAACCATGTAGAGCCCTTAAACTGCTTATTTTAATGCTTGCTGTTGAACATATTTTTTTCCACGGCATAATGCTGATGAGAATATAGCCTTAGTCACCTATCTTGGGAACAGTGCAGAGAGCTTTATAACAAGGGGAGGAAGGAAGAATGCTTACTCACCCTCTCCCATTTTTGAGCAGGGAAGTTGTGTGTCTATGCAGTTGATTTACATTTCAGAAGTCGTTCTCGCAGGTATTGATATTTTGCTAACACCAGCACACACAGAAACCCAGGGACTGTATAATAAAACTAAGATACAGGAGACAGTGCCTGAACAAAGGTGGTCATGTGAAACTAGATGCTGCAGTGTTTTTTTTTTTCCCCAAATTTCATCTGAGGATTTTTATATTTGACCACAAGCAGCACAGAAAATAGAGATGAAAAACTAGGCCAGTGAGCACAGGTTGGGGAGGTTAGGAAAAAACAATTCAGTTTTTAAACTGAAGGAATATACTGGAATTTACAGAAGACACATTTCAGGCTTTTCTTAGTACATCTCTCCATAGAAGTATGTGAGCAGTTTCTATTTAGAAACTCATTATGAAGGAAATGGCTTTATTAAGTGGCTCCTTCATACATCTAGTCTAGTTTGAAGTGCCTGGTATGATGCACACTGCCAGCCAGGCAGATATGCAAACCATTCACATCCAGGCACAAAGCTTCAAGATAAAATCCTCAACCCTTAAAGCTGGAATAAACACTAGGTAAAAGAAAGTAGAAAGGTGTCAGAAGACAAACTCAATAGCAGAGAGCAGGTTTGCAAGTGTTCCTATGGCTTCATTTCCCTATGGACACCAACTATTTCCACAGCACAAAGGTTATAATGATGCAAAGCAATTGCAGTGAATTACTGTGAAGTAAAGCAATTACATTAACTGGAGAGAGGACTTGGCACCAAGCTCATATCTAGCTATGAACTGGAAAACACAGCCACAGACCAGTACAGTACTTAACTTTGACATTACCCTCTCTGAGTAGAAATGCCATAATGACTGTTATGTATTAATATTAAAGAGTTTGGGAATATTTGTAAACTGAGCCTTGTGCATGAGTAATGTTCTTCTAACCTGGAATTCACAATGCTTATGGAACCACTATAACTCAGCACTTCGGTGAAAGGTGATGATGGTGAAAACAAGGATTTTGCAAAAACCTTTTCACTTTAACTTTTTCCAATCAGGAAAAAATCAGTGAACATCTCAAAAGTTCTTACTACACTCTATACGGACTTGTTAGAATGCAGAGACTGCTGACATCTCTTCCATTCCACAGATGTTATATGCAAATGGCAAAATTTAAAATCAAAGTCAGTAAAAAAAATGGCAATAAAAATGCTGAAGTATAACAAGATCTTTTGTTTGTTCGTTTTCTATTACTTTTTAATTATCCTTCTAGTGACATAGCATTTTTACTGAAATATTATCACACACCACAGGAAGCATCAGACGTCTCAAAACTCACAGTTTACTAAAGAAACAGAGTCTTTGAGTTAATTAATCAAATGACATGCAGTCTTATGTACAAGTTAAGCTTTACCGGGACATCCCTCTTCTACAGAAAAATTCTTGGCTCTCCAGTGACAGAGAAAATCAGGCCACAAGAATATATTAACTACTGGAGCACTGTTTAGTTGGCTGGGAAGAGGCATTATATTTACAGAGATCTTGCTTTCAGTTGTCGGGTCATTGGTGTCAGTTTTAGAAAGTACCACACAGAAATAAATACCTTTCTAAATAAAATAATTTTAACAGCCCTCAAAACTTAAAACTAATTAAAAAACATTTTCCATATAACTTTCCAGAATGCTTCAGAAGACACGCAGTGATTACTTACAAGTCTTAGTCCTTGAAAATTAAGTACTTAATGGACCACAAGCACAGTTACTTTTGAAAGTTTTCTCTGATGTTCATTTTCTTTTTTGAAAAACTGACTGGGGAGTTTCCAAGCACCCTCTAAAGGCAAACTGATTTTGTAATGCAAGATAAATGAACTGTTTATGTTAATACAACTGGAGCGGTACATGCCCTATGGTCACTGAGCACAGAGGTGACAAAGCTGATGCAAAGTTCTCACTTCCTGCTTAGGAAGTGTGGCTTGGTGGATTACATGGAGGCCATCCTAATAAGATGTTCTCAGAAGTACACAAGCGGAAGTACACAAACAGAGAATGACCAGTCATATTTTCATTTGTATCTGAGTAGGAACAGCTGAAACTGAACTCACATCTGCTTCAAAAGTAAACAAATCACAGACACCTCCGTACTTGTGAGATTTATTATAGTTTAACCTTTGATTCAGGGAGTACCTTAGGGGAACAGCTTTGCCACCAGACAACTGTAGGAAACTGAGACAGTGAGTACGTTGCATGCCATGCAAAAAGTATAGCCACTCCAGGCAAAATCAACTCCGGTGTGAGGTCAATGCACACAATTAAAAACTAACCATCAGTGAATTAAGGCCACCACATTTCTTGGATGAAAACAATGCTTTAGGGTTTAACAGGCATTTGTTTCTTGCTTCAAATCAACTGTCCTGTGATTTCACGAAGAAAAATCCTAGGAAAACCTGCAAATGAGCAGTTTGTTTTTCTGCATTCATTAAAAAAAAATTGTAATAGATAGTTTACTGTTGATGTGTACAATTCACCAAAATCATACAGATAGAGCACCATACAGAATCATAACCAGAAAAGACCAAGGAGAGGCTATTCAGGCTATTCCCTATTTGCCCAGCCAGCAAAGAAAAACAGCAGCTCCAAGTGACAAAGCAGGTGAAAAGCTTGCAGAGCTCCTCAGAATGGCCTATTATCTATCATCTCAGCAGCTCTCAAGCACACATATCTGATAGGCAAGGGAAAAAAAACAGCTCTTGATGCCCAGGGCAAAAATCTTTTGAAAAAAAGATAAACAAGTTATGGCATATAAAATCTGCAGGCACTTTGACTTTACTGATTAGGGTGGGGAAATAAGATGTGACAGGAAGAGAAAACAACATGGAATATCATTCTAAGGGAGGAGAGGAGGCCTTTAACGAGAGTCCTGTCAGCTGCATGGCTCAAGATGTTCCCCTGAGGTAACATAAAGACCCTTAGAGATGACGCCTTTGTCAGAACAACACTGCAGCTGTTTGGTTCATTCCCTTGTCTGGGCAGGCTGGGAGAAGGTTTGCTGCAGAGTAAAGCAGCAAATGCACTTTACTAACAGAGATGATGCCTGAAGATTTGGCAGTGTCTCCCCAAGTGATGTTAAGTCCCCAGTGACAGTGTCAGTTTGCTGCTCTTCTAATTGACAATGGTTTTCCTCCTTTGCAGAAAGCAGTACAGACAATACAGGTGATTCATTTATGACCTGTAGCACTAAGAATCACAGTGCAATGAGTTACTCTTTAAATTCTCTTCTCTCAGCTACTCGAGGTGAAATAACTCATACACTGTATATATATATGACTGAGGACAGATATATACTGCAGAATGCAGAGATACCTGAGTCACTGTTAAATGAACTAGTTCTGGACACAGAAGTGGTTTACCCTAAGCAGTGAGCTGACTCATTCTGCTGATGCTTTAAATAAGGAGATCTTCAAGATTGAGACGTTGAAATTTTCAGTGGAATCAAAGTGGCTGAGACCCACACCCTCCCCCTCTCCCCCAAAACCAAACCAAACAAACAAAAAAGCAAAAAACTCCCATCAAAATACCAACAAAATAAAAAACCCACAAAAAATATTAGCCGCCACTTGCCTTATCTAATCATCTCTGCTGTACTGGGGGAGCCGACATGTCTTTAGCCCAAACAGCAAAAGAAAGAGTGATGATTAATATTCAATAAAAGGGTTGAAAGAAGTGCTTAAATTCTTTAAGTTTTTACCTATCCAAAACCTAGGTAAATATCCTGGAACAGAAATGGTTAAAAAGAACTCATATCCACTCACGTCTTATTGAAATTTTCAGCCTGCTGTATTAACATAAACTATTACCAACCACAACCTGTGCTAACAGGCCAAGGAGAAAAATGGTGTGGCATATGAGCTGAGCACACAGTGTTAAGTCTTTCCTGCTCCTGAAGATGTGGTGTAGGCAGACAATGACTGTAATTGCAGTGTGTGCCATGGTTAAACCTATCATTAAACACAAATCAGGACTCTAATTTGGGTGAACAGAAAAAATGCAGTTGTTCTAACCTTGGAACCATGCTACTGTCACTGTCCACACAGGAAGACAGTGAATAGACTCTTCAGGGAGATGGGCTAGATCTAGTGTCTTATCATTCAGGTACTCAACCCATTTTTTCCACAGCTCAATCAAAAAATAGTGTACCACTTCACGTGTTCAGCCAGCTGATTAACAGGTTCTTCGGCCGCACTCCAGTGTACAAGGCAGACATGCCCTCAATCAGAATAGAGACAATGAGCAAGGAAGAATACCTGATTACACGTCACAGCTTCACTGTTCCGGATTTTTTCTATGATCTGATAAACAGGAAAAAACACAGAATCTCTCCAAAGCAGATTTCCAGACAAAGCATGCACAAAACTAACAAACAAACAACATTTTTGGAAAACAATCACTTACCAAAAAGACACCAGGACAATGTACTTCATTAAATAGTGCAAGTGATCAAACTCCAGAATTACCATCCCTGGTACTTATCTGAATTTCTCCCTTTGTTTTATTTTGACCTAAAAATATTTTCAATACTACACTGTATATACTCAAACTACGCCTATGAAACAATGTATGTATTTGTTTGTTTTAATCTGGCAGGCAGCTCAGCACCACAAAACTGTTCAATCACTGCACCCAACAGAGACATGGGGGAAAAAACTGGAAAAAGTTAAAATGTGTGAGTTGAGATAAAGACAGTTAAGTAGAACAGAAAAGGAAAATATAATAATGAGCATGATAAAAGAGTATACAGAGCAAGGAATGCATAATGCAATTGCTTACCAGCAACCTACCAATGCCCAACCAGACTCCAAAAAAGCGACTGCCCTCTGTGCCAGCTCCCCAAGTTTTATTGTTCAATATGATGCCAAAATAGTACAGGAAATTCCTTTGGCCAGTTTGGGACCCACAGTCTCCTCTCTGACAGGGTAGCACAAGATGATGAAACATCCTTGACTTGCACTGTTTTGCAACAACTAAAACATTAGTGTGTTATCAACATTATTTTCATCCCAAATCCAAAACATGCCATCATAACAGCCACTATGAAGAAAATTATCTCAGCCAAAACCAGAACAAAATTCTGTTTCTTATGCTTACTGTTTTCCCAACTGAATTGTATCTCACATGAGGTCCTGGCTACGGGTCACCTCTGATAAACTGCAGTGGAAGGAGCTTCAGAAAAGATACAGGTGGGCTGAATGAGAAAAAGGGAAAGGCACGTCATGATGGTTGAGCTACCAAGAAGATATCTTTTAAGTCCTTTAAGAAAAAGATATAATCACTTTCATTTCCCTTACTTCAAAGCATTGGAGGATGATTACCCCTGAAAGAAAAATTAACTTGCTAACATAGGCACTTTACACATACTGGCAAATATCACCAGATACCTTGAAATAGGCTTGAAATAATTGAAATAATTAACTAAGATGACTGCTGCAAGCACTACTTAAGAGTTTCTGAATTATATCTTAAAATAAAAACTGGCACTCAGAAAGAAATACCAGCCCTGACATCGCACCAGCTGCCTACATTAGATGATTTAGTCAACACAGGAGGACCATAGCGTCATAAAATCGCAGAATGGTTTGGCTTGGAAGGGACTTTACAGACTATCTACTTCCAGTTCCATGCTGTTGGCACGAACACCTCCCATTATACTTGGTTAACCCTACTTTGAGAACTTCCAGGAATGGGGCATCCACAATTTCTCTAGGCAACCTGTTCCTGCACCTCAGAGCCCTCATAGTGAAGGATTTCTTCCTAATATCTAATCTAAATCTATCCTTTTTTAGTTTAAACCCATTACACCCTTTTCTTATCATCACACTCCCTAACAGTCTCTCTTCAGCTTTCTTGTAGGGCTCTCTTTAGGTACTGGAAGACTGCTAAAAGGTCTCCCCAGAGTCTTCTCTGCTCTAGACTGAATAACATCAACTATCTCAATCTGTCACCAAGGGAGAAGTGTTCCAGCCCTCTGAAAAATCTCATGGCCCTCCTCTTAATCTTGATATCAAAGCCAAAATCTCCTTGAGCAAGAAAAATCTGAGCCAGAGAGAACAATCTCCTGAAGTAGAGTGAGGTTCACAGAAGTTCAGCAGTGTATGGCAGATCCCAAAGGTAACAGAAATTCCTGCTTGATACTTATTGGGAAGAAGTAGGTGATTAATTCAGCAGGCAAAAGAGATGTGAAATGAACTACAACACTAGTATATTTACTCTGCTTATTATAACCCATTTATTTAGCTACCAGTCAAAAATATATAGCTAAGGACAAAAATGTTTCTCTACCCTCTTTTGCCATCATTTTCACTTTTTGTTCAGTGCATTAGTCTATTCTTCTAAACCATGGTTTGGTCTAAATTTCCTTACAGTTTAAAAGTCCAGTTATATTTGTCGTAAGGAAATCTCGATGGGATGGACTCAGGCAAAAGGGGAATTAATTGTAATTGTCAACTTTTCTGAGCATGCTTGAAGTAGTAACCACATGCTGCCTTATTCCATGAATCCAGGAGACTGTTTGAGTAGGCAGTATTATATTACTCCAGGATGGGAGTGAAGTCATGTGGGAGAAGCAAGAAAAGCTCATAGAGAAAAATTACCATTTTATACTTATTACTTTGGCTGGCTTAAGTGCCACAGGAATAGACTCTCTAATGCATTTGAGTGCAATTCCCCAACAATTTGACTCTGTTGCTCTGTAAACTATTTTTAGGGAAAATCTCAGAAGACTGTTAAAGGCACAAGTCATTTGATTTTTAAAGGTTATTTTGGTGGTATATCAAAAGGATATAAATAACATGATACATCTCTTCAGATTAGATTGTTGCTTTGAATTCAACTAGGAGATCAGAATTTGAGGAGAAAAATGCCCATTTTTAACTTGTGCCTCATTTTTGTTCCATAAGCTTGAGTACCCCTTTTCAGCAGGCTAGTCATTTTGGTTATACATTGGTAACTGTACTGTGTGCTTTTAAAACAAAGTATTATTCTAATGAAGCTATGGGATTGAACATACATAACTCCATAATTATAATGTTCATGAGTTAATGACAAAAAAAAAAAAAAAAAAAACAGCATAAAGAAATTCTGGTTCAGAGGGGATGTTCATGGAGAAAAAAATGTAGACAGGCATAAGTTTGTCTCTAAAAGGATACCTCATCAAAATAACACCCTTTTCATGGAACAGCAAGGTACTTCAAGGTTCACTTCCCTATGTCATATCTTCATTCATCCATAGAACATAGCCACTTGTCAGCATTCAGCTGTCCCTCATTTTACACACTGGAAATCAAGTTATCCAGTATAAATACATGTATTTCAGCTGCTTGGACATACCACAGTTTAATAGACTTGCAACACGGGCCCATTAGTACCTTGAAGATATACATGCATTCTTCCAGTTTATGCCCTAATAGCCATATCCTGAATGAACCAGATGCTAAGACTGAAAACTTGCTCTGTTTGCTGACTTACGACTTTACAGTAATAGCTCAGAGATGCTTTCTGTTTAACAGTCTTTTCAATTTTGTTGCTGAATCTTGGGCTTCAGATATTCCATGGCAATATCGGAGGATGCTCCAAGTCTGAGACCTCTGAACAGTCTCCCTTCCTACCTGCCATTTCACTGAGTATCAGAATGCATCTTTCAGCCCACTCATAGCAGCTGGCCATATCTGCTACATCGTACTTTAAAAAAGATTTGTTTTGCTCCTTAAAGGATATGATATGCTTTCATAACAACTGAAAATAATTTCTTTAAGGAGCTTGTTTACTCCACTGGAAATACACTGGGCATCTTTATTCTGCCCTGCATTGTAGTAGGAAATAAAGATATGGGAGTAGTCTGGTTTTTTTTGGTTTTTGTTTTTTGTTGTTGTTTGTTTGTTTGTTATTATACTGGGAAATTTTAACCCACAAACAGTGACTGTAAACACAACTGCTACACTAGACCACACTAATTCAACATAATTCAGCAGTTTGAAGATCTGTTTCCTCTCTGGACATAATGAGCAACGGGCCCACCAAGTTCATCAGATAAGAATAGCCATATGAAATTGGCAATGTCATTGAACCCTACAGAATGTGATGGGAACCACACGGTCCCTGACAGGCTGCAGAGGCCTTAGGACCACAGCTGCCTTCTCTAGAACAAGAACTTAAGACAGCTGTGCCCTCTCCTAACTTTTGTTCTGTGAATTGATTCAGGGGTTAGATAAAGGTAGACTATTTTTACTTCAGTATAACACAGCACCATGTACGCTTGAATAATAGTACTAGAGCAGTTCTGTGGTAGACAGGAGACTGCAAACCAACCATTTGGAACCACACATGAGCTGCAGGCAGTCCTGCCATCCCAGGTGAGCAGCCCACTCCTCTGGCCAAGGCTTTCATGTTTTGGGTCCTATATACATGCTGCTGTCCAGGGAAAGTCAATCATACCCTACACACTGTATCTTCTTTTTCCTCAAATGAAAAAGAAAAAAAGCAAAACAGTAGGAGCAGACTGGAAAGAGCTCACAATCAAACAGTCACCTAGAACAAATCAGTGCAGACAAAATGACTTCAGAGAGTTACACTGATTTAAGTCAACTGTAACACACCAAACTACACAACAAAACCAGGAATCTCATTGTTCTAGTATTGTTGTTTTAATCAAAGCTCTCCCTGTTTTGTGACATCTACTAAGCAATTATTTCCTTTTTTCTTTTTTAACATAAAGATACATGTAAACTATCCTATAGCAAGATTAAACTATGTGTTAAAAGCTTTCAAAGCAACACTATATAGATCTATCTGGATGAGGAGCTACAAGATACGATTTATCTCGTAGAAGTAGCTTGTGGCAGTAATGGTAATGGGAGGACGGTTGGACTAGAAGATCTTGTAGGTCCTTTCCAATCTTGTGATTCTATGATTTTATGATCACTGGATGGTATAACCTAGTGCTTTACAGCAGGTCAACTATTCTTTCACTGTTCATTGTTCACTGTTCATTGCTTCAATCTCTTTAATTAGATTATTCCTTAAGGAATGGAGAGAAGACTTTGGCTTCATCTCT
>JAOWBP010001760.1:36835718-36864547 GCA_028571105.1 Tragopan temminckii | reverse complement strand
AAGCAAAATTCAGATCCTTAACTGCTACATTTTCTTCAAGGCTCACATGCAACAACAGGATATACACTAAGCTATAACTTCAAACATGCTACAGAAAAACAAGAAGTTTTTTATTTCCATTTTACCACATGAATTAATGGCTTTTGGAAGTCTTAAACTGAAAGAAAAAAAGGACACAGAGAATACATAACTGTTACATGTATTTTTTGTTCTGCAAGCTTCAGTGTGATTCTAGTGCCATCTCCATCTTGGACTTCCACTGGCAATATTAATTTCTTACCCAAATTCACAGACTGTATAATTTTAAGGCTTGTGGGCTAGTAAAAACAAAGATCAAGCAGCTCTTCCACTTACAAAACTGTAAACACTCTCCAAGAGGCTTTTTTTTCTTTGGCCTGCTCTGAGAATGCCAAGTTACAAGGAAGCAAATAAGGATGCTCAGCACTTAGCTGAATGAAGTGCTGGTATCCAGTCCTGCCCTCAGCAAACATTTTAGTAACAGCAGGATTGAGCCGCAGAGTGGCAAACTAACAATACTTTCATTAGTTAAATGCTAATTGCCCTTGCAGTACATATCATGCCAAACAAGGAAGGGATGAGCAAGGCTTATCACTGCACTGCAGCCACCAGCACAGTCAGGCTTACAGGAGGGAAATCGGTGCCTGCAGTCTCCAGGTGATCCTCTGCCTCCCACAAGAAACTTCTTTCTATCTGCCCTGGGAAGAGCAGCTCCAGCTTGCTTGCCCTTTGGGATACCTGCACTGCCAAGCCCTGGCTTAACATGAAGGGCTGATAATATAAATAGTATGAGCTACTTCCCACAGAGGACTGAACCACAAAGGAAAGAAAATAAAAGCTATAAAAATCAGGAAGGTTTTCTTGGAGGTTTTTTGTTTGTTTGTTTTTAAGGAGAAAATGGGAAATAGAGCAGGATGGAAGAAACAAAGACATTTCCCGTCATGAATGCTTGAATGCTGTACACATGATCTCATTGGTAATGGGTCAGTGCCTCCTGCTGTGCCTTGGGCAAAATGACTGTGATATATTATGTACTTTTAGTGGCTGTTGACACTGTACAAAGCTTTTATTTCTGTCTCCCTCCCCATTTTTAATCTGTATTTGTGGCTCTGTGTGAAGCCTATAAAATGAAGAACTTTGTAACAACCAGTTGTTTGCACTAGTAATTGGGTATTACATCATTTACCAGACAAAGACAGGCAACATTTATGACCCTTTTAATAAAAGAGGCTGAAAATTTAAGTACAAGTAAGAACATTTTTGACACTTTTTTGTCAGTGTTACTGACAATGGGTACCAGTTCTTGTGATTCGTCTGGTGCCTGGAGCTGTCAATTCACACCCAAACCACTGAAAAAGAACAGATAGATTTCCTTCACAGAATCACAGGGGTTGGAAGGGACCTCAAGAGATCATCAAGTCCCCCGCTAAAGCAGGTTCCCTACAATAGGTTGTACAGGTAGGCGTCCAGATGGGTCTTGAATGTCTCCCTAGAAGGAGAATCCACAACCTCTCTGGGCAAACAGTTCCACATCAGGAACTGAACAGTGAGCAGTGTAACAACCAAGAGAGTATATTTATCTTCAGTGATTCATTCATAAAATATTTTGGAAAAAAATCAGATACTGTCCTATCACTTTTCTTTTAGGAAAATTGCTGTTTCATTCAGTCAGAAATATGAAACCCTAAGAGGGCTCAGCAGAGCGCTCTCATGCCTCTAATAAGAAGACAGCAATCAGTTCTCATGCAAATAATAGACAGCAAAAGAAAGCAGTGTAATTGGAAAATACAGCATCGCATTAGCAAAAATATATGGGATTCTGACTACTAACAGCAAACAAGTGAATTTTCTACAGTACTGGTGACATTTCAGATTTTCATAGGACATCAGAACAGAGAAAATTCACGAGGAAGCTTTCCCTAGTCAAACAGTAAGTTATTCATATAAATAGAAAACAGCATTAAAAAGGAATAGTATCTGCATATTTTGTACCCCGTCCATTATCTGGCCTTATTATGGTGCCTGTTGCTAACAAGAGAGAGATAAGAGAATCAAAAGCAATTGTTGGCTATTTTCATTGTGTTTACTACATACTGCTGTTTATTTTCAGATCTTAAAATAACACAGGAAGCCATTTTAAATCATGTAAAAGATGAAATTCAATGGAATTGAATACATCCTCCATGAGATGTTGGGCTCAATACTAATGAAAATGAGTGCAATTATTTGGCCTACACTTTGAAACATAAACTAAATGATTTAATGGTGCCTCATAACTTTTTTTAAAAAGCAAAAAAGCCTCAAACAAGCATACAAAAAAAATTCACAAAGAAACCTACTATACCATTCCCCTCCCCCCTCACAGTCTCCTTTTTATTCTGCTTCTCTCTTTGCATCTGTCTGCATTTTGATAAAAGGAATAACCAGAAACTCTGCAAATGCACAGTAAGAGCACCTGTATGTATGTATGTATGAGTACCTGTATGTATGTATGAGTTCCTGCATGTAAGAGCACCTTTTCCCCAAGAGAAAGAGATGAGCTAAGAACTTACGTTAAGTGTCCAGACAAAGAGAAGTACTCAATGAAACTGAGTATTTATGGATATGGAATGAGCAACAGGACTGTAGTTAAAAACAGAACCCATGCTATTACAGAAAATACAAATCCACCTATCTTTCACAGTTATCCATTTTTGTGTTTGTTTTTTTTTTTCCCCTTCTTCTTCATCAAGGCTGCTCTTTTTAAAAACGTCAGGGAGTCAAATAAAAATCCAAACACATCTAAACCACTGAAAAAACTGTACTCACTGGGTGGCATTTACATTATGAGCATACTATCCTTGACCACTCAGCAGCAAGGTACAACAGATGATGATCACATCCGAGAAGTCATGCCCTCATCACAGGGCAGGTGATTAGATAAGGCAATGACTGACTGGTAAAGAGCTTTGGCTCATCCCTATCCTACCCTCCCTCTGAAATTCCAGCTCAAAAACATAGAGAACCCTGAGAATTTCTAACAGAGAATGCCTCCCTCAGGCATCATGATTTTGTCTGGCTTATTCCTGAATTCAGTTTTTCAAGCTCTCAGCACCACATTCCAATCACAGCCAGTAATAACTCATCAATATCTGTAAGAAATGCCAGCAAGATATTTCCTAGTCAAGCGTAAGGAAAAATGGTGGAATAAGGACAAAGTAGTGGCTGAAAATACTGAATGTTTAGATACAAGATGGAAGACTAAGGCCAAAAGCCTGGCTTCCACACATTCTAAAATGCAAAAATGAAAAGAGCAACGATAACATTAATAATTAAAATTGAATTAAAAGTAGTGTGAGTTAAGGCCAAGGGAGTATTTTTACTTTATAAATTTTTTATTGTTTTTGATCAGTTGGAGACACAGAAGGCTGTGAATACAGAAATATGCATGCAAATGAAATGTATGTAGTAAGATGTCCTAACAGAGGACTTTTTTTTTTTAATAAACGACAAAAATTGCATAATTAATATAATAATAGATTAAGGACACAAGTAATGAGAATTATGTTTAAATAACTGCTCTGTAGACAAGGGTCGAAGAGGATTAAAAATATAGCCTTGAAGCCAGGCTCTTATATTGTCATCTCCACAGCAATCACGGCAGAGTCATATTGCTATGACTATCACAGCCATACATGCTTAGTCTAGCTCTGAATTATTTGGTGTAGTAAGTACTCAAACTGATTTGAGTTACCCAGTATTTCTATGAGTCTTAAAGGGAACCTTTATTTCAGAAGAGCAATGGTTACAGTCATCTTTAGATTAGGAAAATTCCTGGGTTATATATTGATCTAATGGC
This sequence comes from Tragopan temminckii, assembly GCA_028571105.1. Lineage (NCBI taxonomy): Eukaryota > Metazoa > Chordata > Aves > Galliformes > Phasianidae > Tragopan > Tragopan temminckii. Next base: position 36,860,691 of record JAOWBP010001760.1, on the reverse strand, counting down.
AAATCACAAGTTGAGTTTAGATTAGATAACTGGAGCAGAGAAAGCTCTATGCTCCCAAATCCTCCATGCTGACTTAGAGGAACAAGCCAAACCGCTGTGCCCAATCTCCCCTCTACAGCCCCAGCATTAGGGTAGCTTCTTTGTCACACCTGCTATGGCCCAGCAATGACCAGTATTTAAAATCATCAGTATTTGCCCCACTCTTTGAATGTCAGAGGCTACATCTGAACAATTCTATGGAATTCAATGCATAGATTGCCTAATAATATGGATAGTGCATAAGGTCGTTTCAAAAAGCACATTATTAGTATTTGGGCCATTAGACAACCAATATTTTATAAAGATATCATTACCTCTGACGCAGTTGTTACCAACCACATCCCCAGTCTGACAGCTGGATCTGAGAAGGTCTAGTACAGAGAATTCTTCATAAATCCTCTGATTTTTGTTCAAGATGAGTGAAGATTCTGCCTAGAGCTGCAACCACAGCCACAGCAGATTAAAGATCATGTCTGAAGTCCAGCTGCTTAAATACTTAAGAAATGTTGGCAGCATCATCACGGTAGTGAGAGCTTGATGGTAATGAGTGTTTGATGTTCAATAAAAAACTAACATAAATATTTTAAGTATTCATATGAGAACAATATTAAGTTGATGTGATGAATCCTGCAAAAAATCCACTGGTCAGAGCTGCAACACTGTTTTAAGACCAAATTTAAGGACCAACTGCTGTATATATATTGTATTTGCAATATACACATGCAGAAAATCTGAACTTTTTTTTCCCCTGGGATGTGGACTGTCACTCTGAGATCATCAGAATGTTGCACCAGGATTTATTCTTCCCCTCTATTTCATTTTCGTTCCCTGTCTCTGAGTCCCTGCATTATTCCCTCCTTGCAGGAAGACTGAAGTGCCAGCAAGACCACAAGAGGAGGAAGGAAGAAGTAGTACTGAAAAGAATTAGTCTTTTCAAATAAACTCTGCCTATGCCAAGCATGATTTCACAGTCACCATAGTAAATCATGATCTTAGTTACTCCTCTAAAGAATTGAAGCACTTGCAGTCACCCTGAGAATGTTATTCCTTGCTGAAAAATACATTTCCAGCTCACTGGGCAAAAAGCACCAAATTCTTTGCTAGGTGACCACACTGCTGCTGTGAAATAAACCTTATCTCCAAGAGCCCTCACATGCACCTAAGAGGAAAGTTGTCACTGTGCAAGTAAGTTTATGTATCTGTGCTCTTCCCACTTCTGCAGCAAAGTGACAACAGAGTTTTATGTATACCTCATGTCAAGTTTCACATGTGAAACATGGAGCTGATAACAGAAGTACTGAGAGGCTATAAACTAGTCCTCCTCAGTCCTTGGAACATTTATCGTCATTTATAAAGTAAATTCCCATGCATCTCACTTCCAGAGCCTCAATAATCACATTAAGAAGATGGAATTAAATAAAAAACTATTATCCTTTATGGCTACCAATAACACTTTCAAAATAAAAATCTTGGCAGCACATAGGTTGACAGCTTCATCTCAGAGCTGAGGAGTCATGCTACACTGATCTCTGTTTTTGTTTTCTTGTGGTATCTCAATGATTCTTGGTATTCATATGCATCAAATAAGAAGGTGTTTGCTGTAGATCTGAGATAACTGCATGCCCTTATCTTCATGTTTTTTGTGTGACAGGTGACGGAGTTCAAGAGGCAAGTTCACGTCACCTGAAAACATGCCCTTATTTTACACGTGATCTATCTAAAATCACAGCAGGGGAACATCAACACTCAGACTTTTTTTCCCTGGAATAGGATGGCTGCACAGGGGCTTAGAGGTAACTTCAGCCTTCCAAACAAAAACAAAAGGGAAAAAAAATTAAACGGCATGTGCAGATTTATTCTGAAAAGTAATGGCAAGAAACACAATTTTGACATGTACAAAAGCTGGGTTTATTATCCCCTGGAGAGAAGATGTGTGGAGAAGCTGACATAGGCTGCAAAGTGACATTTCAGGATAGAAGGAAGGCATGTAGCCAATTAAGTCTAGCATTTGTACCCTGTAGTGTTTTTCCCCTCAAGTGATTATCTAACACTCTTTAGAATATGTTCACAGCTGCAGCTTCTATTTCTGCCATTAGTAAACTTTTCTACTCTTGTTTTAAAGGAACATGACCTAAACTTCCTTCCTGGTTTATTCTTTCTGTGATTTGGCAGGATTTGGGACCTCAAATGATACAAACATTTTATTCCACTTGCTATTTTCAGCCCTCGTCTAATTCATTTAAATTTTTCCCTTCCTATATTAAAATGAAGTCACTGTTAGCTGAATCAGGGCTTATTTATTTGTTATCCTTTGATTTCAAGCTTGCATTGGCAGAAATCTGGTTTCTAAAGTTACTGTAGATGAAAACAAGAAGGTCAAATAAATTTTGATCTCTCTCATGTTATATTTGCTGCCTTTCTTTGTGTAGACATTTACCATTTCCTTAGCCTTGAAAAAAAGATGTTTTCATTGGACTTTATTCTAAATTGATACAGGTTGGCTTTATTCTCTTGATCACAGTACCACCAAAGTATCCTCAGTATACTTAGCATGCTAGCATATCATGATAGTATGTGTTATCTTTCTTTGAAAGTTACAGCTTCAGAACCTGAGACAATGCCAGGCTATGTTCTCTTTGAAAACCAGGGAAGCTCCAAACTACCTTCTAACCTGCAGAGATTCTCAGCTACCCTTGCAACTTCACTTTAAATCATACACAGCTGCTCCATCCATGAAGAATCAACAGTGTGGCTGAAGGACTAAACTCTTCTGATCAAGGAGTTTGTAGTGAGCCAGAAACTGAACAGATTCCCAGTTACTGGTCCAATAACATAAAGAATTCAACTTCCTCCATAAATGTGACAGCAGCTTTGCTGGAAAAGAGAAATCTTTCTTTTCTAGAAATAGAAAAGTTCTGGATATTGACTTAGAATATCCCAAGTTGAAATGAACCCATAATGATCATCAAGTCCAATTCCTAACAGTGCATTAAAACAAAAACAAAGCACAGAAGGAATTATCCAGCCCTAAGAAGGGTTTCTGAATTGCTGGAGTTTGTTGCTCTTCTAATAATTCAGCTTCAAAGGTCATTCTTCAGTGAGTAAGTATTCCCCAACAATAAGTGTATTTTTACAGTGTATTATTAACAGGATACACAGTAATGTATTTGACTCTATTTTTTAAAATGATCACTTACCCAGTGGAATATGTGAGAACTTCCCAGTAAAGAGTCTCTCATCTTCACGTAACTCCATGCACATTATTCAACCAAAACCTGAACCGAGATTATATTGCTGTAACACAAGCAGTGGAACCAAGGGCCACAGTAGCATCCTTCACAGAAGACATAGGCTGAAACAACACAAGGATGTTGTTCATCGCTATGGCTACTCAATGATCAAAGTAGGCTTCAGGATTGGAGTGTTCTTATTTTGCTTTGTTTTTGCTGTTTTTTATTTTCTTATGTCAGCTGTAAGAGATAACGAGATAAAACCCTAGGTACTCACCTGCTGACAGTTAGAACCATTTGTGTAAGGGAGTAAGATTAGAGTAGATAAGTGTTTTTATAAGAGCTTTGTAAAAATGTGCAATAGACCTTACCGTGTATGCTGATATTCTAAGGTACTTTAGGGAACATTTTGAGTATATTTGTACAGATTGCAATGGCTCTAGCATATGAAGCTGTTTCATCTGCAAGAGCCTGTTTCAGGAGAGTATTTGCAAATTTGTTCCTGCTTGTCATTGATGGTAAATTGCTGCCATTAAAGATAATCCTATATAAAATTAATCCGGTGATTTTGTCCCGTTATAGGCTATGATTCCCCTTGTACAGCAGATCCATACGCTTTTAGACTCTTTGGGGTAGAACAAAATATACAGGCTCAGCACATAAACATAATTGGTTTCACTTCTAGAAAGCATCTCCTAAATTTGTTCCTGAACTAAAACACTTATGAGGCAAAGCATAAGATGTAGTGTATCTGTTTGCATTCCCTGGGGGTGATCTCAGTGGTCCCATTTCCCCATTTTTTCCTCCAACACATTCTGTTCTATTTTCTTGTTCCACTTACAGAGCAAGTGACCATGGACAGATCTTGTCCTTTCTGAATTTCCTCTCCCCTATCTCATGCAACACTCTACATCAGACAGAAAAAAGATTCCAAGGAATAAAATTACTTCATATCTGAATTCCAAGACGGAAAAAAATAAATATTTCCTGAATTTTAGGAGGAGCTTTCAAAATACTACTAGAATCTCAAAGACAAAGTCACTCTATGTTAATGACCACTAATTGCTCATCATTGTTTGCTCCCCTGTGTTAACACCTTTTGGAATTTTAGTTCAAGTTGAAGACTAAAAATAACAAAGAATGCACACTTAAATTGACAAAACACAGCGCGTGTTGATATTCTAAAATATCCCTGCCTGGAGGCCCTCTCTATTCCTTGTGAAAACAAGCTCATATTGGAATAAAATATTAGTACTTGTACTAATGGGAACTACTGTCTTTCTTGCCAGAGAAGCTAAGGACAGTTCTTTCATCAAGGCTTGACTAGACACCCATTAGAACAAGGAGATTTATGGGATGTGCTTATAGTTTGGACTAGAAATACAGGAAATATAGGAAAGCATCTTTGATATCATCTGTGCCGCACCGCAGTAAATGTACTTAAGACTCACTAGTATAAACCTGGAGTTTATCATGGCTTCAACAGCCATCAAGTCACTCACTAGTTCAGTTGCTTGACAACCATCCTAGTATTTCCCCTCTGAACTTCTTCGACAAACAAGCAAACAAACAACAACAAAAATTGATAAACAGTTTACTGATAAGCAGATAATGATAAGCATGGCCTAATTTAAGAAGAATAAAAGTCAACAAAATACTGGCATTTCCTTTCATATTAAAGAAGCGAGAGTACAAAGAAACAGTTTCTGCCAAAATTACAGGTGAAAATACAAGCTGTTTTCTGTACATCCTTCATTATTTCTGGGGAATAAAGAATAATTGGGAAAGAAGATGATGTAGTAATTATGTCATTAGCATGGAGAGGACCTCATCATAATTCAATTTCCCCTGAAATGCTGCTGGCCAATGTTTTAGCTGCAGTTTGCCCACTCTTACAAGAAGCCCTAGCACAGCAAAACTATTCTTGTGAAGCCTAGAGATGAAAGGGATGCAGAGAGATAAAGAATCCACTAATCCTGATAATGCAGCAAACTTCTGGGTTTCCTGCTTCTCTTCTTCAGCCCACATCTAGGAAGTTAGAAAAGAAGGGGATTGGTAATGTGGAAAGATATATCAGCTGGTAGAGGTAAACTACATCCGAAACTGGAAAATGAACAGTGAGGTGAGTCAAAGCAAGAGGAAAAATACTTTTTCTTAAAGAGCATATTTTAAAAGCCTGTGATTTTTCATTTTTGCTGACATTCAGTTCCTTCCCTCAGGGCATTACTTTACTATAAAGTGAAAAACAAAGTTTTCCAATAATCACAGAATGGTTGATGTTGTAAAGGACCTCTAGAGGTCATCTAGTCCAGTGTCCCTGTTCAACCTTCAGCAGGTTTCCCAGGACCAAGTCCAGATATATTGGTATATATTACAGTTTATAGATTTTTGTGTAGATATCTATCATATCTATAACTGTATATCTTATATCTATCTATGTATTTAAGTATATATATCTATAAACTGTACTATATATGTGCATATGTATATGCATATTCCATACAGATAGACAGATATTCCATATACAGATGCTTAAAAATATATATATTAAAATATCTAAGTTATAGACAAACATATAACAAGATATTTTGTATAGATACATAGAGATTTTGTGGAGAAAGATACACAACAAAGTGCAGATAATATCAGGGCTCAAGCCTGATTCATTCCACAGTCACCAAGGAAGAGACTGTGGCCTTTTTGTTAAAAGCCCTAGAGCTGCACCTGCAATCATATGTTTAAATCGGCCACACAAGAGCTAGATCTCATCATACTGCACCTACAAATGATACATCCTTGCAGACATAATAAAGCCACTATTTTGTTTTATTCTATTTATTTTATCTTACTCTCATACCCTTGAGAAAGTCACAGTAATCTTTATTCATGCAGGTGGTGTTGCAAACGTGATCTTTTTGTAAGCACAAAGATAACCCCAAAACCAGAAATGGGACTCCATTCCAGCATTTTGTTAAGATAATAGATTGTGCTTCATGGAAAAGTCACTTTAGTACCTAATAACCTACAGTAATACATTTATAACCTATAAGGATGTGAGAGTGCTAGCATGTGTAACAAAGGTGACAGTAACTATCTAATAGTTTATACAAGTTTGTGCATTAGTAATTATGTTTGTTTGCTTGTTTTATACAGGGAACTGATCGAATATTCTTATCTGACAGTAACTGTTCTTTTAGGGATATACAGAATATACAGACCTCTTGTAAATCTGATCTATAGCTGTGTCAGTTGAAAATCTAATATTCTTGCCCTGTGCAAGCTGGGATCTATTGAAACACTCTATTTTTCTGCCTCTCTTGCCTAAACATGAGTAAGGGCCTTCTGAGAATCAAACCATATGTTAATAGCATTCAATGAATTGATACAAATCATACCAAAGATGCAGGTGGGTTTTTCAGTAGTACCCAGATGCAGCAACACTAATACTGGTATCAGTTGTTATTTTCTTGTTGTCAGTTGTTGGTATAAGGCCAATAAATAAAGCCACTTATTGTATTGTTTTTAAGCTGGAGTTGCTTTGCAAACTGCAGCAGAGAGCAAGCATTAAGGTGCTAAAATTAGTTTGCACTGCAGTAGTAACAAATTAAAAATGGCACACTGTTACATCAAGCATTGTACAGTTCTGCCAAATGATTTATGAGGTCAGGAGTAAAAGAATTTATCACCTGGCATTATCTCTACCCAGATTTAATGCCTGCTTTGTCATCAATGCACAAAAAATATATACAGAAGTAGAGAAAGGTCTTTTCCAAAGACAAGGGCTGTTTACAAAGGAGTGTTTCTCTGTGAGACACCTTAATAAAATAACAGCTTCGGTGGCCTAAATCTCACAGCATAGTGAGCAATCTTTATGGTAGTGGCTTTTTGGCTCCAGACAAATATTTTTAAATTTGTTGTCAAATGACAAGAGGACTGTCATGTCACCTCCAGCTGTGAGGAACATATTAAGCTTTGGACTGCCTGGCATCTTTGTTCCCCCTTTCTGTCTCCTGGTAGCACAAAATTAATGGCAGACTGAGACCCTTTGCTGAAGTTCAGGACAACGTGTTCACCATTAACTCAGTCTCCTTTCAAAAATAAGAACTGACAAAGGACAGAGAACTACCTTGGTTTCTGTATAAAAAGTCATAGGAGAAGAGAGAAAGGGAAAAGCTAGTTCTTGATTTATGGTGAGGCTTCATTTTTTTACTTTTATTTTTATTTTTTTTAATGTTCTGTAATGTAAGAACTGTTGCCAAGTCTCACCTCAAAGGTGACTGCATTCCAGTGACAGATAAATACGTCCCTCTCTACTGTATGCTAAATGCATTCTAATACTTCCCAAATTTGAAAAAGGGTTATAAACAAAAGGGGTTATTATATTAGCATTTGACTGAAGAGAGACAAATAAGTATGTGTTCAGGAGACTATAGTGAGTTTATCAATGTAACCAGCTTCTACTCTCATTGTAATTTTTGATATAAGAATGATCTTTAATTTTCACTATGCATAGATGATCAAAATCCCAGAAGTTCTAATTCACAGTCTTATGATAGTTAATTAATACCCTATTTACTGCACAGACTCCGTAAAATTAATTGCTGGAAAAATATCAGGTAATTCACATTAAAAAAAAAATAATAATAAAATAGGAATTTCAGAGATTTTATTAAAATCCAGTAAAAATATTTCAACATTACCTCATTTATAATTACTATAAACACAAATTATTATCACAAAAGTTGCAAATCCATTGTCAGAAGTCGGCAAAAATCTTTAATTTTTTAAACTCTAGATGTCTTTAAGACCTACTAAATTCAAAAACTGTTTACGGTCATATAAACTGTTGTGGTCTGGCTGGGGCAACTTAAGTTTGTTTTGTGTGCTTTGCTGAGTTGTATTCTGCTGCATGTTGTAAAACACCTGAACTTTGCTACTGGTCAGCCTATACCTAATTAAAAGTCTTCATCTCTGAACACACTCAAGAGTTTGGAAAAGATCAGCTTTGGCTTTAGGTCGTTTCTAATTACAAATCATACAGCCATAATGAAGTATAGCCAAGTGCAGTACCCTCCAGCTGTCTGTCACTACACAATCATTCATGTGAAAATAATGATTTGAATATATTTTTAATTAAATCTATTCAAAAATGTTAAGGGACCTGGGAATGGAGATTTTTGCTTTCCATTTCCTCATTTTAAGCAGTAACGAAGCAAGTATGAGTGTCACTTTAAACTGCATTTTAGAGACTTTGATTCTGTAGTCCAAAGTAATAGTTCGTCGGAAATTTTTAAATTCATTGTCAAATGATGAGGACTGTCATGTCACCATGACAAACCAGACACTTTCCAATTCATCTACTAGGGGCCTTTGCTCATGCTTAATTTTGCTACTAAACCCAAACATTCCATAATAATATAAAAACAAATTTATTTCTCAGAGTAATTGTACTCAGAGGAAAACATACAGTTGTTATTTTGTATGCAGAATTAGTTTTCTCCCATATGTACTGTGAAATGGGACTAAAAAGTTTCATAGGCACTATGGCAGTTAAGGAAAATGAAAACAACTGAACATATGCCCATTAGTTTCCATTTAATAAGTTTTTATCTCAAAAGTGGCTGCTGTTCAGCAATGCGGATTCCACGTCAGATTTTGAAACAAAGCCTGAGAAAATTTTATACCCAGAGAGAGTCAGTAATTTTAGCAAGGATTTGTCTAATGCACAGCACAGACTTTTAACCTTCTTCCACATCCTACCAAATCTTTATGTTGCCACTGGTGAAAAAGATTAGATTATTATATACCTTTTTAAATAATAATACCATAATACCAACATTTTTTTCTTTCAGTGTGCAAAAAGAGAGTCAAAATTTGCCTTTAGTTCTCAAGGAAAAAAAGAATAAGCAGTACCCTCATAGCACTGAAACTGTCTCCCACAGTGATCTCTCAAGTAAAGCTTGCTCCTTACCCAAAAGAGCAAATGGAATCATAGCCAATGTCTTCAATCTCACCATTTTCATGTAGGCTTCTCAGACTCTTACTCAAATCTTGTAGAGAAATCCTTTCTACAAAGATCTGCAGCTTGAAGCATTAAGGTGTTTAACTATATGCAGCAACTCAGCAAAATACAGGGCCCTGGAAAACAATCCAACCCGTAATATGTCGACTGTCTTTAGAAGGGTATGGTTTGGACAAAAACAGTTGTGCTTTTAGACACAGCATGAGCTGGAAGAAGGGCTGGAAATACAGGTAATAGAACCAGAGTGCTCACACCATCAACTTTTTTTTCCCATCAAATACACATCTACCTTTCTACTTGTAACTATCTTTTGTACTGGGTGAATACAATGAGAATGTATTCTGTGGCTGTCCATACTGCCTCATTCAAAGAAAACCCAAAGATCCTTCTCTAAAAGAGAAAGAGAGAAATCATTCCACTTGAAATCCCATACAACACTGGGCTTTGGAGTATTTCTACCACAACTAAATTAACATATTTTGATCTGCAAGAAAAAGAAAGGTGAAGTAGCAGGCATGAAATAAGCCTACTGTAGGGCCATTCCTTATTGTCCTTACTTGTTTCTTTTAGCCCCCATTGTCTTTCAAATATCCAGGCTGTCAAGGTTACATCTGTAATCAAGACAATCACCAAAGGCCACTGCTGGAATATCAGTTGAGACCTGACAAAAGTAGATGTACAGTGCCCAGTTAATAAACAAACCACTAACAAGAACAGGAGTAAATGTATGTTGTTTGTATGTAAATACAATTAACGTGCACAGGCAAATTAATGAGTGTCCATGTGTAAGTAATTGAGACATCATTACCACATACACAAGGGGCATGAGTAAACTAAACCCTCACATAATTTTTGATATAGAAACTCAGTGTTTTGCACTAATTACTGGCTAATATGTGTTGACACAGGTACACTTAGAACACTGCTGTGGTTCACTGATGTGTTCTAACTTATTGCATGAACTAGAGTTGGGACTAGATGGTCCAACCTCAATCATTCTCATGTGCGCATATGATTTAGTTCCAGTAAGAGTGGGAGCCACTGAGCACACCCCATTGGTTACTTCTGCTTGAAGAAAGAGGTTTCAAAGAGCAAGTGAATCTCCAAGACTAGTTTTTCATCTCACCAGTGATCATTTTATCTGGTCTTTATTACTTTTGTATCCCACGCTTTCGTTATTCTCAGGCTTCTCTAAGAAGCCCCAGCAGCAAAAGAGGTCACAGTGCCATACAAACACTACTGCTTTTGAATAATTTATTTCTAATTTCTGCATTTCAAAACATGTCTCTATGCTGTGGATCCCACTTTTCCCTCTCCATTCACAAATCTTATCTTATTATTCTTTGAATTTCAAGAAAAATCTTTTAGCAGACAGCTTGCAAAGATGCTGAAGACCCGACAGAATATAGAGGCATATAACTGCATAGATTCTAGCGAGGAGGGGAAGTAGGGAGAATATCACTAGATACAGAGATTAACCGAACAAAAATTTATACAAAGTAAAGGCCAAATATCTGAGGAATCTGACAATACATCTAGATACTTGATAGGACAAAGGGTAACAACTTTAAAATAAGGAGGGTAGATTAAGATTAGATGTAAGAAATTCTTCCCTATGAGAATTGTGAGGCACTAGAATGGGCTGCCCAGAGAAGATATGGCTGACCCATCTCTGGTAGTGTTCAACGTCAAGTATGATGAGGCCCTGAGGAGCTGGATCTAGTGGAAAGTGTCCCTGTCCACAGCAGAGTGTTGGAACTGGGTGGTCCTTAAGGTCAATACCAACCCAAAACGTTCTATGATCTTTATTCTGTTTGAATCACTTGTTCATTTCCAGTTCTTCATGTTTTTACCTTAAAAGTATTACAATTAACATATTAATGAACAAACAAGGAGAGGATTTCAGGCACTTCCTTGCACTGGACATTGTTTTGAAGACCCTTTTCCAGCAGTGACTGAAACTGAACTGTTTTCTCCATGGTCAGAAGTTTCTATCCCAAAAGGTGCAAAGTTACACAGGTGGCAAGTGGTTCCAACTTTCTTGCACCACTTTTATTTCTTACCCAAACAAGAAAAGTCTTATCCAAGCTGTTGATCTGCCACCTTTTCCAAAGTGATTTCAGTTTCCATCAAAGTGGGAAATCTTTAAGTAAGCATGAGAAAGTTGGAACTGCAGCTGAGCTGATGTTAAAATGCAGAAGATTTGCTTATGTCTAAGTTTGCAAAGGCAGGTACACATTGTGAAAAATCTTTCTATAGACAGTGGGCAAGTTACACTAAAGAATTTTCTGGTTGTGCAGAGACTCTTGTGTTTAGTCCTCTTGCACTCCTATCTGAAATAATGGGTAGTCTCCCAGACTTTACTGCCTAGGGAGCTTCTGGGAAAACAAACCTTCCTTACAAAATGAAAGCAATGCAACCAAAAGCAATACCATTAAGATATGAAGGAGGAAAAAGGCAAAACGTGGTCCCAGTGGAAAAATAGACATGATCAATTTGAAAGACCAACATATATGAGCAACAAAGGTTATTTTTTAAATCCTTGCTTATATGTTTGAGAAAGGTATACAAATGACAAATATCTATGTAACTGTACCTAGTGCTTTCAGGAGTACATTTTCAGGAAAAGGTTCAATTGATATTTTATTACCTAGATTACTGAGACATGACAGGTATCATTTTTCAATAGACTGTAGCACTTATGCTCAGGGCCAGTGGACAGTTGTAGCAGAAGCCCTTGAGAACTCCAAAGTCCCATGAAGGCAGTTAAAGATTGTACATACATATATATCTATTAAAGTTTACCTGGTGGTTGTTTCTCAAGTCAATCCATTTGTGAATTGACCAGAGGCATGTAACATGTGACTGCAGGATGGCCTTGTAATAGGATGCCTAAACATTACTGAAGCTTTCTTCCTTTGCCAAGTGTCTCTTCTGCTTCTGTGCATTTTATCATCCAGGAACATCCTCCCTTATTCAGCACAGCACAAGTAATAACATGAACAATATCCTTCAGGGCTAAAGCTTGTGTGCAAACACTAATTAACTTACAAGGCATCCCACCCTAAGGAATGCAGGAAGTAGATATAGGAGTTAGTTGCTTGGAAATAGATTAAATTTATATTATGCATGTGGATATAATGTATTTACGTATTTCCACATATATCTCCACAGGAAAGTTCCAAAGATATTCAAACCGCTATTGACTGTTTTATCTGCGCTAAAAATGGATATCCCTTCTTAGGAAGTTGGAATACTGATAATATATAGCAACCCAAATGCTCAGAGTGCCTTTAAGTTCAGCAAAGCAGTTCTTCACTGATGATGGACAGAGGAGAAGAGGAAGGAAGAGGGAAAAGATCAAAACCCAGAATGACATGTGTCAAAGTAGCATCACTGAGCATGACTCATGCAACAGAAATGCACAGACGTATCAGTCATGAATCTCAATACTTAGGAAAATAAGCTACTAGTCCACCAGGTGTCAAACCCATTTTGATGTCTAATTCCCATACAAAATGTTCTGAAAATTAGGATAGTCCTGTACGTTGGCTTTCTTTTTGTCATCACATTTCCACTTTCCACAGCATCCCATTGAAGAGACAAGGCCAGGATTATTACAGTCTACAAGTTGATAGTGATGAAGATCTTCGCACAAACTCTTTCATAAAAGCCTTACCAAAATCCCACTGTTAGATCTATCCTACATCACTCCCACCATGTACTTACATACTCTTCATTCCCCACATTAAGAACTTCATATATTTCCACAGAATACCTTGTTTTATATGACTTGACAGCCATTCTTTGTAGATTGCTTTACTTCTTACACAAAAAGCCAAGAAAGTTCATGAAAATTCTATCATAATTCCCTGGGTACAATGGCATTTGTTAAAAGATTCCCAGATAACTAAGATCTTATTTCTCCTGCTCCTGTCTGTCGTGCTCTAACAGCAGAAGTCGTGGACTCCTGTGATAGGCAGGCCTTGCACTTGCTCTGGATAAACTCTCCCTCTTAAACTCTTCCCTTTTTCCAATGCCAATGAACAGAAAATGAAATCATTTGAGAAACACAATTCTGAATCAGTTTGTTTTGTCTAATTATGAGCCTCGCAGAGGTCCACCATTCCAAGACACTGAATCTCCAATTAATAGAAAACTAAATCAAAAGATATTATTGCATTAGTTCGCTATTACACCTCTGGTCCTCCTCTGGTAAAATGCCACAAATATAACATGGTTTTCAAGCTTACGCACTGCCACAAAGCACTGTTTGCTGCAGACATGCACTACTCACCTCTTTTTGTTGTTTAAATGCCCAAGGCTAACAAAATAGTACAGATAATAGGAAAGACCATTCTTGCCTTTATCAGGATAGAGCCAGCCTGTGGTACCTTTGCTGACACAAAGCAGGAACACCTTGCATAGTTTGAGGACACTGACTCAACTCAGCAGCACCATTTCTGGAGTAAAAGATGGCTCCATGAGAGTAAAGACACCGTAGGTTGAGCATAGCTGAAATATTCCATACGGTGTTTAATTAGCCAAGGTTGGTGGATACTCCTGCTGATTTTGTTGTCAAAATTGGAATGTTTTAGAGCAGAGCAAACGTGTGGAAAAAAGAGGATTGCATAGGAAATAAATTCCAAATGTTTCTCCTTGAAGTTTGCCTCTTTGAAATCTTTCACCATTGAAGAGAATGAATTAAGTCCTGAATGTTCCTGGCTGTGATGGATGATGTTAATTTCTCTCTTGGACGAATTTATGAAACAAAGTTGTAGGTGCCCAGAGATATGCAAAGCCATGTGGAAAACTATGAGGTCTTTAACTTTGTTACTCACAAAGCTCCAGAAGTTCCTTTTGCTGGTTACATAATTTGGCTGGTGGATTGATAATCATGCAGGTGAGACAAAAAAAATGAAAAAAGTAAATAATGTATTTTCATCCATTATTCACAATAATCCTACAAAACATTTCTGAATACCCAAATTAAATTTTCCATTATAAGTTTTTATATTATTACCTGAAACTGTACAAAGGCAGGCCATCACAGATTCCTTTGGAGTACCCATAAACTAAGATCTGCTAATTCATAATGTTTTATTTTTCTTACTGTCACTATATCCATTTTGTATGTCTAAGAGTGGAAAATGACAAATAATTCTGGCCTCAGTTACGGTTCATGAGGAATGTTGGAGAAGTAAGGTCTTTAGACAATGCATCCTCTGTCATCTGTAAAAAGAACTCAAAGTAGAATAGTTGCAAAGAAAACAGTAAAAACATTATGAAATGGCCAAAAAAAAAAAAGGAATATAGTTAACTGTAACCTTATCCAGCTTCATATTGTTTAACCTTTCTGATAAAATTCTCAGAGACAGGAGGCTGCAATATTTCTATATGGTCTGTGATTTCGTCAACATGGGGACTGGCTAAGCAGTCATTCATTACTCTGGTGTATCTCCACACTGTATGTCTATGACTTAGGGCTTAAACTGTTCTTAAAAAGAATGATTTATTATCCCTTGGGCTTTTCTACTGCACTTCTTGAGACTGTGCCTGAACAGGAGTTAACATTCACACCCTGCAAGGGAAGCAGAAGTGTTTTTTGCATTCAGCAGATGGGCAACAGAGGCACAAAGATATTAAGTTTGAAACTGCTTTTCTTTACACTTCTCAACTGGACACTGACTTTTTTCTTTCAGAGTACCAAGTACTGTATAGCATTACTTGTGTTCATAGCACAGCTCCAAGAGATTCACTTAATGATGAAAGAACTCCAAACTTAGACAATGTGAATGGCATGCAGAAAACAATGGAGGGTAATGCCTTACCAGTTGTGAAAAGAACAATTTGAAAATGCTTGTCCAACATCACACAGGATTTCTATTGCAAGAAGGAAGAAAATCCATTTTTATAGGGCAATATTCAAAATTATGATCCAAGAAGCCATAGTTGATCTGTCTGCAGCTGCCCATCTGATTTACAGTGCACACTTAAGAGAATTAATTCTGTCATTCTCTAGTTTCTGTAAATGTGTTTTGCTGTTATTGTGTTTTGTTGTTGTTATTTGTTTGTTTTTTTTAGCAACTTCTCTCTCTCTTCACTTGGTATATAGCTTATTGGCTTTGTTGTTTGTCTATGTGTGGTTGCCATGGTTTTTAAGAGGGCAAACTCAGAATTTATTCCAAGGCATCAGACTGGTCATCAGTAGGGTTGTAACCTTCACACCAGTCACACAAACCTCTGCTGTTTCAGACAAAAGGCTGATAGTATGAATAGTCCATCACTGCTTACACAGATCAGGTTTAGAGGACAACAATATTAGCACTATTTTTCTGACTGCTCTGAATATTTCAGTGGAGTATATATGGAAAACTGTTGTAGGCAATTTTTTTTTTTTCCCCAGCACCATGCAGGGTTTGTTTGGAGCAACGTCATACTTATTTTATGGTCATTCCCTTACTGAAAGTCACCTTCAGCTGATCTTAAGAAATCACAGTCCTTCCAACTTCTATAAGAGCATGTACTTGCTTGCATAACCCTTTTCATTTTCCCATATAGGTAGACTATTTGCTCTCTTCCTATTTGCTCACTCTTGCTTTTTCTTTATGTCTGTCTGCTCTTCACAAAAGTAGAGGACAAAGACAGGAGGGAGACTCTGGTGTTCCCATAAACCCCACAAGGAAGCTAGTTACTGCTGGATAAGAGATAACAAGGCTTTGTGACTGCGCTAGCTAATCCTCCACCATCTTCAGACTCTTATTTTGTTTATAACTTATTTTTATTAGATTTTATTTATTTATTTATTTATTTTAAAGCATGATTTCCTGCAGCAATGACAAAACAAGACTAGCGTTTTCCACAGGAAAGCAAGAAGTATGTTCAGACATAGTGGAAGATGGAACTGAAAGTCAGCCAACGTAAAAACAGCCTACATTTTTTTCTGTCTTACTCATTCTTGTTTGCAAGGTCCTCTTTCCTGGACACAATAACTCCCCTTCCCTAAAGCCAATATTCTTGTCATTTATTGAACAAAGCCTGTCTCAGCTCTGTCTATCTGCTTATTTTGCCAATATAGATTAATGATTTGACAGATTACTGTTTTTTTTAATGATATACAAACTGTAATCGAAACCATGTCAGATTTTCAACAGTAGCACAGCAGAAAATTAAAGCACCCACATAACTTTGTTTGTTGGAGAAATTAAAGGTCAAGTCAATAAAAGGTTAAGCTGACTAGTATGAATTATTATAATAACATTCTTAACCTGTCACAAGATCAATAATTGGTGTCATCATTCATTTTCTAAAACTAAAAACACTAATGCTATTATTCTAGTAAGAGAAGATAATATAAGAACTTCCCGTCACTCCTATTTTATTAAATTGGGAAGTTTCAAACTCAAATCAGTAAAAGAAACAACAACAAAAAGCAGAATGAAATCAAAGGTAAAACATTCGATGCCTACATTGAAATGATCATTTGATTAATGATGTATTGGAAAGCCATGGTACACTTTACAGAGCTTAAATTACAGCAGAGAAAGTAACTGTTTTTTCAATATATTTATCTTAATGTTCTTTGCAGTTATAAGAATGTGATACCTTTTAATTCCTGAGCATTTTTTTCTCAGCTGCTAAAGATTGTCACACGTTTTATCTTTTGAACTCATTACAGGCTTTGAAACAAACAAACTGGGCTTGATTTTTCAGCTCTGCACATTTGCAGAGTTGTAAAATTACAATAGAAAAAGTGGATATTAAGTAGCAGTACACCATTTTTAAGAGTTACTATTTCTTTCCTGTTCATTTTGCTTACTATTTTTAAAAACTTCTCATTCTACAGGTGTGAATGACCCTGCTTGGTTCAAGTCAGTATGCAACCTCGCCAAGTGCTTGCTCTTTCACAGAGATATCTGAGTTTTGCTTTCCCAATTGTGCGCTTGTTTCGGCTTAAGGTCACACAGAATTGGCTTGCCTACACTTAAAAGAATTTCCCAGGAGAGCTATATGGGCCAGGGAAGACCAGAGTTTTTACTATCAAAAGCTTTCTTTTGATACTGGGGCTTAAAATAGTGCCTCACGTTGCACTGGTCTACTAACACAAAGGCAGAGTACAGGTGACTTTAGTAGGACATGTACATATATATATATACGTACAGCTGCATCACTTACGTATACAGCTTTTTGAGCAGTAGATAAATGGAATGAAGAGGAATTCATGTGTTGCCAGAAAATAAATTAAAAACAAAGAAAAACAAAGTTTTGGGAGACTAAGCTAAAATTCTATACCTGTGGAAGACAAAGGTGAAACGGAGTCAAAATCATGCACAGCAGCTTAGAAAAAGAACTAAATGGATCTTCAGTAAAATACTTTTGCTGTAGATGATGTGATATGTGTCATGAGATTTTGAATAAGCAAATGGGAAATAGTGAAATATGAAAGATAGGAACTGCATTGTAGTGAATATTAAAATGTGACAGAGAAATGCAGTCCCTGTATTGAAACAAGGTCATACACTAAAACAACACAAATGAGCTAGGAACATGATTTGCATTTGGTACTACTACCATCTCATATTTTATGTCTATATTTTTGTCTTACAGATTTGACAAACATCAAGCCCTTTCAAGCAAAAATCCCAATCCAGTATCCAAAAATTGAAAGAAAATAAAGCAAAGGAGAGACAGTTTTGTTTAGCACACTTGTGGGCGATATACAGACTGTGATGTAGCATCACTGCATCAGGAATGTGGCACCTGAAACAGCGATATCAAGTTCCAGGACTTGTTTTCATGTTTGCCAGCTGCAAAATACTTTTAGAGCTGTAAAAAGGCTATTTGCTCAGAAAGAGCTTTGATGTAGCCAAGAAGACTTTGTAAAATGTATTCAAATCTGGTCATTAGTTTTAGTTATCCACTCAAAAAGAAAGTTTCTTTTACACATTTACATATGTTACTTTCATTCCAAAAACATTTCAAAAAATGTCCCTAATGTTTTTAAAAGGGAGTTAAAGACCCACAAGTAATCATACATAATCAAAGCTATTTCACTGTTCAGATGTTTACAAATTTTGTTGTGATTCTTTAAGAAGAAAAAGATATATCTTTCTAAGTGATCTCATAAAAACATAGTCATTACCACTGATACAATGATTTGTTCATATCTAAGCAGTTCCAGATGTAAGCCTGTGTGTCCATACTTCTTGAAAAGGTACAAAATCACAAAAGTTCAGTCTAGCCAGTCTAGTTTCTGACTGAAACAAGAGAATTTTTCCAGAGGCTGTTGTCTAGAAACCATAGTCAGTAGTTATAATTGGTGTTTCACATACCTATATAAGCTAAAAACGAAATATTCAAACAAGAATTCATACTTGGAGGGCATAACAGACCACTGCAAAAAATGAAATAGATTTACTGTAGCTGGATTTTATTCAAGCATTTGATATAGGAATTTAGCCTTACAAACTTCATTCAAATTGACTTGGATATGAACGGAAATTACATGTACAATAAATTAACTGAAAAAATCTGCAAAAAGTAATAAATGTGACTGTAGGAAGCTGGAAAACCACACAGTGTACTGATATGTAGTTTACTCTCTTAATTTTCATTTGTGTTCAGGGGATGGACAGTAAGTACATTTATACACACAGGAAATATATGCCCCTTCTCTTATACGCAGACATAGTAACAAACAGGAAGATCTTGTAAATTGCAGTGTGATACTACAAAGGGATTCAAAAACTGAAAGCTGATGATACGTCTCAAGAAACTGAGCTTATGCTGAATATTACTAGTAAGAAATTTAGAATACAGTGGTCCAGAAGGCAAAGTAGGGGCACCAGTGAACACTATTTTAGGAATAAATTTTCAATGTTGTATGCTGGCAAGAAGTACACAATATTCTGGGGGATGTACAGACTGAGGTGATACACAGCACAGTAAAGCTTGGAGGACTGGCCAAGATAAGCCTGGAATATTGCATTCAGTTCTGTGCTCCTCAGTATCTAATTCTGACACACAGGGAATTCAGAGAGGAGAAAAGAAAGCACTGCCTAAAAGTAATAATATCTAGGCCGCAATTCTATTGAAGTCAATGACAGGCACCTACATACCTTTGAGGATCAGGCCCTCAATCGTGTATAGAAGGATTTGCTTACGAAGAAAGATTAAAAGGTCTAAATATGAACAGTTCAGCTAAGTTCTGACTAAAGGGAGACGTGATAACTGCCTATAAATATTTGAAGGGTATAAACATTAAGAAGGGCGATGAATTATTTAGCTTGGTACAAGGGATATAACAAGGAATAATAGGATGAAATTAAGAAAGTGAAAATTTAGGCTGCTCCCTGACAGGGATGTATATTTCATCTGTGAAATAATTTACACTGAACATCAAAAAAACTTCTTCAGTGTGAGATGTATTAACCTGTTACAATCTCCCAATAGTGATGGCAGAAGTCCCATTATTTTGGGGCTGCTAAACTTAGATAGATCAGTATGAGAAAATGAATACAGGACTATCTAGCACTGGCCAGGAGACTCTGTATGACTTAACAAATGTTAAACAAACTGAATGATCATTCCCACCTTCAACTTCTGAGACTTTTCTTAGCTTTCCTACCCAAGAATACCATGGCATAATCTTTGCAATGAAGTAAGATAGAAAAGACAATTTTGGAGCTGGATAAAA
Organism: Tragopan temminckii; assembly: GCA_028571105.1. Lineage (NCBI taxonomy): Eukaryota > Metazoa > Chordata > Aves > Galliformes > Phasianidae > Tragopan > Tragopan temminckii. The sequence goes on along the minus strand of JAOWBP010001760.1, from coordinate 36,840,704 downwards.
TTTGTTTGAGAGGGAAGACATTGTTCTCGCTTTCAATGACAACTCCTACCCAGAAAATAAAAGGCAGAACAATAACTACCCTGAAAGAAGCACACCAGCATTTACAATCAGCATTAGGACAGATTAACAACCAAGGCAGTGGCAGGGGATGGGAAAGAATGATTTACCAGAAAATGAACTTGTATATCACAAAAATACCAGAAATACATTTAGGAGACAATCTCATGCCTCTAAGTTTGGCATGCAAAATTTTGCAATTTATTCACTTGGCTTGTCCCTGTTCAAGCATGACGCACCAGAAGTGAAACCCACCTGAGTTAGAGCATGACTTTGTCTATTCACAAAACAGTGCAGTACTGTGGAGAAGTGGAACTGCTCTACCCAAAGGAAATTCATTGCAACTGCAGAAAAAACAGCTTTAGAATCTAAATACAGCTTTCTTTTATCTCTAGTAGCAGCAATCAACTAACACTGCAGTTCCCATTTCCATTCTCTCCATGATGGATTTGCCATCATAGTATCACTATTTGTTGTATCAAACTTTGAAAAGAATTCAGCAAATAGGCTCTTGGAAAGAGTATAATTTAATATCAGATTGCTTAAAAAAAAAAAAAAAGCAACAACACAAGAAGGCCAAATATCTCAGCAAAACGTAGGAGAAATATATAAGATTATTCTGAGTGGAGAGAGATAGGAAGAATATTCAGCTATTTGAACTCTACTGTAGGAGAAAAATGACTTTTAAATAATTCCATTACTTTTTATAGGCAATTAAAATGGAAAGGAATAATACTCAATATATCTGGAGTACTCAAATCCAAGAAGTGGATCCTGAAGCTTTTAGAGAATTCTTCATAGGCTTGATCTTGCAACACAGAAGATAGGGAATCAAGTAGAAACATCTCTCTCTCAATAAGCACAAACACTTCAGTTAGTTATCTTGCACAACAGAAGTCTCACCAAACACTCATTTTCATGCATGTGTACATGAGCTCATTTTTAATCACTTCCCTGATGTAGCATTTTCAAGACAAGAAAGAAATACTAATTTCTGGAATGAACTTCTAGAAACTGAAACAGTCATATACAAGTTTTTGCTGTATTTAAGACCAGCAGCAGACGTCTACTGGCTCTGACTCTACACTGGACAATTGCAAACTCAGGATATTACCAATTAAGTCACAGATGTGACTTTCTCTATCAAATCAAGTGCTGATCAGCCCAAACACTTCCCCTTTTGTAATAATCAATAAGTTAAAGAAAATAGCAGTATTACAGTTTAAGGACAATATTTACTGCTCCAACCTAGTTAACCCTGACCGGACCACTAGCAGCAATCTGCCTTTGTATCTTGATTTTTTTCCCCTTCTACTTTCATTGTTACTCTAGAGCCTGTGTACTGAAGTTGATTTTTTTAAATACAGGTTTTTCTTTCACAGAATTGTAAGTGAGCATGATGAGTGAAACATAACAAAAATGAGCTCAGTAACATTTAGTTAAGACTACATACTGCAGGAAGAAGAGCAAGCAAACCTATTATGAGTTCTCTCCTTATAATGGCTGCAGTAGGAGAAATATTTAGTTGAGTGTACAGCAATAATCTGTATCTATTGCTCTGACATACTTTTTTGTAATCACCTACATGGCTTTTAAATATCCAAATCAACTACATTTGTACGAACAAATCTTATCCTGATTCAAATTCACGCACACTTGGAGAAGTCAATGAGCCAAATTCCACTTAGTTGTACCAGCATTAAATCCAGAAGACATAATTGGTCTCAGTGGCTTTGCTCCAGAGCATGGAATATGCCTTAACACAATTCCACAGCATATAAATCAGATGGAACATGTCTCATGCAGTAAACAGTGAAACATACTGTCAGGATCAATTTTATGACACATTTGCAGATTTTCTTTCTGACTCCAAAATTTGAGCGATCATGAACAAGAAAGCTGAGTAGAATTTCTTGATTTTTAACCTTTATTTGTTTTGCAAATCACACAAGCAATACGACCACCACAGCCCTGAAGGCCAGCCCAGAAAAGCAGGTTCCTCAGAAAACTATGACTAGCATTTGTTCATACAGAGGAGGATCCCACCATTAACCAGGCTGAGCATGTGGTTCTATCAGTAGGAAAGGCAAATGGACCAATATCAACAGGGACATAGTCAAGAGCACATGTTCTCAGCACCATCATCTGATTGAACTTCACAAAAGTATAGCACCAGCTGCTACTTTCCTTCAAAAAGTTTAGAAAATGGAGCAGGAAGAAGAGGCAAACAACACTCAGGCACATATTTTCTTTCTATTCCAATCAGTAGTTGAGGAGTACTTCAAAATTTGAATTTTGGAGAGGCATCTACCATTTCTTCTACTGCAGTGTGGTCACTTGGTTGCTAACTTTCACTTAACAGGCTGGACAATGAGCATAATGGAAATTATCCAAAACCCAGTATCCAAATCTGATTTCCATATCACCATTAAAAAGCCCTTATGAGAGACCATTATTGAGGATCTGCAAGTCACAAAGGGGCTAGAAACTGCCTTTGGGACTCCTAGCCTTGGGAAGCATCACACCTTTATTAGCTGGTATGATGTCCACAGAACAGCGTTCTTACTCTCTGACAGAATGAGCACCATAAGAGAGAAGAGCTCTACTCAGGATCACTGAATTTTCAAGCACTGTTAATAAATTGCTGTGGCTGAAAATAATTTACAAACTAGGGACTAAGACACTCTTACAAGAGCAGCACATATATTCAATTTCTTCAGACTCAGCTTAACTGTGAATTCATCTTTTCCATAGCTATACAGACAAGTGATGCTGTCTTCAAGTACCAAGCAAGGAACTCCACATTCCTTTCAGTCTTTATGTGTTGGGAAGGAGTACTGGAGCCTTCATTTCTTTAAAGGAGTGCCTTTTTCCTCTACTATTTTGTCCTGTTTCTTTTAAAGGGCATAGGTACTTACTATCATGACAGATTCTAGAAAATGAATTGCAAAGAAAGGTTAAAGAAGTTATTTGAAAGCAAGAAATGGCAACTACTTCTCCCATCTCCCAGAGCTATGTTAAACAATGCTGTATTCAGTGAGATGCCTCTAGCTAAACTATGCAGGCAGGTCAGTGTACAGCTTGGTGATAGCCAGCTGGTCCTAACACTCAAACCAACCTAGAGATGAGTGGGTTTTGTCAGCTTGTACTTCTGAGACATTTAGTTTTCTCAGTGTGTTGCACAGAGAAGCTAGATGTCTCTTCTTAAGGATCTAGAGCACAATGCAGCAGCCAAATGCCTTAAACTTAGGCTGTAGCAGATATCTGATTCTGTGCATTACCTGAATGTTTGTTTTGTATGCTATATAGTAATGAAAATATCAGAAATAAAATCTGACCAAGAAAAACTCTTATTAACAAATATTAATCAGCAGATTGATTACAAAACTGAAAGAAAATGCTAACATCTTTAAAAAACACAGAAAAGAAACCATTTCTCGAGGAACTGATGACTTGAGTGCCTTTGTGCATAAAAACGGTGCCTAAATACTCTCACAAGATGTTATTTTGAATACACACAGCACTGTTTTCAGCTACAGATTCAATATTAGCATTAAATACCTAAGCACCATATAAGGAATTAACTCTATTAACATAGAATTTGTAACAGGTGTATAATAGGCACTTCTGCAAAATTTTATGGATCTTCAATACACATACAGATGACACATTAATAACTATGTACAGAATTTGGATAACTGCAGGTTTTGCAAACAGTCCACTGTATATGTGCGGTTTTCAGGTTAAGCTTCCTAAAAAGCTTTTAGTTTCGCCCACAAATAAAACCATGTCCCCCTCCTCCTTTTATTCTAAAGGTCATAGACACGTGCAGAAAAAAGAGTCTAAGTCAATACCACAATATATTTTTAACTTACTTTGTGTTAGCTTTTTCACTTGTTTTAATCCTATTATGTGATTTTTCTATATCAGTCCATCACTTAGTATGTAAAATCAGCACCTGATCAGTCCAGACGTCAAAAAAAACATTAAAATCACCAAACTAATATTTCCCTAGCCACCCACCTACTCTGTGGAAAACTATCAGAGTTTCAAGAGGAAAGAGAAAGCCTTTGTCCTATTAATATATCACCAGCAACTAAATGGTGAATAAAAAGTCAACAGCATAATCCTTGTTTACTACAATATCTCCATTGTGACCAGTTGGGTGCCAGTGCTCCTAGCACTGTAGTGGGATCAGGTTCAGCTAAGAAAGCAATAAAATAAATTCACCTTCCCTGTCCAGATACTTTCCAAAGTCCAAAAAAAAAAAAAAAATTTTCCTTGTTCTCTCACAAAGCACTGGCAGAGTCTGGACTCTTCCAAGGCTCTGCAGGAACAAGATAGAAGTGAAGCACTCACTTCTTACAACCTCCCAGCACTGGCAGTTGCTGAGGGAGGCAAAGAGCTGCCAGCGTTAAGGACAAGTCCTAGAAATACACTTGACCTCTGGAAACACCTCATCCCTGGGGGAATGAAAGAAAACAAAACAAATCAGTGAGTACAATGCTGACACCATAGCAGAGGGACTTCTATCAGCCTGGTCTTGACTGCCACGGGCTCTCAGAGAGAATTTACTCAGCTAATGCTCCCGGCTTTGCCCTCTTTCCTCACATCTGTGGTAAATAAAAGCAAACGCTAATTATCAACATAAGATACTATGAGACACAGGAGCTGAAAACTACCTTTTAAAGGCAGACTTAAAGCAAAGGGCAAGCCATTAGCAACACAGCTTGAAGACCTATGCAGCAAATTAGACAATTATGCGTCTTTCCTGGACAATTGCACCTGATTTCTGGAGAGTCTAAATTTGCCAATTAAAAACAAACCAATAAAAAAATAATTCTACCTTCTCCATTGGCAAGAAAACCATTGTGGCATAAAAACAGTGTTTCTGCTTTCTGGCAGGGAAGCTCCAGCTCCACAGTTTTG
>JAOWBP010001760.1:36788036-36835618 GCA_028571105.1 Tragopan temminckii | reverse complement strand
GGGTAATTTGTAATCTTCAAATATTGTTAAAGAAATTGCATAATGAAAATTTGTTTGAAAGGGAAAAGTGTGTATATATATATATATGCAGTGTGTACATGAAAGTAATCACAGCAGCTAACACCATCAGTCCGTGCTGAGCTGGCCAGTGTTAATGGCAATGAAGGAGGGGAAGTGTTAATGCTCCCTTAACCTCCCAAGTAAATCCATGCATGAAAGGGAGAGGATTAAAATGTCTTAAAAAAAACATGTGCTGGAAGCTGAGAGAGCTTAATTTTTTCCTTATGTTAATGTCAGGTGACATTCCAAACTCCTGCATCAGTTTCACATACTCCAGCAGGTCAAAACAGAAGTGCAGGAGTACTGCTATACTAAAGTAGAACTGCTTGTAAGAAATGTTAGGTGTCTTGACTTGGAAGAGCTTTGTCTTGCTGTCTTTGTCCAGAGACTGCCATGAAACATGTTGTATCACACATGAACTGTGTCCAATGGTTATCATCATCCTAATCTCCATTTTGAATCTCCATTGTGAGAGTTTGGCTGTGTGCGAATCTGTGGAGGAGGTCCCTTTCAGTTTGACATAGCAGTTGTACTGGGTCCTCATTCAGCTCTTCTTCATGCAAATGAAGTAAGAGAATCTGGATGAATTTGGATGAATCCAAATTCCTGTCTTTGCTTGTCAGCATGAAAGAAAAGCATAGCTGTAACCCACCTTTAGGAAAGGAGAATATACTAAACTCTACCAAGAAGTACAAAAATATTGAAGAGTACAATGTGTTAAAAGAAAAGATGATAATTAATATGCTAGAGCAAGATCTGTCATAATTGCAGGGAAATATTTAATAAGATCCAACATTCAGAAAAACTGAAAGACAAATTCAAGTTGATCCAAACCCAGAATCACCCAGAAGGAAAGTTCCTCTGCATATTATTAGCAAATGTCTATGTGACCCCAATAAAACCTGATCTGATAGTAGCAATAAATATGAACAGGAGATAACCTTACCCAAAATATCAGTAATCTGCCTCTGTTACAGTAATGCAGTTATAACTTCTGTGCTTAACATGAATGAATGACAATTTTTACAGTTGCCCTACCTGCACAAGGCACAACCACAATGAAATTGCCTTCTTACTCCAGGGGGACACAAAATTTAACTTGTAGCCATCAAAAAGCTGCCTGCCGAGAAGCCAGAAACAGTAAGCCACATTTGTATGGGAGGGGGGGAAAAAAAAAAAAGGCAATACAAAAACAGACAAAAAACACAAGCAGAAAACAACAGGCTCACGTTTTCTGTTCATGTTGTTTAAATTCTTTTGGCATTAAATCCACGGAAGCTGGGAAGTGACATTTATAACTTTTTGTTCCTTAATACTTGTAGATTTATATATGCCAAATTGGATGTAGATTAAAATCCCACTTGCCTTAAGCAGGTAGTATCCAATGCAGTAACCGCTATTTCAAAGCTGTATGAGAAATTTATATCACCTGTTGGTCCCTCCTGGTCTGTGCTATGTGTACATCAGTTTGTAGCTCACTGGCTGGTACTTACAGACACTTCTGCCATCCATAGTTACTTCAAATGGTGCATCTGTGAATAACCACCTGTATACTCTGGAGCACTGTTTGCAGAAATCCAGCACTATTACATACTGGTATGGGCTTGGGACCTAGGCACTCAGCCACATGAGCACCAGCAAGTGCAGAGGATGTGCTTTTTGCTGAAAATCTGATTGCAGAGTCTGAACTAGAGAAGCTTGTGGGCTGTGGCCACATGAGGCTGCACTGTAAAAAAGGACAGTGCAGTGTGCCAACAGCTTTAGGAGGCAAAACAAAAATGGGTTATGTTTTATGCTGTTAGCTTTTGAGTGTGGGTTAAAAGCTGCTTAGTTCAATTAGCCTCAGTTTCTATATCTAGCAGGAGCTGAAAATACTTTCAGTGTAAGAGTAATCTTCTGAACAGAAAGGTTATTTATCCCTTTGATACTGTCTATAAGGTGCTTGTAATTTTGAACAAGCCACTGTACTATAGGACATGCCAAAAACAGTACACATATCTCAGTAAAGCTGTAGGCCTCTGGATTTTTCAAAATAACGTAGAGTTTGTTTTTAGAATACTCAATATTTCTCCTGTTTGGTAACTCAGTATATTTTACTGTATGTGCAAAGGAGATCAGAAACTGGGAATAGCGTCCACATTTGCAACAAATAACTTTTATGCACTGGGGGAGGGAATGGGGAGGAGAAAGCCAACAGAACACCAGCCTAAAATGGCACAATTGTCAATTGTATATTTGGCAAAAATGAAAAAGTAAATGTGTGTCTCTCTCTCTGACAACCATCCATCTTTAGCATTAGTCATCCTCAAAAAGTCACACAATAGTGGTTTATTTGAAAAATTCTTTGAAGAGTTTCTGTACTGTCTTCCCACATGAGAAGACTTGGCCCACTCTGCCCTCAAGTGTACTGCAGAATAGCCTGTGTAGATATCAGTGAATATTGCTTTCATTTCTTTGTGTACTAACACAATTGTTGAGGGATGTTCTTAACCTTACCTAAATACACATGCATCTCACCACTGCAAGAAATCAGATTACAGCAGGACCTTACATCTATTTTAAACAAAACAAGAAACCTTTAGCTGAGCAAGATGGAGTCACCATTTTGTTGGAGCTCAAGTGCCTACAGGTCTGACGAATGGACCCTGCAAACTTCACAAAATGAAATGAGATTTAAGATCAGCTGCAGTCATCTCTGAATGAAGGATGGAGCTCCCCTACAGCACTGGTCTGTGTGTAGCCCAAAGGGTTCCCACTCTGTTGCCTCTCCTGCCATCTTGGTGAGCTGTGGGTGAGATCATGTGGGTGAGATCATCCTCTGTGTACAGGGAAGCATGATGGAGCTGATACTTTGACTGCTTGAAGGACACACAACTCTTTGTGCCCTGTTCCCTGCGCTATACAAGTTTCTGCTTCCATCCACCTTATAGTTTCCTGATTAATGGAAGCTATGAAAAGATTTAGAGGACCCTGAAGGAGGTAGTCATTTAATGCTGCTGCTCAACTGGGTTGGGAAATCAGGTCTTTGTATTCAATCTGAGGCAGAATAGAGTTGCAGCACTGCTATGGGAAAGAATTATAGGAAGATTGTTCCAGCTAGAAAAATTTGAAAACTCCACACAACTTCCAAATGTTCATCTATTTTTTTTTTTTTTTTTTTTTTTGTATTTTTTGAGGTCTGAATTTCCAGTTTTGTTCTCAGACATCACTGTAATCCCATGTAGTGGGCTCTGTTGACATCTCTTGCTGTGTTGCATTTGCAACCATATGACATACATAGTAATTATCTACTCATACTTTTATATGGTTTCTAGTCTTAAGGATAATTTATTATACTTTGCATTCTCCATATGTTCTAGAAAGGCTGTCAAAATCCTAATCTCCTTACATAAAAACCATAACTTTGAGCTACGAAGGCCAGCACTAATATTGAAATGTTTGATGAAATTTGCACTAACGCATGTGCATATGTGTGTGTATGTGCCCACTGATGAATGTGCGTATGTGTTTGTGCTTTTGGGTGCATGCCTATGGGAGGAGGAGAGAGAAAAAACATTCTCTCACATCTACTTGTGTAATTCAGGAGAGTCATTTTGTTTGTGCATTTGGCAAATATACTAAAATGGACTGAAGAAATAAATTTGGAGTTGTACCTGCAAGTTTCAGACAGTTATCTTTTTCTGAAGATGAGTTATCATAATTAGCATGCATACTCTTCCAGAGTAATGTAAGTCAACATCAGCACAGTCCCAGACTTGCATTAATTTTTATGACACATTTTTTGCCTTGTAAATAACAATTTAATGTCATGTTTAGACTGAGAGTGTGAGAACAAAGAACTGTGACTGATTAAAAATTGCAAAAATTAGCAGCAATAAGGCTAGAATCTTAAAAATATAGAACATTTTCAATTTGATGTGTTTCATGAGCAAGATTTTAATACAATAATGAAAGAGACACAGTCGTCTCCTAATCCCACCAAAGCAAATAGCAAAACTCATTCCTTAATGCATTACCTTACAGAAAAGATTTCACCACAGTTTCCATGTATCAGGACAAGAAACATTTTAAAATTTGCTTTTCAGCAAATACATTGTTTTTCGACAAACTTAAAACCTCCCACTTAAAACATTAACTGAAAATATGCATAATATTGCCTAACATTTTTTGTGTGTGATAGAAATAGAGGTACATCCAAAGAGACATGATTTCAATAAAAATGAATCAAAAAAACATTTTTAAATCAAATTCAATTTCCATTGATAATGACTTTTCAGTATTATTCATACTATTTGGCTAAACATTGCTATCTATACCCACTACAAATGTGGCCACACTGGGGCTCTCTTTCCAGTCAATAGAAAGAAGCAGTTCTCTCTTGGGGGTTACTTATCTCACCCTAAGACAGGAATAAAGTAGGTCTAGTGCACTGCTCTCTTGAAGTGTCCATTTCTCTTCATTTTTGTCTTCTAGAAGTGACCAGATTGTATGTAAAAAGTGTAATCATTTATGGTGAGAGGACGTGATTTCCACCTAGGATGCCAATCTCTTACAGAAGGTTTGTATCCCAAGTGAGACTTACATCCCTTGTCTCCTACTCCTGTCTGTGAGTCACAGACACAAGCGACAATCAAAATCAGTCTTCAGGCGTGAACAGGACTCTGGGTCTGCTGGAAGACACCTGGCTGCTATTGCAGCACCTGTTGTCGTTTCAAAAACAGCCAAAGGAAACCAGAGAGCTGATATTTAAAGGCCTTTGGGCCTTGACTGCCTCTGCAGCCCTGTTAAAAGAATAGTAGGGAGACTTTGCAGCAGTAAGCTTGCACTGAGCACAGCCCTGCTACCCCTAGCACCATGACCAGACAAGTGGAGCGTGCCAGAGTCCACCTACATGTAAAACCATACCTAAAACTGGCATTATTGTCAGCATGATCCACGTACCTGAAGTCCTTTTTCACCTCTAACTTGGTCTCCCCAACCTCAGCTGAAGCAGTAGGTAGATCACAGTGCTGGTCCCTCTGCCAACAGTATCCTATGCCAGTGGTCCCCAGGTACCCTTAGGAGTCTGAGCACTGCTGTAAGCACTGAGAAGAGATGCTGAGTTTTAGGAGCTGGATATTTTATTATTTTGTGTCTGTAAGAAAGGCTGTTTGTCATACTCAAGCAAAGCTGCCACAAGAGGCTGCTTAGTTATATGTCAGAATCACAAGCTACAGGCACAAAAATGCAAACCCCAGCTTTGCTTTTGTCACTAGCGTCTGTCTTTCTTTTTTCTTCTGATATTTTTTATTTAGATCATCATTAATTTTGTCTTTCTAGACACATTACCTTGTCTCTCACTTTTTTCTTCCTATCTACTCTTCCCCATTGCCAAAATGACGTACAATATTGCAGATGGAAAAAAACCCACAAATTTTCAATTGCAGAGAGCAGCAAGAAAATCCTGTGTGGGCTCATCTTTCCTCTTCTCAACAAAGCAGAACTGACAGGAAGCATGAATCATCCTGCACCTCTGCACAGTTGTGTCAAACCTACCTGCATTTGAGACACAGTGCAGAGTTTGTGTCTTGTTCTCCTATTCTCCCAGTGAGTCAATGGGCAAAGAGGCCGAAGGCTGTTATGTCAACTTGATGTTCACCTCACAGCTGGAGTGAAGGGCCATCCCTTGCAGGAGAGACCAGCCTCACCCTATTTGGGGTCCCCGTAATTGTTTATTCCTCTCTTCTAGGAGAAAAAGGATTGTTGGTGTGCTGTGGGCCACCTCTGAATTCAGGACATTCCACACACTTTAATAACTTCTCTTTTTGAGGAATATTCCTAGCACTGTGTCTGCTCACCCTGGTTATGCTTCCCTACCACTTTTCTTTCTGTCCTCACACACCCTTCTCCTATCCCCTTCTCAGTAAAATGCTGCACAGGGATGCAGAGCAGCTTGGCACTGGACTTTCAATATATTTAAACACAAGCAATTCACTGAGCTGGAAAATTGTAAATCTGCAATTTTATTTTAAAAAGTGGTCACCCTGTTCTTTGAAGCCATGTTCAGAGACAGCAGAATAATTAATAGACCTCTGTGTGATACAGAGGCATAGAATGACAAATTTTAATAAAATTGGTAAGATTTGTTTTTTAAATTTTAAGAAGCAGATTTATGTGTCTAGTTTTACTTACTATTACAAGAAGAGAAAGTCTGTTAAAATTATCCTGTGCAGGTTAAAGCACTGTCACACAACACTTTTTTCTTGTGAACTAACAGTGAGGGGGCAACAACATGTACTGAGGCATTAGTAATGTTTGCTCAGTGTGTATGCAGTGCCTACCCTGCACCATGTCTAGACACCTTTCTAGCATTTCATGTAACAGCATTTCAAACCAAATCAGAGAGAGACCAGAGCTGTCATCATAGCTCATTCTAGTTATAAAGCACACCCTTACTTGATGTGCTGCTCAGAAAGTGAAGCAAGACACACAACAAAAGTAAAAGATGTTTAAGGTGGCCAACATAAAAAATGAGGCAAGAGCCAACCAAAGTGAAAAATAAAGGTGAATGTTTTCAAAGGTAGGAGACTCTCACATAGAGGGAGAGTATTACTGAAATGAAACAGAACTTGTCATCATCCTTTTTAAGAAATGCAGCTGGACTGATGTAGCTGTACTGAATTATGGATGATGTTGTGAATTATATGTGCAAAGAACCACTACAGAGATGAGATAACACCAGTTTGGAGGAGAAAAAACCACAGAGCTGTATTGCTTGGCCACAAAAATACAGAAGTGATGAGAGAAGCAACAGCTTCTTGAGGGAAATCCATCTGAATTAAGGAGAGGGTATGAATTTAGAGTGGAGTACAAGGAAAACTGTGAACTAACGAAGGCACTTTAGGAGGAATATATCTTCCAGAATAAGTCTTTAAGACAGGTAAGTCCTATGGGAAACAAAGGACTCTGCAGAGAAAATGGGCAGTAAGACGGCTGTTGAGTAGTCTCTTGGTTGCTGACGGTTGCATTTGTTAGATTATTCCAATTTTGTAATACCTAAATTAAGTAGTTGGCTGGGACCTGCGCCTTCAACTCTCCTGGAAGGAGCTCTGCTGAGTAAAGAGAAATGAAATATCAGATTAAAACCAGACTTATTCCCCTCCTGTTTTCTGCCAGCTCTGTCGTTCAGTCTCTGTAATCTGCCCATCATGCAGAAACTGAGTCATGTGCCTAGGTCCTTCCTTTACAGAGCATGCCCTGCAAACACTGAACATAGCAGAAAGGGTGTTAGACAGTGTTATCTGTCAAATGTAACTATTAATTCAACCCCATGATACTTAAAGTAGAAAAGAATATCAATTTGTTTCGCCACTTATGTTAAGCTGCAACATTTAGGAATATAGTCTGTGTAGTAAAAGAGCAGCATCTGCTGTGAGCTTGGAAAACAAATTATTACTGCTTGTTAACATCTTTGCATAAATATTTGGGGAATTGGTATTTTATTTTTTTTTATTTTTGCAAAGGATTCTCTCTTCAATTAGTCCCAGAGCTTCTTTGGGTTCTTATTTTCTTTGCTTTCAGCAGTTGTGCACAGTTATAGCAAATCAGGCCTCATGAACCACAGGCATTTGCACACTTGTTTCCATAGCTGGGTACAGCACTCAGTGAGAGGAGTCACTCAGGCATATGGCCTGTAATAAGCTGAGCTTCAACGAGCTGGAACTTCCTGCTTTAACAGTTATTTGGCCATTTGTTTTCATGCTGCAGCTCTTCGATTATTTCCCTCTTTGACAGAAAGATGAAAGCAGCCACAGGGTTTATGTGCCACCTCTACCAAATGTTGCCCACATTCCAGTAATAAGGCAGAAAACAAAGGGGATGAATAGGGGTAAGGTGCCCACTGAATCTGGAAGTCCTGGAGAGTAAAAGGAATGTATTCTGCCAAAAGAAGGACTAACGTATGTACAATTAAAACTGCCCAAACCAGCTAGCTAGTACCTCGAAATTAACACTTTGTCTGAGGTTGTCCATGTAGCAAGTGGCTATCCTAGTTTTCTCTCTTATATCAAAATTGGTGATTATTATTTTTACAGCATATCTGCTCAGAATAGAAGGCTCCAAGGTGACCTGATAGTGGCTTTTCAATATCAAAATAGGGAAGAAGGGGACAGACTCTTTAGTAGGGCCTATGGTGACAGAACAAGGGGAAATGGTTTGGTGCTTAAAGAAAGTAGATGTAGGTTATATATAAAGAAAAAGACTTTTGCAGTGAGGGCAGTGAACACTGGAACAGGTTTCCCAGAGAGGTTGTAGAAGCTCCGTCCCTGGAGACTTTCAGGGTGAGGCTAGATCAAGTCTTGAACAACCTGATCTAGCTGTGTATGTCCCTGTCCATTGCAGGGGAGCTAGACTAGATGACCTTTAAAGGTCCCTTCCAACTCTAAGGATTCTGTGATTCTATGCTCTTTAATTATTACAGCATTTCATTTAGAGACATAAGCTTAAAGGCATTTTCATAGTTTAACGAATCTCAGTGAAAAATATCACTTTAAATAAACAAGTGACATGTCTAGTGAAATGGCAAAACTGGAAATAAGTCTGAAAACCTTCAAAGCAAATGAGTGAACCAACATAGGGTTTTGCATGACATAAACAGCTAAGGAAGAATCAAGCAAGAAGAAAAAACTTAATTGATTTAACAAATAAATAACGACATTTCTGTGGAGAGCTCAAGGGAACTCTCAGCAAACTAGGTCTTGTTTTTCCAAATAAATTTATATCCTGAGCACACAAGCCAGTCAGACATTAACCTAGGTTACCTTCTGAGCCCTGGCACAGCACAGAGACAGCTCTACGTTTTTCCTAATTGGAACCAATGGAAAAGTTTTTTACATTGAACTGTTCTGCAACAGAGTGGAGCTTACAGTGGCAGTGAATTTTGCATGAGAGAGTTCTGCTTTCCACTGCACATCTCAATTTTTCATTGAAAAACTAAGCTAGCAAACCAAGAAAGTAGATGAAATGCTTCAATTCTGAAGGGCAATCACAGCACTCCAGAAGTCTCAAGTCCCTCCTGTTCTCATTCCTAACCAGGGAATTGGTCCCTGAGCCAAACTACATTTCTCAGCAAAGTTCCATCCAGGCAGCAACACTGATATTCCTCTTACCTGCATGAGAGGAGAATGTTCTTCATGGAAGATGTGATGAATTCAAGGAGTCAGCACTTCATGTTCATTTGTTGGAACATGCAATCCTTTATCACCCAATTCACTCACTGTTCAAAGAACAGGGAAGAAAAAGAAAAAAGCATGAATATTGGGAAACTGCAATAGAAATGGGCACAGATCCTTTCAGCCTAGTCAATTACAGCAGCTGTTTTTTGTAGGCAATGAAGCAGTGCTGGAGGGCCCTCCGAAAATGACCAGGACAGCCAACCAAGTATGAAAAACCAATTAAGCAGAAAAAGAGGCCGCTTGGTCTTGCTTAGTGACAGCCATAGGATATGTCAGCCAGTTTTCATATAGAGATGTCCCTTGCATCCAGTCTGAGTCAAGACTCAAGAGAATTGAATGTGTTGGGTGAAGGAGAATTTGCACACAAACAAACAAAGAGGACCACATAAAATATGGAGAAGATGCAGTCTTCTACATCCTCAAGCTGAAAGGATGCACTGACAGGATAAGCAACTTAAAGTCAGTTGATGATTATACTTACTTTCCAGAGAGGATTGCTTTTGCTTTCTCCAACTAGAGTCTCAGCTGGTGTAACTTACATAGCTGATTTCTGTAAAATCCATGTCAATTTACCTGTTGAGCTGCTTGCCCTTAGAGAACTGGCATGTTATCTAAGGTGAAAAATACATGCTCAGGCTTTGCTGCAACTTCTGTTCAAGCAGAAAATATTGTGAGCTTGAGGCTTCAAAACTGACAATACTTACTCCCAGCTATGCAAAAACAGAGGTAAGAAGCCACTTTCACTTCAAAGATCAAAAATAAATCTGGCATTTATTTTTGAAAAGAGAAGGGAATCTTCTGAAGCAAGATGAAGAGCAAAGTTGTTAATGTAGAGAAGCTCTTAAAGATATCTGCTAAGAGGAACAGAAATAAACATGCAAAAGGAGCTTGACACATTTCTTGAAGGGAGAAGTTATGAATGACTGGGTATGTTTGAAACTTGGTGAGATGACTTTCAGTACCAAAAGATCAAGAGACTCTTGATCAAGGGAATCTAGGAGAGGCAGAAAAAGAAGAGGTGAAGGAATACAAGCCTATAGTGAAAAGTTTTTTCTTGCTATGTTTCAGGCCTGTTTTCTTTCTCATTAGAGCTGGGGGGGAAGAAGAGAGAAAAGGACAGAGGTATATCAACACCTGTCTTTTAATGCTGAGTAATATCCATTGAGCCTCAGAAAGAGGTTTGATTTAGGTTCTGTTTGTGGAACAAACTGATCAATTCTCATCTGAGTTGTCCTCATTTACCTATTTTCTGTACAAGGCAAAATAATTGGTGAGCTGATCAGATAAGGAAATGCCAAATAAGGAACCGGATTATAGCAGAAAGACAATCTTTAGGAAGAATTAGCCTCTTGATTTTCTGAGTCATATAGAAAAGAGGAGGAAAGAAGCTATAAGGCACTTGTGAGGAACTTACTGATTTTTTATGACTATACCAAGGGTTTTTCAGGGCAGTATGCTCAGCAGTGCTTCTAGTGCTGCTCCAGAAAAGATTGGCGTATGGTCCTCATAGTTCCTCTATAAGAAGTCTAACATCACCGGGCAACCACATATGCACATAACATGGGTGGCTCAGTCTTAAGTAAAGCCTCAGTGACCATAAACAGCGTAGGGCAGTTAAAGATCTGTGCCTACCTTGCCTTTATTGGTTCCTGCTCCCTCAGTATTGGTTACAGAGAAACTAGCAGAGACAGCAGAGAAGTGACTAGCGTGGCTGGGATTACATAAAGCATCCATGGGCTGTTAAGATCTTTTACAGTGTTGAGGCCACAAGTCAGTGCCACCTGCCCAGCTGCCGCCTGTTGGCGCCATCCCAGCACAAGGGCTCACTGGCTCAGCTGCTGCAGCTGCAATCTATGCTTGTCTTTGATCAGCTAAACTTAAAATACAAGTTGCTATCGAGCCAGGCAGTGACTTTCCTTTCTCAAAGACGCAAATGCTAACAAATGTTTTAAAATTCCGCATTGAGTATTCCTCTGTGCATGTACATGTGGGTGTGTGTGTACACCACTATTTGCAATGCCTGCTTAGAAGCATTAAAGCAAAATGACATTATCAGCTTTACTTTTTTTTTTTTTTTTTTTTTTTTTGGTATTTGATAACTACTGATGTCTATTTATTTTTGTTTGTGAATCTCAGCCTGATTGCTGCTGAGTCACAGAAGAAGGCAAATGATAATAAATACAGTTCCTTATTTACCCAGAAACCTTCTGACTACAAGAAAGACCATCAGAAGGGGAGTCTTCTAAAACCAGCTATGACGGTGTCTTAGTTTCGGCTGGGATGGAATTGCTTTCTTTAGAGTGTCTGATATGATGCTGTTTTTAGGTTCTAGGAGACAAACAATGTTCATAACACACCAATTTCTATAGTTGCTGATAAGCAATGTTGTACAGAGTGGAGGCCGTTCTTAGCGAAGGGCCCAAGGAGCTGTGAGGGTACGGAATTAGGACAGCTGACATCAAATAGGAGGAGTTTTGAACGAGGTAAGAGTTATCTCTCTCTCATTGCTCAGGGGGCTAGCTGGGCATCAAATAGGGAGTGGTGAACAATTGCTGGTGCAATTTGTTATATACATTTATATACATTCATATATATATATAAATTCATAACTACTATCCTTTTCCTTTTCTCTATCTTATATATAGTTACCCACAAGTTCTACCATTTTTTTTTTTTTTTTTTCCCCCCCAATTCTTTTCCCCATTCCACTGAGAAGAGGGGAGTGAGCAAATGACCGTGCGGTGCTCAGCCACCTGCTGGGTCATAGAATCGCTCGGGTTGGAAAAGATCACTAAGATTATCCAGTCCAACCATCAGTCCATGCCCACCATGCCCACTGACCTTGTTCCTCTGTGCCATATCCACATGGTTCTTGAACACCTCCAGGGATGGTGACCTCACCACCTCCCTGGCAATCTACAACAGGCATAACAGAGGGTTTCCGTTTCCTGTGCAAATTTCCCTGTCGCTCACAAGGTTTGACTGATGTGACTGCATTCTCCAAACCAGAAATATGAATATCCAGAAGCAGTAGCAGAGACTGTCCTAACTTATGCAAATAGGAGCAGAGGAAGCATAGCGCTCTGGAAACTGAAACACAGAAAGACAACTGAACTCTAATATCCACGTTCTGATTTCCAGGGCATTTATTCCTCATCCAGCAATCCTCAGTCTTCTAGCTGATGTGACTGAGCCACGTAATACTTAAATAATTTTCATCATTTTTAAGTTTTAGGAAAACATTACTAGCACATTTCATATTCCCTGGGTAACAGTGGCATCACAGGAGATGACTGCGTATCTGCAAGATGCTGTAATAATTGCTGCTCAACTTTGAGTCTGATAGCACAGATTCACATCACATGTGATAATACAATCCAGAGAAAATTGTCAGGCTATTGAGTCCACTGCAAACACAATTAGGTGACGTGATAACTCCAATGGCACTTTGAGCTAAAGAGAGGATGAAATGAGAATAGGACCCTGCCACTGTGCCATGGCTGAGATTTCATGGTTTCCCACTAGTAGCATGAGAAATGAAGTGAGACACAACAAGATATATATCTTTTCTTCCCATGGCTGAAAAGCTTTCTGGGACCTCTGAGAAAACAGCATGACTGATACAGGGGCTTGAAGGTATCTACCAACAGATACTCTCAAGATAGCATATAGACCCTGCTTAGTTCTTTACCAACACAGCCCAAAATAGCTTTATCAACAATAGTGGCTTAAAAGCAGCCACAACAGTCATGCCTCTTGTCCTGAAGTACTGTGTGGAATCACAAGAAGGACTCTGTGGTACCTTTGAAAAACTCTGGCCACAACAGGGTAACTGCTGGATATAAGAAGGGGAGCATGGGATCTCTGGAACTAAAATCCTGCTACAAACATGAGTCTCATCATGGGTGTTTGGCTTGAAAACATTCTTTGCTTCTCATGGTCAAGTTTATTCTGCTATAAAGGATTCACTCAAGCAGTGTAATGAAGAGAGACTTCCCTTAGGGCATAAAGAGCAAGAAAGCATCACTTACAAAACTGTGACTGGTAAATCACAGCAGATGAAGGTTGCAGTGCTAATGTAGATTTTCCTGTGTGCACATCTAGCAATACAGCATGTTTGGAAGGCTTCCACTACCTACTTTTCTCAGCTTTCTCCTTTCCTCTCTTTCCTAAGTTGCATGACGTAGAACATGGTGCTACTAGTTCCAAAGTCCAGTCCTCTGAGGAAGACCAGAAAATCATTCTGCCGTTCCACATTTGATTTGTGTCCACACTAATTACACAGGCAGTTACTGAAAGGGCTTTGAATGTTTATTAAAACTACATTAGAGGTACAGCACTGTCTTCCCTTCTTACATGACCTGCAAGGAAATAGAAAAAGAACCCCACAGATAATTCCATTCAAGTTCAAGTTATTTAGTCCAGCAGCTTTCATCTGAATATTTTTGTAAAGAGCTGTAGGCTGGGTTTTTTTGTTGTTCTTGCCATGGCTAATTTAGTTCTCTGCATGTGTTTCAAGCATTTTGCTGAAGAACCACATTGTTTATAATGACACTGATGGTGATGGAATATCAGCCCCTTGCTAATGTCCTACAGTGGCTGAGGGGAACACTCCCAGCTTCTCACTCTTCTTGTCAAGCCAAAAGGTACATTATAGCCCATCTATTTCAGAAACACATGCCAGGAGGATTGAAATCTGCAAGTCTGTCTGCTCAATATGAACATCAAAGAGAGGCAGATCCCCTGCCAAGCAGGAAAGTTGAAGCAACGAGAACATTAGCCAGCTAAGCCACAGTTGCTAGACTTGATTGCAGACTTAGAAAAGATAAAGTACATTTTATTCACTGCAAAGTGATAGCTTCAAACAGATATTCAAAATATATGGCTGAAATATTTTCTCCTACTCACACTCTTAAAAAGATAGCATTGCCTCAGTGCTAGTGGAGCGTGCTATGTTACATACCCTTTTCTTGACTCTGACAATAATGCAACTATAGACACAGGATTGACAGCTGACTTACTTATTTGAGAAAATTCCATGCACTGAAAAGAAAAGCATTATCATCACTTGGCCTTAGGGCCTTCTATCTGTTTACTCTTCCTAAAAATACGTGCACTTTCTTAAGAGAAAAACTGGTTTTGTTGTTCATTGTGAGCTATGACTTTCCTTTGTCACAGGTTACAGCAGCAAATTTAAATAGGAGCACTTCTGAACTCAAATGGAATACAAATGATATCAACTGAATGTTTTTCTCATTTCAGGTGCCTCAGCGACCTCAACCCAACTGAGGGCCCAAGGCTTATATTTATCTCATTTAATTCAGTGGTTAAAAACCTTTATATTTAACAGCACAGAACTAGAGCTTTATCAGAGAAACTTATCACTGTCTGTCTTCCACTTTCCTCAGCAACAAGTGTTACGGTATTTTACAAGAGACAAAGTGTTTTATTTTTGGTTGTCCTTCCTGTTGCAATCATACACAGATAACGGATCATGTTGGCTGCTCCAGAATGCCTTTAGTGTTAGAACACTGTCTTTTTTCTTTTTTTTTTTTCTTTCTTTTTTCCTTTTTTTTTTCTTTCTTTTTTCCTTTTTTTTTCTTTTTTTTCTAATGAACATTGACCTGGATTGTGTGTGGGATTCATTTCATATTACAGGAGCTGTGGGAAAAGTAAGGATACCTCATCCATGCTATCTGGTTTTCCTCACTGGGGAGGGAAGATTTTTCTGTTTCAAGGTTTTTTTCCAGTAGCAAGGATTCATTAACCTCTGCAGCTGCCTTTTGTGCTGGTGCCTCATCATTACAGGAGCCTGAGAGATTACTGTGGACCAGACATCCAACTTTTTGACAGCTGCAACTAGAGGAGACAAATCCCACTGTAGGTAACAGCCTCTCCTCTTTTTATTAGTCAGGGACAGTTCCAAACAATTCTGGCACACTGTTCTTGTTCACCCTCTTGTTTTGCCCCAGACCCCAAACACAGCCAAGTCTCTTACAAGAAGTTCAGACCCTAGAACTTCAAAACCATGTCCTCACTCTTAGAAAACTGCACCTGTGTGTATTTCACTGATCGCTTTTTCTTACTCTTTATCACAAAAATATACGTTGTCAGGGTTAACTCTGCATGGCACATGCCCTCTACAGTTCTGTATTGCATTTTCATAGCTAGCATTTGTTGTCTGAACTGAGAACTATTAAAAACATCAAGTGCTCAAAAACAAGCAAGTGTCAAGGAGAAAACTGTTTTTTAAGTATCCTCTTGCTGCTGGCAACTATTGCATGCTCTGACAAATCAGATCCTGTAAACCTGGTCTAATTTCTAACCATCTCCTCCCCAACAGAACTTTAGCTGTTCCATTCTTTTACTGTTTCTTTTCTTCACGTTTCTCCTGTTAACATATCTTTTTGAGAAATCACTTAGGGCTGAGGCATCTGAGAAAGGTCTGCTGCATTCTGTGTCCCTGCCCCACCTGCCTGGCACTGGGCTATGAGAGCTGCATGAGCTTTTGCAGCATAGCATAGCCACCAGCGAACAAGGGCTCCTTGGATCAATAGTCATGGGTATGCCAGGTATTGGTGCACTTACTTTTTGAAGCTGGTATTACCAGCTAGCAGGTGGCATGTTTCCTAAAATGGCACTGAGGCTTGTAGTTTCAATCCGGTATATTCTGTGCTTGTTAAATATTTTGATCTGGGTGCCACAGCAAGTAATAAGATTAGATGGATCTTGAGACTAAACTATTAGAAATAGCATCCACCACTCTGCATAGGGCTGAGGTACTCTAACTGTGCAACAGTCCTTGGTGCCCTGTCTATCCGGACTGGGGAATTTAGTACAGGATGTTGTGGCTCCCTTCTACCTCTACTCATTTTTTTTCAAGGCAAAAATAATAGCGAGACAACAGGTACTCAGGTGTTGTCACAGAGGGAGGGATCAGGCTATGACACAGTGATGCGAAGCTTGGGTGAAAAATAATCTGGCCCTGGTGTAGACACCATCATTATTGCAAGTGGATACACAGCCTGTTACCAAGTGAGACCTGTAACTCTTTATAACACAAAACTGTTGAATTTCTGACACTTGTTCCGTGATGCAAATCCAGAATGATTCTGTTGACCTCAGTTCTGGGGGGTCACAGTCAGCTGCTGATTCTAAATACAACTGCAGTTGTTTGACAACTTAGGGATAAATCCCATGCTGGCAGAACAGATGGGTTTACACAGAATAATGTAAATTATTTTGGTTTTGAACTGCCAATGAATGATGTAGAGCAAACCACTGTGCCCCTTTACCAGTTATTATAATCAGGTTGCAGTAACGTTTGATGTATAAATCCAGTCCTCCATTTATATCATAGCACTATATCATTGCTGCAATTCTGTGCATATTTTTATTTATAAATATGTGTGTACTCAAATACACAGACATATATATGGATATTTATATATGCACACAAAGGCTCTCTCATGCACACAAATGTATATAATATAAACTACTCTGAGCTCTTGTGACCTACAATAACAAATTACGAATTTGATAGAGAATAAGTGCAATTTTCTCTTCTTTTTTTTTTTTCTACACTTCCTGTATGTGAATCTGCGAATGGAACTAAAGCATAATTTGCAGCACAGAAAGAAAATGGTTTTGATGTTTATGAATCACTACTGTCAAATTTGTACAAGTAAAATACAGTACAGTGCATGTATATACACAGCAGACCTCTTCATGTTTAAAACATTCTGGAGAGCTTAACAAGTGGTAACCTAAGATAAAGCTGCTGTTGGGTCAAAGAATGAATTAAACAAGTGTTGCCTTTAGTCTTGACATGAAAGCATTTACAGAGCCAATGTTCTAAATCTCTGCTGGCAGAATATTCAGAGGTGGCAAACGAAAGAGCACTTAAGATGCACAGGCTCTTTCAGCTATGGATTTATAATGATATTCCTGTAGAGCATTTGTAGAACACAAAACCTGACTTGGGCAGTAAGGAAGCAATACCTCAGCTGGATATGTAGGGCCTTGAGATTAGATGAGCACCTGGAATACCTTTTAGAGCTAATGAAGACCAAGAATAGATCACCTCCTGGGGGACCAGCAGTAATAGCAACTGACTTTATGACTATTCCCTCCCCCTTTTTGCTTTCTTAAATTCATATTGAAGTTTTTTCTGCTTACATTTTGCAGGTATATTTCATAACTATGCAAGTGCCAGACTGAAAGCTCCTAAATGGGTTTCACTGGCAGAAGTTACAGCCATAGTTTGCCCAAGAAACAGCTGCTCTTCTCTCCTGAATGAATCAGCACGGAGCAGTGAAGAGGAGACTTAGTCCTCTGTGCTCAGGCTGAGCAGTTTGCTATGCTGCTTTCATGAAGTTGACGTCTGTCATCCAGAATTCAGACTTCTAAGAGGTGGGTGGATGCTCCTTCCCATAGAGCATTACAAAACTAATGGACAGTTATAACCTGCAATCATTCCTCAACTGACCCTGATTCAGTCAAGTTCTCTGGTGTTGATCATACTCTGACATACTCTTGGTCTCTCAGGTTGTATTGACCCTCCATTTGACCATTTGACCCTCCAAAATGTGCTTTTAAGTAATTTGCATTCAATTTTGAAAGCCTCAGTTCATTTAAAAAGAATCCTCTAGAAAAAGTGAGAGACTAATACCAAACATAAAGCTATGAGGACATTAATAAGTAGGCAAAAATCAGACTTTCCTCATAATAATTTTGTCATGTAAACTATTGTAGACAGAGCCATGGACCAAATTGTCCTCTATCCAATTTTTATTTAGTCTTATGTCCCTCTGTTTTGAAACAGTGTTATTTAGAAGGCTTCTAATAAAGTATGAAAGTACCTGAAATTGGAAAAAAATGGATTTTAAGAACTTAACTCCAAAATTATTGTCAAAATCTTCCTTCCTGCCTATACTCTACCAGTGTCTTGCATCTTGTTTTCCTTTCCTTTAGTTTTGGAGATACCAAAGATTCTATGTTTTTCTGACTATACAAAAACACCCTCAATCTGAGCACAGAATCATAGAATCATCCAAGTTAGAAAAGACCTCCAGCATTATAAATCCAACCATCAACATAGCCTACTGAATCTTATCACTAAACCATGTCTTTAGTGCCACATCCATGCATCTCTTAATTACCACAAAGGACAGAGATTCCACCACCTCCCTGGGTATCTCATTCCAATGCATGACCACTTTCTCCATGAGCATCTCCAATCTAATCAGAATTTAAAAGCTACACAGGTTAATATTGGTCTTAGAGTACACCTGGGGTACACGGACAGGTTCAGATACCTGCCTGAACAAAACAAGCTATACCAAGCAGAGGCTCTCTCCACAGGCTTATTGTGTCTATACTGAAAGAAGAATACCAGAATTACTGGATGAGAGACAAGTAGCACAGGAGGAGGGCTCAGGCAGTCAGGACACTTACCTGCACTCTTGGGAGTTCAGGCTTTTACATGCCAACAACAACAACAGCCCTGCTACCTGTAAACAAAACACTGAATTTCACAGATCCAGCCTTTCGCATAGCCCCCCTTAAATTTCCAGAGCTATGTGCAGTGATGCTACGTTTTATATTTGTAAATGCCTTTTAGAGTGCTTACCTGAGCAGCAGATGCTTGTCAAGTGCCAGGCAGCTGCTTGTGATGCTCGTTAGCACCACATGCCTAATGCCAAGGAGCTCACCTCTTGGCTGTGTCAGATCACAGCTCTGCACGGTCACATTGCTGAAAGCCCTTGTATGCAAAAACTGCATAAAAGGCTGCTGTTAATATGAATTAGAGGTTAATTCCAGAAGTCAGGAAAGCTGATGTTTTGTCTGAAAACAAACATGATATACGTTTGTACAAGAAGTTGTAAACAAAGAGGCATGCAGGGTAGGTAGCCTCAAGCTAGCAGAAATTTTTAAAAATCCTGAGACTTGTCTTTACATTATTTATAGGCTGGAGAAGATTCATTGTTTGTGAAACAACAGGCAGCCCTTGTGCTACATCTATTGACACAGTGAAACAGACTTGGATTGAAATTTGCTTTGATATCCTGTAGAGATTTTCTCCTATTCTGAGTTTCTTATATATACTGTGCTCACAGGGCGTGAGCTTGCCCATTCTGTCATATATGTGCATCCTCTGTGCCTTATATGTCCCATACAACACTTCACAACCAAACTGCATGTGGTGGGAGAGAATTCTCAAGGGTATGTGGTATATTTAAATAGCAAATTAGTAAAACATTGATTCTTATTCACATGAATAAAAGCAGATTTCATAAAGGCATTAGCAAAGAGTGAAATAACTTATTTACACAAAATTTCTGTGTTCTCTGCTGAGTGAATGATGCTACTTTGATAATATTAGCAGAAAGCAGGGAACAAATCAAGAAAGAGCACTGGAAGACTAATTCCTCCCCCAGGAAAACAAGACAAGACACTGTGTGAGAATACTCAGGAATCGCTGCCATCCGTTATCCTCCATGGTAATGTGGGATCAGACAGCAAAGACTCAGTGGGCCAAATCCCATTCCATGTAACTCCTCTGAAGTCAAAGATATTACACCAGAAATTGACACAGCCCTTATCAGACTCAAAACCGATTTTGCATTATATTTATTGTTATTTATTGAACTGCAGTAGCCCCTAGAGGCCCTCAGGAGGACTGCTTTCTTACTGTGCTCCAACAACTAACAAAAAAAATAACAATGGGACACTTAGGCACTCACTTGGATTTCTCTGTGATTCAGCACCAACTCAGAAGTCTTTTTCCTTACTTCCTTTCAGAAGATCAGTTTCATGTCCTCTCTTTTGTATTTTCCAGTGAGTGAGGTCCTCTGACAGAAGGGTCTTTAAAGCCAGTGGAATTACTACTACATGCAGCTTGCTGTTGGCTGCATTTCCACTAGCTCATCCTCACCTCAATTACCACAGAAAAGCAATGTCCCTGCCATGTCACTGATGGGCTTCAGAGCAGAAGAGGTCCAAGGGGGGGGGAAAAAACATCAAGTTAGCAGTACACTCAGCTGTCACAAAAGCACAAAGAGGAGCCTCAGTCTTTCCTCTCTGGGTTGGAAAGAGTGACGTCCTATCATGTGGAGTGTTTGAGAGATTAGTAATTAAAAGTGAAGAAAAAAAATAAAAGTAGACCCATGGGAGTACCCGCTCTGAAAGGGATGTTTTAAATTTTGGAAAACTTCTTTTTCCTTAATTAGGGAAAACTCTCCTTTACTCTTTTTTTTTTTTTTTTTTCTTTCTTTTTTTCTTATCCCAGCCTATGTCACTGAGTTATAACAGTGTCAGAGGAAGCATCTTAACTACTTACACTTAATGGAGATATCACTACATATATCAGGGACAGCTAAATGACGTAAGCTGACACGACAGTAATGCTGGATCCTTCTGGTGAAACTAAATATAGGTCTTCCCCTTGTCTATTAAACAGGAAAACAGCTCCTGGTGCAGCCAGCACCGGCTATTACATCTGGCTAATAGGCACTTTAACTTGCTCACTGTTGAATCCTAAATTAACTTGTGCACTCTTATAAGCAGTTTCTTCTATGGCATCCTAAAGTGTTCTGTATTAGTAACGCTTCTGTTTCGTAGTAGATTTCTTTTAAGGATCCTAAATTATTTTGTAAATTTTATAAAGCTCTTGAAGGTCTTGCAAAACCAGTGAATATATTTTAAATTCATCACAATGAGGTCGTTGCAGGCACCATTGTTTCTATCACTGAGATTCATTCTGGAGCTAGATATACTGTAATATGTTCAAAATCCAAAGAAGTTTTGACATTCCAAAGCAATGGCGCTCAGTTCGCCAGGAAAGGATGTGAACAGCAAAATTGCAAGCATCAAACTGACAGCAAAGGTGGTTCATATTTTCAGATAAAAATCTTCAAAACTAAATATGACCCGTAACAACAAAAGTCCTTCTAACTAATCCAATTTGTCTTAAACAGTCAAGGGATCTTGGCAAGAATCATAATTTTCTCCATAACCTGAAGCCTTGTCTAAAAGACTAAGTGGTTCTATACATCTATATCTCTATCTATCTATATATATATGTCATGATTCTACCCTGATCCAAGAGATTAAAGCTTCCTAGTCACCTACCAACATCACTTCTACAGATTTCCTCAGTGACTTCTATTGAATGACTTTTGCCTACTAATGCCTACTGAGGCTGGGTATAGTTTGTGGCTCAAGATACTCTGTTAAGGCAATTCAGAGCCAATTTCTTTGGCTGTGAGAAGAGGTTCTCAGAGGGAAAAGTAGAAGGCATCTCCTTGTACCCAGTTTTCTCAGTAGCAGGCCAAGATTGGTTTCTGCTCCTTAAAGATAAGTAATGAGAAGAGAGGATGAGACAAACAGGAATGAGAAGAAAAATCCAGGCACATCCATGGAAAAGTTAATAGAATCATAGAATCACTGAGGCTGGAAAAGGCCTCCAAAATCATATAGTCCAGCCGTCTACCTGTCAACAATAGTTCTCACTAAACCATGCCCCTCAGTACGACATCTAAATGTTTTTGAGCACCTCCATGGACTGTGACCCCACCACCTCCCTGGGTACTCTGTTCCAGTATCTGACCACTCTTTACGAGAAGAAATTTTTCCTAATAATCAAGCTGTATCTCCCCTGGTCCACTTGAGGCTATTCCCTCTATCCTATCTAAGCCTCTGTCCTCTAAGTCCTATCACTAGTTACGCAGGAGAAGAGGCTGACCCCCACCTCACCACAGCCTCCTTTCATGGAGTTATGGAGAGTGATAAGGTCACCCCTGAGCCTCCTCTTTTCCACTGCCTGCTCAGTGCTCACATATTACACCATGATGAATCATGGTGCTCAACCATGAACTTGTTCTTGCTGCTGATCTGATTATTTACCACTTCTTTGGATCTGATCTACAGCCCATCTACACAAAGGTATGAGGTCTGTACAGGAAATGTTCATAGGTTTCACTTATATACAAATTGGAACAGAATACAAAAATAATTCCGAAGGGATGTTGTAGTAACAATTATTTCTCATATCAGTGTGTGCAATGGGTGCTATAAATAGCACACCTAAAATTTTTGTCAACTCAGAAAAGATGCTTTGGATTGCTATTACTAACAGTAGTACTGCACTGTCATGTAGATAAAACCTCAGGCCAAGACAACAAATTATGCAGTTTATGCTACACTTTGTGAAACAAAGACAAATCTAGCCTTCCTTTTAGCCCCACTACAGGCTTGACTATTTTTTTGTCTTTTAGATCCAGAATGGTCGGGGTTACCTTTGTGTATGCTGTGGTCAACGTAAGTTTAGCAGCAACATTCACAGTGTACTTAGCAATCTAATCAAAATAATAAGATCCAGCACTGAAGCTCAGCTGTGGCGTGCTCGTGGAGCACAGTGTGAGGTGTAAGCTCCTTGAAGCGACCACTTGCAGTAAGAGAGCTAATACATAAGTGCAGTGCCAAACATTAGCCTTTACAGGCGGTTTGATGGCTGCATGCTCAAAGAATGACGAAAGCTGTGAAGGCCCTCCAAGCTGTGCAAAGGCACAGTATGCCTTTGTCTCCAGTAGGCTCTTCCAAGTGACAAAGTCCCTAGAAGGGAGGACTGTCATGGAGATGTTTTTTCCCCTTTACATCCTTCCTCACATATTTCCCATAGACAAAATCTGTTCTGACATGTTGTTTTTTTTTTTGTATAAACTGAGCATACCTCTCCCACCCCCACTCACCATCACCACCACCATCTTAATGATTCCGGTGGACTTCATAGATATAGTTCTTCCGAACACATGCTTTCATTGGGAATGGAAATTATTTCTTCAGTGTGTGCTTAGAACTACAGTTAGTCAAGTACTAAATGGATTTTTACAATCTTTCACTACCGCTAGTATTGAAGAGTGCTTAGAAAAATAACCCCAGCAGCTGATGAACACGTGGGATCTGTACAGTTTCCAGCTCAGAGGGAATGCACAGGCCTCCCAATCTGTGCCAGAACTGATTTAGTGGGCCACTACAATGTGAACTTGAGAGCAGCACTCAGTATGTATTCAAAAATATGTATATTATTTGGGAGTTTAAATTTTCCTTCAGCTCAGGCTGTGTAGCTAGTTTGCACAACACAATTAGCAGGATTTGTTGCTGCAGTAGGAGTTTGTAGCAGTGGTTCAATCAGGACATGTGAGCCACAATCGAATCTAATTCATTTTTTCCTAACTGTATGGACTCCTCAATGCTAGTGGGAGTCAAGGATTGTAAAAATCCATTTTTTGTCATTAAAGCAAAAGCTCTGTCTATGAATATGTACACAAAGCACCATTGTTGTAAAAGAAGCAGACATTTTACACTGTCACTTCTGGAAAAGAATTTGACTTCCCAGTGTGAGAGAATGCAACAGAGCACGATCATGGATTTTATTCAGGCTAGCATCTTCAGCAATAAAGTGGTGGGTGTAATCCTTAGAGAGAGGTTCTACCATTTTATTCTCAGCAGTGGAGTGGCAGAACTCTGTGTGTGGGCAAGCTATAAAATAAATTTTGAGAGTCTGTTTTGGGCTACAACAATTCTGTATTATCACTTCACACTTTTTTTTTTCAGCCTCCACAAATTAGGATGTTAATTTGGATGAAGGCAGAGTTTGCAAGCAGTGCATGCAGAAACATGTTTGCGTGTTTTGGGAGTGTGCTCTGCAACTCAGATCCACCGATTCATTTCTGACTTGTACATAGCAAAAACATTTGTTATTCAGTTTTCAAAGACAGCGAAATGTGTCAGCCTGTTACACTCTGTAAGTTGGCTGTCAATAGGAACTTCTGTAACAGCCCATCCCTTACTAGCTAGCAAATAACTACCAAAAACTAAATGCTTGCTATCTGAGAAAAAGAAGAAAGAAAATAAGAGCAACAAATCTGAATATTGGCCTTCTCCACAGAAACTCTTTTATACACTGGCATTTAAAAAACTTTCTGAATATTACCTTCATTCACTATATCACCATTAGCTTTGTGTTCTGGATAGCATAGTTAAATTACTGTGAATGCTACAGTTGAATCATTAAAGTTGCCTTGGTTGTTAATCCAGAGCTCACTGCCTGTTACCTTGGATTGTGTGGCTGGCTGCAGTTCACTGCTTTTAGTCCCTGTCTTCCCAGGGTACTATCTCTAACCAATTGCCTAGCCTGATGATACTCTCCTATTGTTTTTGCTAGTTATTACGCAGCTCTCTTAGCTTTCCCTGTGGCTTCACAGTGACAGTACTAATGAAAAGTGTCTGGACTGGATCTGGAAAAGGGAAGCTATATTTTCATCCACAGAGCAAGCACAGCTCAGTCTGCAGCACAGTAGGCTTCCCCACTTTGCCATGTCAAACCTTGGCTGAGATTTCAAAGTAATTAATACTAATTCTGTTGCTGTCACCTATACCACCTATACCCAGGGAGGTAAACTCATACCACACAGCTAAAGTCATGGTATCAGCTTTTCCTTGTTCCCTCACTGGCCCCCTAGGATTTGAACCAGCAGCCCACAGTGGAAAGACTTGATAGCCTGCACAAATTCCTAGGGCTATCTGCTGTCTTTGCCATGGATTGTTTCAGTGGAGTTCAAAAATATGTTGATATGCCAGTGGACAGAGCCAGCTGGGAACTGAAATTTTTGTTTGCAAGCCATTCAACATTTCAATAATTCTAGTTCCTTGTTAGAATAAGAACTACTCCTGGAAAAATCATTTCCTGCAATTGTAAATTCTTAAATTAAAAAAAAAGAGAGAGAGAGAGAGAGAGAGAGAGAGAAAACACAAAAATCAGTACAAGATCATTTAAAATATTTTGCTCTGAACTATTTCACTTTGGTTTTACATGACATTCTGTGTTGCAGTACTACATCTTTAATATGTCAAATATCACACACAGATAGTTCATAGCATTCATTTACAATGCCTTAAGCAACTCAACGAATGAAAACAATATCTTGAATTTTCCCTATAAAAGGTGAAAAAACAAACTTCTACAAAATATCGTGATTTACATGGAACCATAGAATCATAGAATAGTTTAGGTTGGAAGAGACCTTAAAGATTATCGAGATCCATATCCCTGCTGTGGGCAGGCCATATCCAATCTGTCCTTGAATGCCTCAAGGAAGGCCAATCCCAGGCAAACCCACTATATCTTCATATAGCACACAAGAGAATGCACATGGACATTGGGATTTTTTTTTTTCCTGTTTTTTTTCAACATTCAGTGTCTTCCTTAATACTGACAGATTAGCCAGGCATACCTGGAATGACTAAGGCTACTTACTCCATAGATCTGAAGTTCCTCTTCTTTCCACATTATCTTGATTTGGCTGGTTCCTGACTGTGCTGGATGTCAGGTCTCATGCCTCCTTCCCAAACACTGGTATGCAGGAGCACAGATGTCACCATTCTGGTGGGATGGCAGGGATCCTGTTGCTCCGAGGCACTGAACTTGCTGAGGAAGATCAGTGCTACCCTGTAGCCTAGGAAAGCACGAAGACAGGAAGTCACGTACAGCCACCTTCTCTTTTCAAGGAATCCTAGAATCATGGAATGGAAAAGGTTGGAAAAGATACCTAAGATACCTAGTCCAACCACCAGCCCATGTCAACCATGCCCACTAATTATGTCCCTCAGTGCCACATCCATTTTGTTAATGAACAACTCCAGGGATTGTGACTCTACCACCTCCCTGGGCAGCCCATTCCAGTGTCTTACCACTCTTTCTCGGAAGAAATGTTTTCTAATACCCAGACTGAACTCTACTTACACTAGCACTATTTGAGGCTATTACCTCTTGTCCTGTCACCGTAACCTGGGAGAAGAGGCCTTTCATGGGGTTGCAGAGAGCGATAAGGTCTCCCCAGAGCCTCCTCCAGATTGAATAATCAATTGAGTTGTTAGAGGCCTTAGCTTTTCTAGATTGAAGCTACGGTTGTATTTTACAAGCTCAGAAGATGGTTTGTTTCACAATCCCCTTCCTGTCCTTTAGAGCAGTCATGGCCCTTAGCAGCATCAGGCCCTCCTATACCCCTACCGAGGAGGCAACAGGAAACCTCCATGTTGCCCAGGATTGAGCCCAGTTCCTGGCAGGACCCTGCAGTCCCCTTGGAAATGACAACAGCGACTATCATATAATGTGTCCAGGGCAAGGCTAGGGAAAGGGCAGCTCCACATCCCAGGAAAGCCCATGTTTATGCTAAAATCATTTGTGTTTTGCAGCCCACGTATCCTGCTTGTTACTTTCATGCGCCAAAAATTCACTGTTAAAGTGGAAGAGATTTACTTGCAAAATAAATATTTTTTTAATTTGCACCTCTATACAGTAATATAAAATCCTCATTGTGTTTAAGTAGTTTCACCTGTAGTTTCCATTGAGGGAAAAAGTAATAAAAAAATTTAGTGAGACCTCAGGCTGGCCTTTGTTGCTTTTGTAGCTAATGTTGTTAATCTTTAGCATAGCTGAGAAACAAAATTTGGCAGCCTCTGTAAAAACCAGGACAGCTACAGTGCCATGAAGGAGGATAACTGTAGTCTACCAGAGCAAAAAGCACATGCTTGCCCACACACTAGTACCCCCACTGTTTAAGACAGCCATCCCAAAGCAGCCTATGCCAACCCAAGGGAGGGATCACTCTTCCCCCTCTTCCCAGCTCACCAATGACCTCCCTCTGATGCGAGTTGATCTCGTCTCCTGTTGGCAGGAACATCTGCTGGAGAAGCTTCTGTACCAAGTGTGTCAGGCAAGCCAGGCTGCTTTTCTTCAGAGCTGGAGCTAACAGGTAAATCCGAAAAAGCAACAGCGTTAAGTCAGCAGACAGATGCATTGCCTCCAGCTACTAAGACACCATCAAAGATCTACTGCTTGACATCTGTGTCCATAGGAAGTCCTTTGCTTCAGATACTGAAACAGATGCCAGGCCTTCTTGGATCTTTGACAAGAAAGAGGACCTTTATACTTGGCTGGTTCCTATGTTTTAGATGCACTTCCATATCATCTGGTCTACAAGGCAATTTACTGCTTCATAAGAGGTGATAGCACCAATATGTCAAGAAGAAATTTGTTTTGTCTTTCTCCGTGAGTTGATTGTCATGTGAAACCTGCCACGGTCTGCATTCTTGGCAGAGCAACTTTCATTGCTGTCAAGAGGACAAGAGCAAGGAGAGCATTTACTGGTTAAGGGGTAGGCATAGGAATTAACCTCAGAGGAATTATCTGTTTTGTCTACATCATGGAGAAGGAGCATGGTGAAAAGTATGGCTTACAAAGTGTAATTGATTTAATGATGGACAAAATTTTCATCAGTGACAGGCAAAAGCAAACGGTATTCACTGTATCTGAATATTAGATGGTACCTCGCAGTAAAAAGTTCATTCCCATCTGTACTTAGAGACCAGCACGAAGTCCGGAAGCCATTTTAATCTCTAAAATGAACAACACAAAAAACATCCACCATCAACAGGAGCACTGAGCTGGACAGAGTTCCCACTAGCTGATGCTAAGTCACCTCAGATACGGCTGACCAAGAGGTCTGCAGTGGGGTTGAAGATGGGGAGAACATTTCTTTATCTCTTCATGTTTTGAAAGAACAGGCTGAAACTGTTGACAGAAGGAAATGCTCCTGATCTAAAAAAAAAAAAAAAAAAAAAAGAAAACAACTTACTATGGTTTGACCTACAACCACATTTTGGCTACATTTTTGTAAGAAACTTGTCATCTCAAATGTAAATTTACATTTTGGTTTTACTCTTGAAAAAGACTTTTAAAAATGCTTGTAGCTTTGTTTCCTGAGGAAAGAAGATTTATAGTCATGCTGCATCCATATTAGTTTGTGTCTGCTTACATCTTCTTTTCTGAAATACTGTATCTCTAGCCTGAGCTCATCCAAATTTGACAAAGATACAGTCCTCAGAAATAAGGAAGCCTCCACAGATTTCTGTCTGTCTTTGGAAGAGCCTTGGATGGCTTGCAGAAAAAGTAAGACCCTGCTTCTGGGAAGAGGCAGCAGTGTGAGTTCTCCCATTAAACATCAAAGAGCTGACATAAGAAATGGACATTCTAAATGTTCCAGCATTTAGAGATTTTCCATCAGAGCTCTAAACAACCATGCATTCAAACCCATAGGAAAACAGCCACACTAAATCTACAGCTTACAGAACTGCATTTCCCCTTTTCATCATACTTTGCTTTTTATCCCTAAATGTACTACCAAAATGAAAGGCACATGATGTTCTCTTTTCTCAAGCTTCCTTTCTTTCTCTATTCATAGTTTTCCAGAACTCCCCCCAGCCAAGGACAAGTTTCCAAACGGAAGAAGGAAGCATGGAAATCTGCAACTGACGTAACTTTTTCAAAAGCAAGCAGTGATTGTGAAAGCAGACTTAGAAAAAAACGTAATCTTTCACTTACAGGACATCCCTTTTTCAGGCTAGAATAAAGGTAAGATTTTTAGGAGAAAGAGGAGAATAAAAATATTTCATTTCCAAAACATGATGGTAGTGAAAAAACAAAATAAAATTAAAAGGTCCATTTGAATACATAAAAATGAAAATAATTTAATATTTTTATATTGAAACAACTAAACTGAAATGTCCAAGAACTTTGTCATTAAATAAAAGACAATTTATTTCTCATAAAAAATGCAGAAGCATTTTCTCTAATACTTTTCCTGTGAAAGGCCGCTTTCTTAATACATGTGCTTATCAGTGGCATCTGAAATATGTGACTGTAGCTTTCAATCCCTGAAGGCAGCTTGATGCAAATATGCAAGTTCATAATGGCTAACATGAATTTATATCTTAATTTTCAGCACACAAAAGGCACCTAAGTCTTCTTCTATATGCAACACTTAAATAAAGTTATTGGATGCTAGGAGCTGTTTTTCCATTAACTACTTCTGGGTTAAAAAGGCAATGAGGGTTTTAATTATGCAGGTCATCTGTGGAGAGCCTTCCCAGAGCCCAGTGAGGTATGCTGTGCTTACTGGAATTTTTGTGTTTTCATATATCTGAATACAAGCCAATTTTTTTCCCTGTTTTGAGGACAGCTGACTCAGTCAAGGCAAGGACTGGGATATTTATATATTAGTTTTCCTAATTCTTGTTTGTCTGCTCTGCTAGCTTCTTCTTTTTATTTTTCTTGGGAATACTCGCTGTCTTAAAGATAAACTCAGTTTTCTGAACCCAGCTAATGTGGGTAGCTCAGTGAGACTATTTTCCAGGAAAAACACGAAGAGCAAAGCTCAAATGGCATGGCTTTAACAGCTACAAGGACAAGATCCATGTGAAATTTCCCCCACTGCCCCAGCTGCTCTTGCTATATGCCAAATCACAGTTTCTGGTGGATGAAATAGATGCTTCAGACTGCCTGTGACAGAACTCTGCCTTTTGTGAAAGCAAAATCTCCTTTCATAGTTTTATGCAACTGCCCAAGAATCTGAATTTCCAGAATAAAATTATTAGAAGTCTCAGAAAAACAAAGCAATATGTTGTCAAAAAAAAGCCATTGTCCTGAGCCAGCTGGCATGACCAAGAACTGCTTTTTAGGAAAGCAGACTGTATGCCCAATGGCTCTCCTTCAGGAGTCTCCCTCTCTGACATCACAGAAGTGGAGAAAAAACTGAAATTTTTGGGTGCAGGTATAAGTGGTTTATCTGTACAGTCCGAGAGCGCTTGAGCTTCACAGAGTTTATTATCTAGGCTAAATTTCTGTTTGCTGCAGTGCTGACCAGACAGTGATGTCTGGCATGGTATTTTTTCACTCACTTGGCCTCATCTGCACCTTTGTGTTGGTTCAACTTCACCCCAAATCACAGGGTCACTGGGACCCCTCAGTTCCTCCTTGTGGTCTGCATCTCTGGATTGGTGTGAGGAGGGAGCTGCATTAGTCCTCACAGCATAGAATGACCATCTGACATCTAGGGATTCCACGGGGTAAAGCATGCTTAAGCTGAGCTGAGCTAGTGGAGGATGGCTGGGTGGTAGAGAGCTCCCAGGAGTGCATAGACCCTCATAGGCAGTTTGGGAGGAGTGGTGTCCCAGGGGCAGCAAGTCAGGGCTCTAACAGCAGGTGAGCAGCGTGGGCTCCCCACAGCCGTGGCACAGTGTGAAGTCTTTGATCTAGGGAGTGCCACTGCTGACCACCCATGCGGATGATCAAAAGCTCAGATGCGTTTCCCTCACACAATGACACAGAGTGAACCTCTTTCAATTATATAACAGCATTTACAACTTGTCCGTTCTGAGATCCAGAAAGTCTATGAAGTTTTGCTCAGCCATGGTACGCACTGTACTGGCTATGAAGCACGTGTTTTACAGATAGTCTAGTTTTAGGGTTATTTTTTTCTTCTTTTTTTAAACTGTCCATACGTTCACCAGCTCCATTTCAAGAAGATCAAGGAGCCTTCAAATGGTAGTGACTCATAATTGTTGCCTATCTGTGTCGGATTTGAACTGGTGACCCAGAGATGAAAAGAACCTTCCCTGATCTCATTAGCCATCTCTTGAGTCCACCAGTCCCTGAAGAATGTGATTCATTAACTGAACAGCAATTTTGCTGACTGTATTTTTTCAAGCACTTCATAACCTACATGAAGTTACAATATTTTTCCCTTTCTCACTGTATGTGTGTCAGTTACTTACATATCTCCAGTCCTTTTGCTAGCTAGCCTCACAGGAGTTGTGTAAATGGCATTATCAAAATTGCATCTCCCTGATTCATTATTTCCAATTTTATAAAATAGCTGAGTTAGTGAAGACAGTATCAAAGGAGTTTTTAAATAAACATGCTTAATCTTCTGGAGATTAAAAGAGATAGTATGGGTGACATATAATGATTATTTTACCCAAAAGCCATCAGAAATACAACGTACAAGAAAAACACATCAAACAAGTAGGCACAATAGAGAGTATTTCAATGAGAAGATAATCACGTTGCAGGATTTGCTTCAACACAGTGGCCTAAATACTGCCTGATATGAAAATTAAAATGAAAGAGGAATATTAAAAAAAAGAATTATACTCCCACAGTCTATTTATTAAAAAAATGAACTGCAACTAATACCTAAACTTATTTATTTTAGGATTTATATTTGTCTGAAAGACACAAAAATTAAAATAATTTAAGAAACTAGAAAAAAAACAGGTGATCAATTTCTAGCATGATGCAAATTCTCACTGATACGAGTAAAACAATTAAGCAATTTGTCTCTAACCAGATATCAAGAAAATTCCCTGATTGTTTGATTATCTTAATATTTTCACAGAAAACACATGCTGCTTAGAAAAAAACACAAGACTTGCCAGTGTAGAAATTCACGGGAAGCAGTGTAAATTCAATTCTGTAGAAAAGAAATTCATTTAATAAATAAAAAATCCTCTTCCTATTCATTCTGGCTGCAAAGGGATGACTGAGGCAGAATTATGCCCAATTTTCATACACTGTGATGGGCTATTAGATGTACAGATGCTATTAAGTTCTGTCCAGATCCTCTGTTGGTGTAACTGACATAAATCAACTGAAGTTAATTGAGCTATGCAGATTTACCCAGGTAGCTTGGCGAAAATCACATATTCATTTGCAGCATGCCTGAGAAGCCATGAGAAGCGTATTTAAGGCATATTGTGTTCTTTGAAGTCAGAAACCCGATTAACTCTTTCCAACAGATGCAGCCTCTTTGTGACTAATGGCTTTTCTACTGACTAAATATTTGGACTCATACTCCATAGGGCCCAAATTTTCTGCTAGCTTTTCACCGAGAGAAGATCACATTTCTACTGTGTAATTATTCTGTTAATTAAGTTTTCACACATTTCAGTCATGTGCACTGTGGCATTTCATCTGCCCTAAATCATTATACAGATATAAAAAAGCCAAAGCAGGAAAGATACCAGAAATGCTACCTGGTATATGCTTTCACTGAAAACACTGGGTCATGTATCTTGCCACTTCATTGTCCGCAGAGCCCTCTGTCTAGCACATAGCTGAATTCAAAAGACACCCAATATTTTCCAAACAGCCGAAGCCAGAAGTTCAGAAGAGTCACAGATCACAGACAGTACTTGAAAATAGAAGAGCTTTGCTTGACCTCTCTAAAAAACTAAGCTGAAATTCCCCACCACCTCCCTTGAAGCATTTTTCCAAAGACGGCTTCAAACAAAACATCACTGCTTTCTTTCCCTTTCCATTCCAAACTTAAACCCATCCCTCTAATTTCATTTGCTTATTTGGCACCATTATAAAAGCCTCTCCTCAGATAGCACAGGTTTCCTATTAGTCTATGAGACATAATGCTACATTCACAACAGCTTCAGGAGAGGGGAAGTAAGACTTTTCCTTTAAGTTTCACACCTCCCTTTTGCTTGGAGCTATGGTGTCCCCTATAGTCAATGGTACATATTGACACTGAGCAAGCGTCAATCAGAATTAAAATTAGAACTGAAGAAGAACGCAGAACCTCATAGCTTTTGGATGTTACTTGTTTTGATCCCCAATATGTCCAGAAAACATGAACTTGCAGACTTGAAAAATGCTTCTTGCAAGTGATAGTTGGACAATTCTCACAGAGTACCGGGCCTTTGGTGTTCTCAAGCCAAAATATTCTTGATGGCTAGTGTCTTACTTTGCTAGTAAGCAGAGGAAAGTGTTATCTATATGAACTAGACAGAGGAATCCGGCCCTTAAATTTAGTGGCAGAATTTCATTTTCATGTTGTTCTGTAGCAATATAGAACAAATAGTACTTCTAAGAAGTAGTAAAATACATCAGATTCTCGTTGGCATGAAAAAAAAGGATACCAGCTGTTCGATATTCAAACATGACAGTCACATATTTGCATTGACATGAATGAGAAAGATTTCTCAGTCATTTCAATGGAGCTTGGATGAAAGAAATAGATCTAAAGGTTCTTCTTCTACTGCTTTTTTTTTTTTTTTTTTTTTTTTTTTTAAAATTGACTGCAAGGTACTTTTCTGCCTTCTCTTTTTTTAGCTTATCAATATGTATTTCAGAAGTTTTTACTTTTACGTTTAACATCTTTTTCAAAAAGGAGCATGATCAGTTTCTAAGGATGTTACTTAGAAGTACAGTAGTACAAAAAGGCATCTACAGTCTGAGAGAAAAGCTTTCAAAAGCACATGGGAAGTGACTGATCTCCCCATGGCAAGCCAATTCCCGGCACCTTGCAGGTTATAACCAGCTTGTGCTTATTGTAGCCTTTTCTGGGTGCCATGTAGTGGTCAGGACTAGAATGAGTCTTTATTACCAGCGCTGAAGACAAGCCCAATGTTGTATAAGTATTACTATCTTACTCAAAATGATAGCCCTGAGTTCTGCTTTTCCATTCAGAAAGCACTTGAGTTCATTCATCTCACCTTTTAATCAGGCATTATTTCTCTTGTGACTAAAGCTTAACCTAAGGGAAAATCTGAGTACAATCTGAGGAAAAGAATCCTACCTGGCTTTAGTCAAAGAAGAGTTTTTTTCTTCTATATTTGAGGCAAGAGGCAGTTTGATCTTAATAATATTGTGCTATTACCTCCACTCAAATTAGAAGGATCAGAATTCTTCCACTTCTTTTTCTGCAGGTCTTCACTAGATAGTTCAGGTTTGGAATATATTAGCAATCTGTTCAAAAACATGAAGCTAAGAATAAAAAAAGAGGCGATTAAGGTTACATTCAGGTAAGTGCACTACTCTCTAAGATAGTAAGAAATCAAATAATTATAGAGTTCCAGGATAATATATAGTAGTGTCTCCCCTGAGAATCTTCAGTTCATCTCCTGGTCCTTATTTCTAATTAATCCTTCAATCCTTTTGTAGGTTAATACTATTAACAATAGGGATAAACCCTACGTAGCGCTAAGTCAATTGGATTTGCAGAATTTGCTTTTCTTCGGTATGACCAGCAGGGGTCTGAGGAAACTGCCACACTCTCAAACCCTACTTACTACTGTCATCAGCAGAAGACGACACACTCAAACACCTTCTTTTGACTATACTGAGGGTACTGAAGAGAGGAAATCAGCTTAGTTCAATATTTCCTCAAATGAACATTACATAAATCAACGTTTGAAATCCACTGTCCCAACATACACACATCTTCAAATTGTACTATGACTATACAAAATGCATACTGGCAGCCTGTCCTGAAAGGCATACAGTATTCTTGCAAAAAGTTAACATTAGATTTATAACCAAAAATGAACATAAAGAAATAAGAAATACACCAGTTAAAGATTGTCCTATACAGATAAATAGTTGGGACCTGGTATACTTACTTCTCTATCAGAGATTATCTATATATTTAATATTGGGTCCCCTGCTCCCTTTTCTCTCATTTTTCAGTTTCTGCTCCTTCCAGTCTTTCAGAGTCACATCAAGGGTCTCAGTGGGGAATCTCAAATGGCAACAGTGACTGTTAATATTTCTACTAGTTTCCAATGTCTTCAGCAACACGGCTGCACCATTTCAGCTTTCCACCCCCTATTCGATGTTCAAAACTTCCTGGATCATGTCCTTCATCTCTAGATAACAGCTTGCAGGTGAGTATGCACCCCCTGTTGAATCCATTTCCATCAACAAGAGACAGAAGTAGAAGTACTGGTGGAATACCTCCATGCAATTGTGTTTTCTGAAAAGAGACTAGTACTTTAGTTGCATTCTACAAAAGTCTTGGGGAGTCTGACAGTGAGCACTCAGCAGTAGGCATTATGCACTTACTCTCCTTTTCGCACAATCTCAAGATTTCTAAACGTATGCTTTTGTTTTGGTAATCTGTTGAGAATCTGTTTTTGTTTTTTCTTTGAAATAACAGCAGAATGAGACTGGCTACTCTTAGTTCTGAATTAGTTATGGAATATAAATACTGAAATTTCAGAAGAAAAAGGGATGTTTTAAAGGGTTTTTTATTAAATCTGTATCCTCACTGTCCTCTATTAGTTTGTCCATGCCTTCCACAGTTCATTTCTCTATTTGCAAAATGGTCTATAGTTCAGTGAAGGAATTAAGAGGCAAAAACCTTCATCTGTGTGATTCTACATTCAAAATGTGCGACTGCAGAGTAGAAGCCTGAAATGAAAGTGCTTATTAATAACGTTTTTTATTCATAGAGCGGTAAGGAAAGGCTTCATTTGTTCATCCATTAATTGTCTTTTCCTTTCTAATTATTTTTTCTAAAAGGAAGTTTAATGTCATCTTTGGATTCCAGCAGGTCTTGAGTTAAAAAGAAAACAAAACAAAACACTTTCAGCTTCAAGTGGGTTTTCTGTGCCATTTTCTTTATCATTTTATCTCTTTTTTAATAAAGTACCTGGTATCTACTAACCTGTATTGAGAAAAGCTAAATTTTATGGGGGCCAGCAGGGCTTACGCCTCTACTCCTAGGGGGCCATCTATTGTCAGGACATCTTCCCAGTCTGGGATCTCAGAAGCCTGGCACCTGGCCTTACCAAGCAGGAGCTCAGATCTTACTCAGGGTATCCTCCTCAGGAGCATCCTCGTGATGGTCCTTCTCACTCTGTCTCCATGAGCACATTCATGGTTTATACTTTAAAATCCCCAGTGGACTCACATTGCCTCAATACTGATAGCACGGATATTCTTCTGACCTGAGGCAAAACAGTTCCAAATTTGTGACACTTTCACAATGAGATGAAAGTTTATAAATTCAGTGAAATCTATGTCAAAATAGGAATGCAACCTTCTGCAAGAATACAGCAGGAACATGCCTTGCCTACACAAATCTGATCAGACTGCGTGCAAAACTGTCCTGTAGATGTTGTTCAGCAGGATGCAAAATGTGATGTAAGTCATACGTTTCTGGACCCACTGAAAATATATGGTGCTCTAACATCCCACACAGATGGTATCAAATCTTTCCATGATCCTTGGTCCTAACCTAGTGTATAAAAGAAGACTTTAGCAGACAGAGAGGACTTTGCAACCCAAAGCAGAACTTTCTGGCTGTATACAAAAAGATGTTACTGTACAGTAACACTGGAGAAGTGAATCAACATTAATTAATTTATCTTTGCAGTATTTCAAGTATAGCTTTAATTTTTCAATGGAATTGACATTAATACTAGTTTATGTATTAATACTGGTAATCTATACTCAGCTTAGGGACAAAGTTTCTAGTAGTTGGATTTGTTGAATGCTAATTAACAGTAGCCCCCAGCACAAAAGACATTCTTTCCTTCTTAAAAGAAAACAAACAAACACATATAAATAGTACAGTGGTTGACTGGCATAAGAGAAAATTGCACTATTTTATTTACTTAGAATTATTAGTAAAATTATTACCAAACAAAAAATTCTTATGTGTACTTTCTGGAAAGAAAATATAAAAGGCAAAAGCTGTAATCACTTCAAGGACACTTTACCATTCTCTGTCATTGATCTCCTGAATGAATGGGAACAGTCAAGATACCTTTGGGAAACTCTGCATGAGGAAAAGAAATGGAGTTTGGATCAGCAAAGTATGCTGTTTCCCAATTCGTGCATACCAACCAGAACAATAACCCATTTAGAGAAGAAAAGCTGCATGCACTCAGAAAGTCAGATGTTTCCAGTATGTCTCAGCATCTTGTTGCTCTTGATATGTAACACAACTTTGTACACTTGTCTGTCACTCCAAGGTTGAATGCTCTCACCTCTCCCTGAGGTCTGGTTCAAAAGTCTTTAAAATGTCCTCAGGGTAAGCATGATGGGGGAGAAAAAGAGGCATGAAACTAACTGATTTATGATGGGTTATTTTCTTTCCTCTATGATTATCCTTTGTGACGTTGTTAAGAGGCTCTGTTATGGATGAGCTTTTGATAACTACCTCCTTTACAGTGACAGTCTAGATTTTCTTGGCTGTGGACTCTTTACAGTAGAGCTGGCAGCCTAAAATAGGAAAATGAGTGCTTAAGCAGCTATTTTTTATGTCTCTGTAATTCTGTCTTACTTTCTATTTCCTGTGATTTTTCTTAAGCCTGATACTTTAATACGTAACCCACTTTCTTCTTGCAAGTCAGAAAGCTATTATTTTTTTAACAAAGCCAGCTGATTGCTGCCAGCCTTCTATTTAGTGGCTATTTCAAGTATTTGTCCCAGCCAACTGCTATTGATAGCTTATAACATTGTCTGTAAAGAAAGATATAGCTGCATATTGAGCAGATCTGTGTCACCTGACGTTCTCTGCAGTTTAACATAATCCTCCCCTGCTCCCTAGCCTAGTATTCTGTAAAAAGCCCAGATTCAACCTTTTGTTCTTGAAATAAATAAATAAATAAATAAATAAGAAATAAATAGTAATTAAAAAAAAAAAAAAATACACTCCTTGTCATCAAGCCAGGGACTAGGCTGGGCCGGACCACCTTCAGCCTGTCAGTCTGTGTACAGAGAAGGGTGGCAAACACGAAGATGGCAGTACCACAGAAAAACACATTTCCCTTGTGTTGGCATGAGTGCTTAAGCTGCCATACAGAATATTCATGAGTGAATCTGGGATAAAACTGACCCAACATAAAGAGAAGAAAATTAGTTTTAACCTCAGTAGATTTTCTCACTTTACCTTGAATGCAGCTGCACTGGGTAAAATGTCACCCATGCTATTGTTAATGAGCACTCACTAAACAGAATAATTGATGCATACACAGTTTCTATGCTTTGAAGTACCTTTTCATTTTGGCAACAAGATTGTTTGAATACTATTTGTGAAAGATCTGGTCTTGTGGTTACGTGTCAGTGGGAATGAATATAAAACCTTGAGAGTAATTGCCTCAAGAAGCCAATTGGAGTATGATAAAAGATCATCAAAAAATCCCTGTTCTTTCTTCTTTCCTGACATTGGGTGTCATTGGTGCTCTGTGTTCACTTTCTTCTGAGGAAGTAGAAATAAATGTCACTGAAATATCAAATTAAGTGATCCGCAGTCAACAGTCCCTCTGCCAAA
Source organism: Tragopan temminckii (assembly GCA_028571105.1). NCBI lineage: Eukaryota > Metazoa > Chordata > Aves > Galliformes > Phasianidae > Tragopan > Tragopan temminckii. Next base: position 36,797,376 of record JAOWBP010001760.1, on the reverse strand, counting down.
TGTATTAGGTTGCTCATTAGATGACCACCATTTCTAAAAGACTTTTCTTTCTAACTTACATTCAATTAATTGTAGTTATCCTTAATTTGAACCTAAAACCCCACTCCTCAAGATATTACTAAATCAAAAGTTTGACATTAATCTCTCCGTGCTTCTTTATTTGTGTGATAGTCCTTCATAAAACAAACAAGAGTGCATCAGTAGACTAATCTCAGACACAGAAACCTGAATTTCTACTGAATGAATTAGGATTAATGTGGTTTTTTTACTACATATAAATCTCTCTGCAACTGTTTTTTTACACTCAAGTAGTCAAAACTTTTTTTTCATTGAGAGAGAAAACTGTTCAAATGCCAATCAAAGCATTTGACACAATTAACATAGTAGATCATTAAAAACTGAAATAGCTGTTGAATGGTAGCAGAAATGTGGCACTCTAAAGAACATTTCTGGAGTTTATCTCATGCTCGACTGAAACTTATTAATGTTTTATACTGAAAGCTGCGATTTTAAGGAAACTGAAATTAAGATTTTGTGTGTCAATTTACATGCAGATTACTGAAAAGAATTTGAATTACCAGTTGTTCCAAGAAATTTGATTTGTCCAGCTGTTCACATACAAGATAAATAAGCCAAGCGTGGTGTGTTCTGTACAAAACCAAGACAGTTTTCTATCAGAGATTTTCCAGATGACACAGATGTTAATCTCAAATTCAAGGGTAGTTTGTAATCAGCCTTAATGGCTAGAAGATAGGGACAACCATATCTATATTTTAGGTGCCATATTCCTACAACTTTTTTTTTGTATAGGGTAAGAGAAACTTTTGTCTAAATATAATGTGATCTTCCATTGTCACAGCACTATAAACCAATAGCAAAAAGGGGCTTGCCTGTTCCTGAAGCACGAGCCTGGGGTCTTCTTCCATAGAAACCATTCAAGGCTGTACTTTCAGAGTGACCAATGTATTATTCAAATAATTTAATATATTATTTAATGTAAAATACAGAAGTATCCCATAGGGTAAACACTGTCACCTGAGATTCTCCCTTTCTACTGATGTCCCTAATTTTTTACTTTTTACATTCATTTTTTCAATGTCTTTGTCCTCACCTTTACCTTCAGCCCCAGTTCTTGATCTCCTCAATTAAGTAATTTCAACATAGAGATAGGAAGTACCTCTCACTTCCACATGGCATTAAGGAACTTTTCTTGGTGGTGGCAAATGTAGTTTAGAATGTCCTCTGATCAAGAGGTGAATTGAAACTAATTACCCATTGAGACACTGCCTTCTCACTATTAGAATGAAGTTATATTTTGCATTTTGAGGGAGCCCAGTACTCTCGGTAATAATAGATGGATCATGAAACACATATTGGTCAGAACCACTCAGAATGCTGAGGGGAAGTTTGGAGTTCCCTGTCAAGATCTATATTTGCTTTATACCTCTCAGAGCCTTTTCCATACTAAGGATCACACAGTGCGACTGCTCTTTGAAAAGTCACTAGTTCATGAATCATTTTTAGTTACCACTGTGGAAGACCAAAAGTCATCTGTAAGGATGGCAACCCCATTACAAAAGGAAATAATGAGAGCTATCTTTTTTCCTGAGTAGGGGTAATAGAAATGAAAAGGTATTGCCCCTTGACTTTCACATAGGGATGTATGAAGACATGGGTAAATGAAATAACTTGAGTAAAGTCACACAGGAATTGTAAGACAATACTGGAAATTGTAGCCAATATTCAAGTCCCAGGTGGTGACTTAGCCTCTAGACCTTGCCTTATCTGTTGCACTGACCTTTTCTAAGCCATACAAAATCTTTCTCTGACTTTTCTGGTGCTCACACAGAACGTAAAAACCATGACAGACACAGAGTGATCTGTCTCCTTTGATTCCCTCCCATTTTAAGGCACAGTTTTGGTGCTGAAATAAAGGGCCAAAAGATGAACTATAACCAAATTTTCAAATTCTCAGCTCTGCCTACCTCAAAAGTAGGAATGTTTGTCCATTCTGGACTTCACATGTCTAAGATGACTCAGCCTGGATGGCTGGTGATCTCAGAAGGAGCAGTGTCCTCTGTTGTGTCCGTGCCCCATTCCACTCTCCATGAATACCTAGGAAATGGCATGAAATAGTGGCCCTGTGTCCCTCTGTCTTAAGTCCCTGCACTTGTGTTGTTAGTAATGAAGGCACTGGAAATGCCACTGGCTGCACGATACTTTTCCCTTCTCTTCCCTGTGCTTTATTCTTCCTGTGTCTTCAGAATGCAGGGGACTCTTCAGAGTGATAGTGGCATATATGAAATTTTTTATTAACTTCATAATTTAGAACAAGTATTTTTATATATATAGATGCATATACATGCATAAATGTTCTTAATGTCAGTGTTTTTATTTATTCTATTTCAAATTTTATTTGCACTGCACAGATTTCTGAACCTATGCTCAAATATTTATTGACTAGATCTCTGAATGTCCCCTTAAATTCAAACGTCAATGTATTTGTCCAGGCCTACTTGCAGAACCAGCCAGCTGAGAAATGGAGCATGAATTCATTAGCAAATCATACCCACCAGAACTGACCTTACAACCTGCATGAATCAAAAATAAAGACTTAGCTTGGCTGACTTCTTCAGTGGAAAAAAGGGAGGCTAGCCAGCGCAGTCAGAGGGCAAGATTCACAAAGAACAAAATGTTGTTATCAGTCTTGTAACATCAAATCAAAAACAGTGGAAAAATATAGAGAAATGAGTTTCTGAAACTATACTCATAAGTGTGACAGTTGCTTACCAGCTTTTACAAAAAAACAGTAGGCTTTGTCATTAAGGAACTGGAGAATCACATACTAAAAGCCTACGCATTTAAGCTTTAGGGAAGAAAGTTTTTTACAGAATAAAAGAAATTGCTGTAGTGACCCAGAGGAGCTGTCAATGTTTCCTGGGTGAGGACAATTAACCAAAGCAATATCATTAATTTTTCCACAGGTTTTAAATGCTCTAGAAAGCAGAATACACACTCTGCCTCAACAGATTCAAATCAGATTCTGCAACAGAGAGGAATTCCAGTACAATCCTGCAGCAGCCAAGGCTGTGAACCATCACGCCTGCAGGCTATTCCATGCATGCAACTTAAAAGCACAGTTGAACTTAATGTTATCTGGATTCAGAAGGGAATAGCCTAGACCGGTACTGCAATGTTCTCTGCCTGGCACCACTGTCACAGCTGGAATTATGGAGAATTGACAACAGCAGTAATCACCTGCACACGGAGCCTTTCCCTCTTACAAGGGTCTCCAGACATAAGCATCTGCAACACAACAGGAATTACCTTAAAACCAACATTAGTTACACTTCACAGATAAGGAACTAGAATTCCATGGCTTACTCCTGCTTACACACCAAGCCAATGGTTGAACCAGACTCTGAGAACAGTCCCTGTTGAAACTTGATTCCCACCCAACTATGTTTACCGTGATTTTAACAGCTTTGTGAGCCTCTCAGTTTAAGAAGTTATGATATTCTTGAGGGGGGAGGGGCGAAGACTTAGATGCAGGAACCAACAGAGAGAAGAATTGGTGCAGGCATAGCCCTTGCTGAGGAGAACAACCCTTGGCTGCCTGTAGAGACAAGGCTCATAGCATTCGGGCTGGCAGTGCTCCAGCCTGTGCAGTATAGGCCACAGCACACACGGATTCACACTGGTTATAACTGGAGCTTTAGGCAAATACTTGTGCCAGGGTACCATTGCCTGGTGCTGCTATGCACCAGTGGAGCACAAGGCTGTGATGGATGTACATACCCCACTGAGAGCATGCCAGCTCACAAACCAGCATGTTGAAGGACTACAGCAACACAACACCATTTTCCAGGAGCTTTCTTTTTTTTTTTTTCTTTTTTTTTGGGTGGCACTTCTTGTCCCCCTTTTAATTAGATGACTGGGAGAGGTTAAAGCGAAGAGCCTCACAAAGTATATCCCTTGGCTAACAGCAGCCTGTACTTACATTTGTACAAGTGCAGTGTTCCCACTGTAGGCTTTCTTGTTAAATGTTGTACTTTACAACATGATTCAGCATTCTCCATCGATTCCACCAGAGCGTTCGCAGAATATCTTCTGCAACAAAATCTTCTACAACTACCCTCACCTGCCTCCCATGGCTGATTGTATCAAGCTGCTCCATGGATGTGAGCACCCAAGCAGCACAGCTGTTACTTCCCAAGGCCTCATTTCTTCTAGAAGAGCCATGGAGGTGCGAATCACAGACAGGCAGTTTATCTTATGCAAATATAGCCTAACTTCTAATTGCCTCATTTTGATGTTTTTGTTTCCATTCCAGACCTAAGTGGAGTGATTTTTTCCGGTGGGGGATGGTTAAGCTAAGACATGTAATTCCTTCAAGTTTGATCTCTCACAACCTGCTAAATCCATTTTGGAAAGCAAGCCAAACATTTCACTTTTTTTTAGTGATAGATTGCTTTTGTAACTGTTGTAATATGCGATGAAGAAAATTTCTCTGTTGAACTTGACAAGCTTCTGCTTAGGAAAAAAAAAAAGTAACTATTGACTTTGGCTTGGATGTTTCCAGTATGTTCTAATTACAACACTTATTATATTCTTGTAAAATGCCAGACTTTCAAATGTGTTTAAATGCAAACAGTGAAAAGAAATTAAATGTAGAGATAGTGCCAAAAAAAAGAAAAAAGAAAAAAAAGAAAAAAAAAGCAATCAACAAAGAGAGTTTATTAACTTCTTCAGTTCCTCTTTCAGTGCTCAATCAGGCAGGTGTTGTGTCACAATGGATGTAGGTCCTAGAATTTTGATCTAGATCTAAATTTGCTTACTTTCCAAATCAGGACCATTCCAGACTTGTGGCTGTGCTCCAAGCCCATTGCTGAAGCTAAGATGCTGTTCCTCATTCTAGACTCAATTTTTTTAAATTGACTGTGGGCAACTTTTTCAATTTCTTATGCCCCATACCAAACCTTGGGGTGATATAAAATCATTGCTGAAATTGAAGGACTGTAACAGGAAAGACATCTCAGGCTTTGATTGTAGACACATGCTATAACTTCCCTTTATGATTTTGGCCTCTACTTCATTGTTATGTAAAATTTATTCTAGTCAGCATTACTGCCAGTGAAAACTGCCTGGACATCTTAGTAGGAACTCAATACAGCAACAACCTGAGGCTTCTCCTCTACTACCAGCTCTCACTCAAGGACCATGCAAGAATGAGAATGGACAAAGGAACAGACAAACACTGTGTTTAGGTAGAAGGAAAGAACACTTCAAGCATAGTCCAGCAAGCTATCCAAGAATGCCAAACTAAAGGGAAAGAATTCAAGAGGATTCATACCTTAAAATGCAAGCATGCCTGCGAACTTCCAAAAAGGCTGTGATTAGACTTAAGGTGATATAAATCAAGACTTTCTCTTTTACGGAAGCTTATAATTACACGGAATTAAGTTATACAGTTATACAGAATTAAGGCATTCCTTCCGAGTAGGAACTATTATTTCTCTTTGGAAGAAACTAGTTGACTGAAATCAGGTTTCAGACTCTGGGGAAGCAAAAGCACAGTGAACAAGGCAATACTACCTTGGCAAATTCAAGAGTTCCCTAAATCGCTCTAGCTTTTCATCTTTAAGGTGCATGAACATTCCTCCACTTATCACTGTCCTCTCCTTGTTTCATTACTCTTGGTTTTAGATAGAGATTTCAGAACACTTTGAGAAATCACTGCTGGTAAGGTATTACACTGGAATAATCTCCAGCCCTTCTCCACCTTGGAAGAGACTTAAGGCTCATATAGAAAGTGCTTGGCACTTTATTGAACACATCAGTGGGAACTCAAAAACAACATCCAAAGAGTGTACTGGCATCCCGGAAGCCAGATGATAGTCGCATCTGAAAATGACTTCTCAATGTTACAAAGAAAACTTACATCTGTGTATCACTTCACCTCCAGATATCCCAGACCACAAGAAAAGATTTAACTTCGTGATAACTGCACCAGATCATCTTGGAATTATTATCCCTGTTCTAACGATGAAGATATTCACACAAATTTTAGGCCTGTGAGGAGTTGCCCCTGACACAGTGGCAGCAGTGTACATCACTTGGCAGAGCAGCGTTCAAACCGATCACACCAAAGACATAGAGAGCAGTGCCCAGAGTATAAATTTTAACTCCAGAATACAGCTCCACTCAGGAAAGCTATTAGACACGTCTCTAAACTTAACCATATGGACTCCTGTTCAGTGGAACAGAATACAGCACTCAGTCTTCAGCTGAAAGCGTTATTCTTGTTATTGAGCATAACATACAGGAAAAAAAACAGTTCGTCCAGATCAATTCAGAGGGCAATTTTATCTTGGATTCTGCTGCTGCTATTCAAGTGAGAGTTTTCCATTAATTTCAATATGATAAGTATCAAGCTCTTTATGCGTACACTCATTTTTAATTGATTCAGTAAAAGAATAAAGCTATTGTTTGCTTTGCACTCACCTGAGATTTCCACTAAACAATACCTTTCATTTTACTTCAGAGACTGCCTAGTGTTCTGTACAGTCTGTGCTTTTTTATCTTAAAGCTAAATATAATGAAATTTTTGAAAAAACACCTCTCCAAAGACATTTGCCAAATTTGAGATACTCCTTTTAACAGACATTTAGTAACAGTTGCAGGTTGCTCGCAACACTCTGAAACCAGCTATAGCCAACAATTGCTTTTATTGAACAAAATAAAATGACCACAATTATATTAAATTTCATTCTCTTATATTTGGAACTTGAAATTGGAGCTGTTCTGAAAGGAACAGATAGCACACAGATGTGCATGTAATAAACACTAACACTTGAAATTAAAAGCCACAAATTACATGAGCCATCTTTGCTTACGTAAAGAACTACTGATCACTTAATCATTTGTTAATGATCATAGTAAGGCAAGATAGCTACGTTATTGCCATAGGTCTGTCCAAATCCCAATTTAGGTAAGCCAGTGATACTCCACCAAGTTTATTTCTCCCTGTGGTATTGATCTGGTGTGCTGTTCTCTTCATTTCAGTTTATGTACTGTTATGGCACATTGCCAAGCATTTTTAAACAATTTTGGATGGTGATCCTTGCATTTTCATAGCAGGTGAAGTCCTCTGTGGTGTAAATTAACACCACAGTGTTGCTGCCTAAGGAGTTACACTGAGTAGCTTCAGGATGAAAATTTAACCCACTGGGTTTAGTTATACGAGCAAATTAATTGGTACAATGTAATAGCTAAGAGAGTAAGCGCAGAAAATACCACACAACAGTGCATTCCCATAGTAACTGTAGCTCAACCTTACTGCAAAGCAGATATATTTCTGGAGCATTTAGGAATGTAAGCATTAAGATTCTCATTGTAATGCCAGTGTTTGGGGCTTAGCTGATAATCACACCAGAAATCACAACTTAACTGTAAGTTGCTGGAAAAACACCTTTTTAGACAAAAAGACTATAGACACTATCTATCTGAGCTATCCTTCTCAAAGCTTGTTAGCACATAAACTCCCTGAAGGAAGACCCAATTTTGAAGCAAGCCTGCACAAGACCCCACAGCTCCTCAGGGCACAGAGCACTCTCTGCCCAACCTGAGGGGATGCTAAAGGCACAGATCTCTCTGAAGTATCTTCTAGATCAGATCGTAATGAAACAGTTTACAGGTCTTTATTTTAAGTAAACCACTGTCCTACAATCCAGTCCAAACCTTTCCACACCCTGTTCATCCATCCTTACATGCACAAATGCACTTACATGCAACTGTCAGTAAATTAAGCCACAGATCAACAGTGTTTATCCTATACTGCAGAAGTTATGACTGCTGTGTATGATACAAGGCTTGCCTTTTCTGATTATATTCCCACTGTCGCTTAACTTATCTCTTTCAAAGGTTAATTTTTTCAAAAATATCCATTTCCTACAACACATTAAAAAACACACACACACACAAAAAAAAAAACACCACAAAAAAAAACCCTCCAACAATGAAAGAAATACACACATTAGAACCAGTTACATGGTAGCATGGAAAAGAGAGCAACAAAACCGTTTGGTTTCTAGATGAAATACAATAGAGTCTTTATAGTAAGAGAGGATTTTCCACTGTTTTGTCACACAGTTGCCTAATATCCTGCCCTGCGTAATTCTCCTTCTACATTCCCCCATACTGTCAGTGGGTACAGGCATCAGATTGCAAAATCCACCCCACCTACTTCAGAAATTTGTGCCAAAAAGAAAGGATCATTTGATTTTAAAGACGGTTGGCTCTCTTCACTGGTCATAAACAGGGCTTATAACAACTTATACAGATGATTCGCTTATACTGGATGGTAAAGTTTTCCTAAATTTGTAAGGGAAGAACTCCTCCCTGGAAGACTTGATAAAGGCTCACTATTTAGATGAGCAATAAGAGTTTCCTCAAAAGACTGTGTATAGACCACAGGCAAAGGTACAGTCAGTGCTGTCCCTCTCTCTGTGTCTTTGCTTGAGAAGTGAAGTATAAAAATGATAAGATTTCTTAGACAAAGTCACTTTTCAGTATCTCAACAATAAGGCTGAGTCCTTCAGATTAATAGGTTGAAAAGAGCCCATTTGTATTTTTTTTTCCTGAGAAAAGGATGCACAAATCTCTCCTCAGTATGTTTGCATAACTTAAGATTTGTTGGAAGGTTTTGCCTTCTTAATAGATAGCTACAAAAGGCAAACTGTAGTCCTGGTTCCCTTCAAACATTTTCTGAGGAACAAGAGAGGAAACCTACAGGGTACAGTGGTTGTGAAACATGAACAATGTTATTTTCTCCATTTGCTTTATACCTCATTGCATACATAGCTACTGTTCAGAAATATGTGAGGACACCGTCTCAAGAAAGTGATAGCTTGTACAATATTGTTTTCTCTGATTTCCTGCAGAATCCCTCAAATTCCACTCTTCAAAGACATCATTTGCTACTAATCTCTACTGCAGCAAAAAGTATATCTTAACAAATACATTCGAAGAAAAAGTGAAAATCAGAGGAGGCTAGGAAACAAAATTCTGTTTTACAAAACGGGCTGACATTTTGATTTTTAACTTTTATTCTATACTCAGTAAAAGAGAAAATGGAAAAATCATCCCACCAGCTTGTTGTAGTAGGCGTTTACGAGGTATCGGGTCGTGACGCATCAGGACCCTTCCCCGCTCAGTGATTGGACAATGCATGCTTAAGGGGTGTAGACGAAGTAACACACGAAGGTATGTAAACAGGTGCCACGCGGTAATAAACGCCATTTTGCTGTTCACCACATCAGTGTGTCTCGGCAGTTCCTGG
>JAOWBP010001760.1:36766985-36783112 GCA_028571105.1 Tragopan temminckii | reverse complement strand
ACCTTGTATCCAGAAGATAAAGCTTTGTTTTGGTAATACTGTTACATGTCACTACAAACCTCTTTTGTCTGTGTTCTTTCTAGCACAGTAAGGATGAAATTCTAGGACATCTAACAGAAGTATCCCAAAAGAACTGATGAACAACAGTGAAAAATACTTGTAAATTGAGAATACTGAAGTTAATATCACAATATATATATAAATTAAAAGTCTTCAGTGACATGAGAGGAAGGAGTAAAGAAAAAAAAAGGAGCGAACTATCTATACGTACATATACTTTTATTCAGTGGCTCACAAAAACATCTCTTCTAATAGCATATGGAATAAACCTTGGGGTACCTGGGATTTTAAATAGCTTTTTCCATGACAATCAACTTATGGACAGAGTTTCCTTAAGTTTAAAAAGGAAACAGGGCATAGCTGTGTAAAGCAGGCAGGCAAATGGACAATTCATCAAAATGTTATGCTGAGGCTAGATAAAAATTATTAATTTGTACCTGGACTATTAAAAACTGTCAAGCCTCAAGTCAGGTTGGCAATTCTGAAGTTTGTGAATTCAATTTGTAGTCTGCAGCATTAAATTAAAAAGTCCTCTTTGTGTCAGTCTTCACTAATGTTTGTAGATATAACAAGGATGTCTGATATCCATGAGCCTGGTTCTTGGTTACTGCTGTTTGTTGTGCAACAAGGCTGAAAAAAAAACCAGAAGAAATACAAAGAAGCCTCTTCTGGTTGTCATTTTTTGGGGACCATGCAGGGATCTGTCTAAGCCCTCTTAAAGTAGAGCAGGTTAAAGTCAAATGCACTTGTAGCATGGTCCCTATACACTGCTATGTTTCCATCCACAGGCTGACATCAACATTTCTGCCATATCTCCTACAGTCAGGATGTCAGAATAATAGAGCCAAAATTTTCCTTAAGGTAAATAGCCAAATCCAGTGACCAGAAACAGTTTCATGTACACTAGATAAGAAGGAACAAAAAGAGGAAAAGAAGTAGCATTTCTTCGGCAAACTGGCGGATTGCCTTCAGTAAAGATTTGGGTAATCATTGGGTTCATTAATTCCTCTTGTTTGGCTGGCAACAGTAGTTATACTGAGTAGGAGGAGAGATGCAATATCAACGTCAGCCTAACATTTGTAAGATGTAGAGTCATGTTGTAAAATTTTTAGAGTCTTTGCTGGGCAGTAATAACAAAATTTACATGTTTAATTTTATGTATGTATGTATGTATGTATGTATGTATGTATGTATGTATGTATGTATCTATCTATCTATCTATCTATATACAGACAAAGCTTTGGTCTCTGTATACAGAAGCAGACAAAAAAGGTGATAACGAATACTTACCTACACTGTGCAAGAAGTGTCATGGCAGTTCTATTTGGTTTTAGATTTTGTGGGGACTCTGGGAGCATTCAATACTTCATGGAAAGGAAAAATTCTTTGTTGTGTATAGGAATTACTCCTATCTTGGGAATAAGGAGTCTAAACCAACTAGTACTTTATAATATTCTCCAAAATCTTCTTTTTTTCCTTTTTTTTTTTTAACTTTTCTGTCCTAAAAGTACCATGCAGTGGCAGTATAACAAGTTGTTAACTGTTACTTATTAATCATTGTAGGAAGTTTCCACAGAGAATTTTTTCATAATGCTAAAACTCATTAGAGTTGTCTTGCGTTTGTCCATGCTGTCAATGGAAAAAGCAGCAAGTCTTTTCAATATAATGGTCAATTTTTTTTTTGTTTTTCAGTCTGCAACAGTTAAAGATTTGTAACTCATTAGCTAAATAATGAATGCCCTGCATTATTCTTGTTTTATAATCTTCAGTTAAAATTTCATTCAGTTGTGTGTGCAAGCATGCATGTACGTTCATGGAAGCACATCTGCTTCAGAATTTTTCTGTTGAGATTTCCACCAGCTAAAAAGCATTTGATCTGCCACTGACTCATGTTAAAGAGATGCATACTCATAGACGCCAAAATGACTGTCTTGGAGATTGCTTTATTATCTAAGGTACAGCAAAGGCAGTGTAGAGAAATAGACCCGTAGAAAGGCTGCTGTGAAGGAGTGCTAATGCGTCAGATAAGGCAGCTTGATTTTTATGGCTTTTCTGATCCATAGTGTCTTAGCTGAATTCACCCACACAGTGGCATCTGACACATATTGCTGTCCACTGTACCCTCAGTTTTTTCCATAAATATAGTACAAACATTGGTGAAAAACACCAAGAAGTATTTTCTGTGGAATTCATCATTCAAGGGAGAATCCAAAAGACCTCAAGTTGCACAAACATTATTTGGCAGTTTGGAGGGATGGGGAGAACAGAAGTCCTTGGATGCAGAGCATGCTGGTTCTACCACAAGGTCTGCTATGGTCATGCCATTACAGCTGGCAGAAGAGCAAGCTGCAGGCTCTCAGCTGCAGTACAGTTATCTATACCTTCTGGTAGTCCTAGGAAAATGAATCCGCTTGGGTCCTGCTGTGAAAAGCACGTTTCTCCAATTAATATCTTGCAGAGAGTTTGATGATAACACTACATCAGCAACACACTGATTTAGAACTTACTGTATGACTTCACTCTTGAAAACCCAGTAGTTGACTCCTTATTACCTCTTCAGGTAAACCTTCCATTAATTTGTTAGACTTCATTCTGAGGGATGGTGGTGAGACAGTTGATCTTTTCTGGAAACAGATTATACTTGTATTACACCTGATGGCAAGAGCCCTCAAAAGAAAAAAAGAAAAAAAGAAAATACATTAAGAGCTAGGTTCCCTGCTAAGGCATACTGGAGCAACTACTCTGCTCTCAATGAAGCTCTTCCAATTTGAACCATGAGACTTGGTGCATGTGGGAGAAAGTGGTGAGGAACAGGACATTTCTTTCTCTTACAACATTTTCTAGTTTCTAGTCCTCCCACAGACAAGACAGTTCTGTGCAACAATGTCCTCCTACAAAATTTTAATTTAATATTCATTCACCATCATGTTTTTCTACTGAACTATATGTATGATAAAATATACAGATATGTAAATGCATGTGTATAATAAATGAAGGACCGCAGCGTTAAAATGTATTATACAGTTATGGTTGAAGTTAACTTCAGTTATTTCCAGACAGAAATCATATTTATTATCTGGCTAGTTAAAATATGTAATATAGTTTCCCCCCAAAAATGAGAGCTCTGATCAACAGGAAATTCTGAGTTAAGGCTTTCACTCAGCCTTTAGAAATCAGATTCTCTTTTATATATAAAATTCAATATTAGTCTGAAAAGAAAAATTACATAGCAACCACAGCTGTGACTGTATCAGTTACAAATTCTACTTTTTTGTGCAATGCATGCTTATGGTTACATGATTATACTTCATCATTCCTAGAGGAATGCAGTCTTAACAACTATATTTTTATAGAGTCTTTCAAATCTGTATATGTAAAAATACTAAAAATAATTACCCAAAGAGATGACTGTATCCAAGTAATCCTATGAAGGATAATAAAGTACAAAGTGGCTGGTGAAATCACAAACTAATTTCAGAATTCCTTTCATAACAATTGAAAAACAAAATGAGATTTTACGTTTGTTCTCTGAAACGTAACAAAAACTTTATTTTATTTTAGACAAGATGGATGACATTTTAAAAATCATTTCTCATTTATCCATAATGAACTCTCTACCTCTGAGATTCAGGAAGAATATGTGATTTTAAAAAGGAACCAAATCATAGCAAAAATCTGCATCTTTGCAAAGACCACCTCAAAATAATGTCCTCTGAATTTTTTACTCTTGTAACCTAGGAAGCAATAAGAAGCCAGTGTAGAGCAAAATAGAAAAATAAGAAATTATTTTCAAACTTTTCTGTTTTTCAGCTCAAATGAACAAGTCTATTCACTGTTTTGCTCATATTGAATGGAATGTCACTAGCAGCTGGTAGGAAATGCCAGAAAAAAATTGTTTTAACTCTGTATGAAACTCTGATTTCAATCATATATATATATTTTTTTAATGTAGGCTCAGAAATTATGACTGCTTCAGAAATTAAGCTTTAGAGAATAATGAAACATTTGGATGAGTGTGTCATCTACTGACAAAGGAGAAAAGTAGCCCATTTTAATGATTTTCCCTGAAGACTGGAAATTGAAAGTAATATTTTAAAGAAAGGGCTCATTTAGATTAGATTTAAAAGAACATGGAGTGAAGTAACACATAGTTGTACAAAAACCCAGGCTTAAACATGCCCCTTACGGCTCATTTCCTCAATAGCAGGGATAAGTGTATTATCCCACAGTAACTCATTATGTTTTCTACCTCCCTCTGTTTTTCTGCATCATAAGAGTCATTACTTAGATTCTGTGATGCTGTTAGACATAAAATACTTTGGAGAAATAGGGGCAGGAGATTGCTAATTGCCCAGCTGATATTCTGGCTATCCTGTGAGGACAGTAACTGGCTAGAAGGGAGCCAGTCACAGAAAAATAGAAATAGTGGGATTTTGTAGGTCTCATCTGTGAGGAGAAACCATCAGAAGACAGAAGAGGAGAGAGATCCTTCTCCCTTGGACAAGGGCCTTTTAGAAGTTGACCAAGGCTGTGGAGACCCTTGATCTTCCTTCCTAAACATTCTGCTAATGTGTATGAGCTGTGCTAGTAATGCTCCATAGCACTCTAAAGCTGTTGCTTCAGGCTTAAACTACAAGCCCCAGGGCAAAGCAAAATGTTTCACTGATTGGTCTTGTATATTATGGAAACTATTTTCTTTGCTTTGATTGTCAGGAAGGCAACATATCAGATGATCTTGAGTCCTTACGGTGGAAAAGCCATTTTTGAGTTGGGAAAGCACCTAAATAAGAAGCCATATGGGCACAGTACAGTTTATGGTTTTAAAAGAGTTTTCTCTGAATAGCCAAGGGAGAGATGCAATTTTGCTCCTCCTTTAATAAAAACAAGAGAATAAGGTGCAAGGTCGCTTTTTCTTTAGCGTGAAAAAAAAAAAAAAAAAAAAAAAAAAAGTAGAAAATGTGTGAATCTGTGAAAAATCACACAGCAGATCATGACATTGCAGTTGTGCTGGCTCCCAGACCAAGTAAGGTTCGATGTAGGCTTTAACAAGATGAGCAAGATGAGTTCCCTGGAGAATGAAACAGAAATAATAGGCCAAGCCATCTGTGTATCTATGCTTTGGACATAACAAAAGAACATCAGCAACTTCTTCTTACATGGATCTCATGGGAGCACTTTGAGTTTAAGGTTATACCTCTTGGGACATACCTTTAGAAAATGACAGTTACGTCTCTTTGTCTGATTGATAAAACGAGTAGACACTGTAGGGAGCATTTGGCTTTCCATACTGCTGATGTTGGCATTGTGGACACTTCCTGCAGCATGCAGAGTGCACCAAAGTGCACAGTCCTCTGAAGCATGCATCATTCCATTTAAAAACTGGATCAACAGCAAGCCTTACAGTGGAAAGAAGTGTATCAGGGACATGACCTTGGGAACAGCTTGATAGAGAGCTTAGCTGAAAAAGAACTGACCTTACTACTAGAACCCATGGCTGGTTCTTCCTAAATCTGTCAGGCTATTATAGAAATTGCACTTTGTTCTCAGCATAAGTTGTTTTATCAAGACATCAACATTTCAAAAGACCCAATAGGCAAAGTAAAATGGATGCCTGAGGTTGCTTTTGTTATAATGAAAGTTCCAATGCATACGGCATGCAGGAGATCTTACTGACCAGTATCCATTCAGTCTCTGCTTTTGTGTTGCCTGGAAGGTGGCTGTCATAGCTGTTTTGCTTCAGGAACATGGATGGGAAAAGCACTCCTCCTCAAAGAACATCCAAAAGTAGTCATATTCATGAGGAAGCCATATGTTTGCATTAAAAAGAAAGGTCAGAAGAGTGACTGAGGCTCGTCAGGACTACTTGTGTGAGATACCATTTCAGAATAATCACAGTCAAAATCATCATAACAGGGATCACTCACATGAAGGCACAGACTTAAGAATAATGTGAAAGTATTTTACCTTCTGAATTTTCTCACTTCTCTAGTGCACAGAACTAGGTAAAAGTATAGGAATGTAAACTTCTCTTCTTAAAGAAAATGCAAGTTCTACTAGCGACCTGAAAATGAGTGAGGGAGCCTGTGTGCAGATTAATCATATAGGGCAACTAAAAAATAGGTAGTAAAAGATTTAGGTTTGGAAGGAGAGGGGAGAAGATGGGTTACAGCACTTTTCTAGCAACAAAAGGGCTAGGGGAAGCCAAACTTGTGTCCCAGACTGAAGACTGACAGAAATCTTGGGGGCCTGTGGGAAGAAGGGAATCAGGAAATGTAGAGCCAAGAGAGGACTAAAGACTGTATGTGACAGTGACAGTGACATCTGTGAAGATAGCTGTGATACCTAAAAGAAGCCTTGAAAAGATGAGAACTAAGCTCATCTTTTCTAAGAGGTGCAGTAGTGATTTTGGATGGGATTCAATGTCTACACTAGCATCAAAACAACACAGTTAAATTTCAGGGTGATGGAGAAAACATTATGGAGTTAATAAGTTGATAAAGGTGGAGGAAGAAAATACCATGAAAAGAAATATCTGCTCATAGTGAACACAACTAGTTTCATTAAAAGTGAATGTCAGCCATTATTTATTTATGAATATATTTTGCTAAAGGGTAAATCCAAACAAGACAAGGACTTCATGTTATCAGCACTGGTAAGTTAACTGAAATACTTTGTTTTGCTTCTGGTTGGAGTCTGAATGATACGAGAGAGCTGTATGCTTGTGCCAGGATGTTTGATGGGCTATTGAAATAGCTCAGCATTATAAGACAGCAGCATCTCAGCCTTCTTAAATCTTTTCCCCTCTTTCAGAACTTTCATTTACATCTGTCTGAATCTGTTCTTGCTCAAGGTATTGACAAAGAAAAGCATTTTTTGTCAAGGTTATTTCCTTACATCTAATAAATTCTACAGCCTCTAAATGTCCTGGTACTTAGGTGAGTTTTCTTCTCATTTAAAAGGAAAGAAGCATTTCAAGAGTAAAATATTTCCGCCTCATTTTTTTGAGTATTAACTTTCTTTCCCAGTGTAAGTCTTAAAGCTAACAGCTCCCTCACACATAATGCTCAGCACTCTCAGAACTGTTGAAGCCAGTGAATCTTAGAGATCTAAGGCACACAGGTGCCAAACACCCAAACACAGGAAATTTATTTTATTTGGAAAGCGCTCATTCACAGGGAATATGCATGTAAATACTGGAAAGCCACCTTTGTCTGTCTTAGAGTTGCTATTGCATTGTCATATTTTACCTCTTTGGGAAAGACCTTGTTCTCATTATATGCATTATCTTGCCCGCTGCAATTGCAGCCCAGCTGACTATATGATTAACTTAATTAAAATATGGTAGCTCTCCAATTTTGAGATTTGTGGATAGCAAAAAAAAAAAAAAAGTTTTCATCCAGATCACAGTCAAAATTAATGGACCTTGAAACTTAATTCTAATCTGGATTCTCAGCAAAGATTGTTACAATTTTTGCAATCTTCATGTATAGTCAACATCATACACATTGGAATCCACAGTCCCTATAATATTGAAATTTTCTATGCTTTCTTAAGGGAATTCTGGAAAACACTACCTTTTTTCCCCACGTCCACATTTACAGTTTTGCAAGATGAGACTCTACCAGTCAGATCAGCTGTTGTTTTAAGTGTAGTGATATTCACTTTTAATAAAATTACCTGGACTTGTGCAAAGCATTTGACACTGTCCCACATGACATTCTGGTCACCAAATTGGAGAAGAAGTGCATTTTATGGATGGACCACTCACTGGATAAGGAATTGGCTGGATGGTCACTCTCAGAGAGTTGAAGTCAACAGCTCAATATCTGAATGGAGACCGCTGATAAGTGGCATTTCTCAGGGATCGGTGCTGGGATGGTGTTATTTAACATCTTTGTAGGCGATGTGGGATTGAGTGCACCCTCAGCAAGTGTGCAGATGACACCAAGCTGAGTGGTGCAGTTTACATGCTAGAGGGAAGGGATGCTATCCAGAGGAACCTGGACAGACTTGAGAGGTGGGCTCATGCCAAATTCATCTAGTTCAACAAGGCCAACTGCAAGGTTCTGCAGCTGGGTTGAGGCAATCCCAAGCACAGATACGAGTTGGGTGAGAAAGGCTTGAGAGCAGTCCTGAGGAGAAGGATTTGGGAGTGCTGGTTGATGGGAGATTCAACATGAGCTGGCAATGTGCACTTGCATCCCAGAAGGCCAACCATATCCTGGGTTGCGTCAACAGACAAGTGTGACCAGCAGGTTGAGGGAAGTGATTCTGCCTCTCTAATCTGCTCTTGTGAGATCTCACCTGGAGTACTGTGTCCAGTTCTGGAGCCTCCAACACAAGAAGGACATGGAGCTGTTGGAGCCATGAAGATGATCAGAGGGGTGAAGCACCTTCTTTATGAGGACAGGCTGAGAGAGCTAGGACTCTTCAGCCTGGAGAAGAGAAGGATCTGAGGAGACTTTATAGCAGCCTTCCGTTTCCTGAAGGGCCTACAGGAAAGCTGGGGAGGGATTTTTCATAAGGGAAGGTAGCGACAGGACAGAAGGAAATGGTTTTACACTGGAAGAGGATAGATTTAGACTAGATATTAGGAAGAAATTCTTCCTACTGTGAGGGTGGTAAGACATTGGAACAGGTTGCCCAGTGAGGTTGTGGATGCCCCTTCCCTGGAAGGATTCAAGGCCAGGCTGGATGGGGCTTTGAGCAACCTGGTCTAGTGGGAGGTGTCTGTGCCTATAGCAGGGAGGCTGGAACTACATGATCTTAAAGGATCCTTCCAACCCAAACCATTCTATGATTCCATGATATACTCTGATATCCAAGTACATTTAGCTGCTAGTGTTTTCTACTGAAAACTGTAACTTGTGGCAAAGAATAAAGTATAAATACAAAGCTATCAGGTAGCAGACTGCCCTTAACTTGGAGCTTGCTGTTTGAAACAGATGGACATTCAGGTCACTCATCAGTACCCAAAATACTGTACTTTGCTGACGGTAAATTCAAGATAAGAAAAGAAAGAAGATGCAGAGAGAGAAGGTGTAGACACAAACGTGTGTTGCTGTGAGGAAGACCTAAGGCACGTGCACATCTTGAGTGATATCCTGCTTCAAATTAAATCAATGTTAAAGCTAACTTTGTTTTCAGCATGAAATGGCTTCCATCCCTGCCTATTATATATAGTCCATCTCAATCATCACTGCACATTTTAATGTTAGTTTTATGTTGAAAGAATATATAGCCAAGATATATATATATGTGTTTTCAACCTAGTCCTACAGATTGTAGACAAATCATTTTGGTAAAAATATGAAGGAATATGAGGAATAAATATATAACAGAAAGCAATGATAAACTTGCAGATTTAATTTTACAATTTAGTTAGACAATCAGATTACTATTTCTACCACGTTCTTTCTGTAAAAAAAAAAACCACAACACATACATCTCTGGTTAATACTGATCAAAAGAACATATTCTGCAATAAATACCAGTGTGTGGACTGAAATCAACGGATAAGATTATGAGAGGATTGTGATTCTGAAAATCCTGTGCATAACATGGAGATTGTTCTTCAGCACTGAACACTGCCAGCTGGAGTATGAGAAGATTTAGACAGAGAAGAATTTAGAACTTACATAATACAGACAAAAGCAAAATTTTCCAGAAAGCAATGACAATTTCTGATGATCAGAACTAGTTCTTAGTCTTAAACCCATACAGTTTAATATATTTTTGAAAGAGGTTGTTGACCATGAACCCTAACACATTTCCTGTGACATTTTCATTGAAACCTACCCGATGCTGCAGAATGTGAGCACTCACCCAGATCTAATGTGGTGGATTGGAGAACAGGGCTGAAGAAACTTGGGAAGCAAAGAAGGACCCTATTTTTAAGGAAGCTCCTTTATTTTAAGTAAGTATAGCATTATGGGCTATCTGTTTTCTCTTTCTGCTAATAAGTGGAAATCATAGCAGAGGAGGATGTGCACAGGTGAGTTGGTCCCTTCACAGGCAACTGTGATTTTTCTCAAATGATGTTATGCAGCAGCTAAATTTTGACAGTTTAGCATCCACAGAAGTCAGCAAATTATGGGTCTGGCTGGGGAAAGCAATAAGCATCTATATGCTAAGAGAAAAACAGTCTGAATGATTATTTGTCTACTTTGGTTAAGAGGGAGAGAGGAGGACCCTAACTAGGGATTGCTTTTCTCTTTTGTCTTGTTTCTTTCTCTCTCTTTGCTCTTTCCCAAATAATATGCTGTTTCAATAAGCCTGTTTGATTCACTGCTTCTGAATAGGGGATACATTGTTCATTAATTCTTCTGTTCAGCCTCATTTGGTTTCTCCCTGTTTTTGGATGGTAGCTCAAGATGATGTTAAAAAAACATGTAGATGCAGAACATGGCCCTTGCTGCTATCAGTCAAGGTATGGCAGAATGGTTACTCAGAGAAGGGATATATATTAAATAAAGTTGTCTTGAATGTTCCAGTCAGTTTTACTAAAAGTTTTTTAGAAAACTGTTGAATATCTCTAATTCTAAAAAATCTGTTACAAACTATCCTAATATACAGAAAAGCATTTACCTACTGTAATGAAGTCACTTCTGGGGTGCAGTGGGAGATCTGTAATCATTTAAAACTACAGGAGGCGGTAATATATCAGCAGTACACATCTGATTCCTCTCATTTTCTACATGATACCATGCCAAAATTTCTGCTGCTAAGCAAATAATATCAGACAACATTGTATGGCATCTTCTTCACGTGGGTGGCAACAAGTAGCATAGCATAAGGGTTACGATAAATATTATGAATCTATTTGAAAAAGAAGTCTCTTGCATTCATGTTCTGAAGCATATCACATTAATGTGACTATTAATATTTTTTTTCAAATACCTTTCCAGCATCTTGCAAAAGAACCAAGAAATTAATTTTTCTCATTTTGTAGCATTTGTGATACTTTGAATTTTGCAGGCATTTTAGTAAAAATATCCCTAGTAAATAGCAAATAGTGACAAGTCAGACTGAAGACTTTGTGGAAGCAGAGTTTCCATTTCCAGACCTATGAAATCCAGTTTTGGTTTCGTGTAGGTTTTATGGAGTGTTACCACTGGGCTTAGTTAATAGGGGGATTGCATCTTCATCCATTGGCTTGAGTAAAAATCCATTCTAGAGGCTTTTTAATGCTCTAATCTCAGCACATCTCAGTTAAGATTTTCCCATGAATGACATTTGTTCCTGCCCTCTCATGGCACTCTGGAGTGGGAAGTACTGCTTAGCCTCACCTCCAGAGCTTCACTATTTATTTTCCTTTTCTCTGTAGGAAAAGAAGTAGATCCTGCTTCAGGACTACCCAAGTTATCACTCCTTAAGAACTCCTTCTGAGGTGGAGATATTTTGTTGTTTCTCTAGTTCTCTACTATCATAGAGTCAGGCAAAAGGGACAGTGAATCCTCACTATTCTGCTGAAAATCAGATTCCTAAACGCTAGCGTTCAATTTTACATTAAAGCAAATGGGCAGTTAGCACATGACACTACCTTCTATGCTTTTGGTAAATGAATGCCAGGCTGGGGAAAGAAAAATGGTATTGTCATGGAATTTGTTTGGAACATCTTTCTTGATTAAGCTATTCTACATTTAGGTAAAATAGCCACATGCCCTCTAAAAGCAATGTGCTCCCATTTAATACATTTATCTGCTATACTTAAGTTCAGTTGTTTGCTAAAGAACGAAGACAAGAAGCTACGAAAATAGCATGAACTCTGATCTGAATGGCTGCTTTTGTCTCCTTTAGAAGGAAAGGATGTTCCTTATCCAGGAGAAGAAATAAATCTTTTTGGAAAATGAGGCTTTGTGCCAATTTCCTCACCAGGCATCACAGGCTGTTACGAACCATCTGGAGAGGACAGGTAGCATCAATAACTTGGCAGGCAGAGTGGGCTGAGGAGGCAGAGCACCTCTCCACAGCTCTCGGCACTGACAGCCATGGTGTGACACCAGGCAAGCATAATATGTGCAAGAGATTGTCACCTCAGAGGACGCAGCATCCTCTTTTCTCCCTCACTCCTCTGTTCCCTTTCACTAGCTGCTTCTAACAGCTCTGACAGTCCCTGTTTAACACCTTATCCTAGTAAAGTCCAACTCTGCAGGCAAGAGAAGAAAGCCTGAACTTCCTCCTAGGTAAACCACAGAAAGTCTTTCCTACCTCCCCATTACTGCTCTGATGTAGATATCAGTAAACAGGCTCAATGCCACCTAATTCAGATTTCAGCATGATGATCAGTGGAGTTGAAATATACTTTGTCGTTTATTATTTGATCGTTTGCTTCTATATGGAAATAGTTTACCTATTACATGAACTAGGTAACCATTGCATAAACTCTGTTATTTTAAGAGATTGATATCCAGAGCAAACTGCACAGCAGATGTTGTCTCTCTGCACTTGGGAGAGTCACAAAGCTCTACCTGACCAAGAAATTACTTCCAATGGTACTTTGGGCTGGTAGGTTGGAGAAACTGAAACAACACAAAAACTCACTGATTTATAACTTCTGTAGGATATGTAACTCTAAAGGACTTCTTATTCTGTATTTAAAGGGACAAGAAAATGTCACCCATGGCAATGTCATGCTACTGCGGTCAGCATGTTTCTGACTTTGTTACACCATAGAGTGAAAGATCTTAACTGATGTTAATTTGGAAGAAGAAAAAAGGAAACTGCCATACTTCTCCTTTCTAAGCTTGTCTGTTTAGGGAATCAGAAGCATCCAGCACACAATCAATTCTTAGTGAATACTGAAGGAATGGCTCCAGAACTGTACTCATTTATGTCGCCACATCTGAATCTCCACTCATTTACCAAGTGTGAAATCTTTTTAACATATAAAGGAGCAAATAAGACATTATTCCAAATACATGTCCAGAAAATGGCAAAAAAAACAAAAAGACCAGACAAAAGCACAACACATGGAAATATTAATAATATTGCTTAATGTAGTTCCATGAAGAGTTTAGACATGATAGTGCTCAGTATGCCATAACTACTTGAATAAATTGTACCTTGAAGATTAAATCTAAGAAAATGTGAAGGGATTTTTTTTGAAACAGTTTGAGCATGTTTGATTTTCTTTGGTTAGTACACATTTAATTAAAATTTCTGGAAACCAGCTGGAAAGTACTCTCTTTCTGCTATAGATGAAGCCCCCAGTCCTCTTCCTTTCCAGCCCATAAAAACAATCTGAAAGGTTTTCTTTTCTGTCTTCACTTTATCCAAGATTTATGACGGATATTGAGTTCTTGTTTTTACTGAAGGACTGGTGAACTGTAAAAAGCACTTTCCTTAATTGCAAGCATTGGCATATCTTGCCTTCATTCAACGCTTAGTAATACAGTATCATCTCTGCTGAAAGTCTACCAAAGACAAGGGTATATTACCAAGGATGTTCTAGATCATGCTCTGAAACTGACGGTAAAAAAAAGACTAGATCCATGTTCTTCATTGTTCAGTGTTAACCTCTTTGTTGCATATGACAGTAGGTTGACAGAAGGAAACTCCCGGTTGCACATACAGCTTCCTATGAGCAGAGAAACATGGGGATTTGGCAAAAACTCAGCCTATTTCCTCAGAGTAAAAATGGCGCAAGTCTTCTTGTAACCTCCATAGGAGTGACTCATCCTGGCTGCTTCTTTCCCTGCAGCTGGGAGCCAAGAACCAGGATTTGTTGTTTCATGGTCTGCAGGTAGGGCACATGGTCACACAACCCTTCAACCTTTTCAGTGACTGTGACCATTTAGCTCATACTGAAGACACATTAGGCATGCACGTTGACTCTTGTTCTAAAATAAGGATTAACAGGAGCACAAGATAAACAGATACCATCCATCCACCTAGGACACATTGTGCCCCCATCTCTGAAAGTTTTTGTATGATACCTGACTGAATGGCAAGTAAAACAGCACCTATATTTGAGAAAATTATTGAGAAACAACAGAAAGAGTTTAAATTTCCAAATTTTGCATAATAAAATTTTTATGGGCTTTGGGGGGAAAAGGTGACATTGAAGTTCCAGAAGCATGGGGAGTGGCATATTGCCTGCAATAACTGTAAGAGGCAGCAGAACAAGAGTGAACTTTCAGCACCCAAGATTTATGTGTCAAAAGTGCCTCAGCTGTTGTACATGTTTTATGAGAGTTAAAATAGAAAGCACAGTCCCTATGTCTCAGGTGGTGAATGAGCTATTCTTCTGTAAGATTTAGCTCTTTTCAGGCTTTCCTGAAATTCCTTAAATCCCTGAAATTATAAGTGATTTCTCCTGAGGGATGTGAAGTCTATATCTGGACATCAGACTGAGTTCATGTCACTGGCTATAATTGCAGTGGAATTTTTGTGCCAGAGAGATCATAGGAAGCCATGGCGAAAAAGAACAGAAAAGAAAAAGGCAGTTGTATTTTGAAGCATAGTTGTTTAATAAACATCCTTACCAACAAATAAGCCTGGGAACCTCTTCAGCTATATTGTGCCAGTGTGTGTAGGCCTGCATATACATGTGGAGGCTTGCCAGAATGGATGTTTGATTCACCAGATACTCAGTATAAACTCTGTGATCTGCTGACAGTGCCAAGCTGAGAGGCAGGTTTCAGGTTTGGTCCTAATGAGAAAGACTGGGCTCTGCAAACAGAACCTGAATATTTGGGAAGGAAACTACTTACCTGAGGAAGGTATCAGTGTTGACCAAAATATGAATTCTTTACGTTTTTGAACTGCTAGTGTGCTTCCTTAGAAGGAGGTTTTTCAGTCATCTTTGAAGATTCTTGAATGTTCATGTTTCCAATGTCTATCTCATTCTGTGATTCTGTGATCTGCTTGCTGCTAATCTTTTGCAGCCAAATTCTTAAACACCCCTTATGCAATGCCTGTCACAGCATGCTGCTCTACCTACAAGCAAACAGAATGACCATTCAGAAATTCATTTTTAGAGCAGGACTGTACTCACAGAATCACAGAATAACAGAATGACCCAGGGTTGGAAGGGACCACAAGGATCATGAATCTCCGATCCTCTGCCACAGGCAGGGCCACTAACCTCCCCATTTAATACCAGACCAGTTTGCCCAGGCCCCATCCAACCTGACCTTGGACACCTCCAGGGATGGGGCATCCACAACCTCTCTGGGCAGCCTGTTCCAGCATGAGAGCATAGTACAGAACTTCCTCCTGACATCCAACCTAAACCTTCCCTATGTCATTTTAAAACCATTTCTCCTTGTCCTGCTGTTATCTACCCTTTCAAAGGGTATCTATTTCAAATCTACCCTCCTGTTTATAGGCTCCCTTTAGGTACTGAAAGGCTGTAATTAGGTCACCCTGCAGCCTTCTTTCTCCAGCCTGAACAAGCTCAGCTCCCTCAGCCTGTCTTCGTTGGGGAAGAAGCTGTTCTTTCAGGTGCATGTGTGGTGTCAACCAGGCAAAATACAGGCTAAAAAACAAGAGAGAGCTCAATTAACTGTCTCCAGAGAGCCTAATGTACTCCACTGCACCCATTTGTGACAGGCTTCCCTATAGTTAAAGAAGAAATCTTTTCCACAGTTTTTTTAGAAGTTTTTCTGTAGATTTTTAGATCTGCAGATCATTATTTTCAATAGGATTTTAAGTTCTAAATAATGTTTGTTTTAGCTCTATTAAGATCTGTAGGATTTTTCCTTGAGACTTATTCCTGGAAAATGTGGAGGTCTGTTAACTAAAGGCATGGAGAATCATAGTTAAAATTTATTGTGTTGCTGTTTCACTTGCGGGGCAGAAGTGGAGGTGGCAGAGGTTCACATAGCACGTGACTTTTACAGTTGTGGGTAACCTTTGCTCAGGATGTTAGGATGAATTTTAGGGTATATTTCAAAAAGGATGGAAAGGCAGTTTATGAACAACTTTTCTTTGTCCTTAATGTGATACATAAAAAGAAAACAAGTTTAGACATTTTCATCTGGGGTCCCAGTTGGAAGAGAGAAAACATTGCCTACTTTGTCTCCCTGATACCCTGAGTACCCAAGGACTTGCTTGGGTCAGTT
>JAOWBP010001760.1:36753495-36766885 GCA_028571105.1 Tragopan temminckii | reverse complement strand
TATTTGTTCTTGAAGGTAACAGAGGAGATCTGGTTGAGGTTCTTGCTGCTTTCCAGATATGATTAAATATAAATCATGAAGGCCATGTTGATTTCAAAGAAGTTGTTTCAGTTTATGTATCTTATACGTATGGCTCATCTAGTACCATAGGCACCGCTCTTGTGTAGTTCCTGGCACTGGCTTGTGCTTTGTGTAATACCAGGCACTGCCTTCACATTGCTCCAGGCTCTGGTTAGAGCAAATCAGTTCACATCAATTGACATGAACAGCGCTACGATAGGCTACATCATCTGAAATATGGACTTAATGTGCAAGGCAATGCCAATTTGATCTGACAGTGACTTATAGTGACATTGAGCAGCTGTCAACAAGAACACAAGTGCATGGAGATAGAAAGTCTGGGACATCTACCTGCATTCTTCATTAACTTATTGTAATTTTGCACATATTCAGTAAAATTCATGTTTGCAAGGAAACCAGGTTTCCTTGAGAGAATTAGGTCAGGTAACACAATTATCACATATTTGTCCATGAAATTCTCCATGGAAATTGTTGGAATTGTACCCACTACTTTCACTTCTAAATTCAGCTCATTATTGTTTCCGATGCTTTTTGTTCAAATCCTTCAACCAGCTGACAGTTTCAGAATAAGAAGAAAAATATTTGTTTTGTGATTCCTGGTCCATAGATTGTTCAAGGCCTGAAAGGGCCCTCTGTATCTTTGTCTTGTTCCTTCCTATACTCTTCTCCCAGCAACCTGCTGTAAGTCAGTATTGATAATGAGATTCTGAAAGAGCTGATCTTTTGGGTTTAGCTGGTTAGGGCCATTTCTTTACGTGTGACAAAAGAGCAAATTAACCTACATTTTGTCATCAAAACTAAGAGACAAAAAGTAATGTAATTTCATCCAATTCTGCTTATATTTCTGAGAAATTAGGGAACTGCAAAACTAAACTAAAGTAAATGGTTGCCTTCACTGACATCGCATCACTGATTTTTTTCACCAGTATTTTTTATTTAATATATTTGTTAATTCTTGTCCCATCAAGACTGCAAATTTAGCTAATCCCACCAGTGAAAAATGACAGTGAACACTGACTTAGTAGGAAATAGACTGTATCTAGGATACAGAACATCTCTGTTGCTTGGACAATGCCCTTGCCATCTGTGGGATGAGTTGACAGATAATATCAAATTAGTACAAATCTTTGTTAAAGTAATCGTAGAGTTTTATAGTTAAAATAGAGAAGGTCAAGTAGTCCAAAAATCTGGGTTTCTTTAGCAGTCTTTAGCCTGGCTACATTCCACAGCTGGAGTATTTTCATTCTTTCTTTCTTTGTTAAATGTGTCATGTAATATATTCCTCTTTGACGCTAAATGTGTATGATAAGTACACAGGGCATGAATTGCAGTAAAGATAACTGTTGCCATAGGAACCTTAACTTTTGCATTTGCCAAGTTTGAATCTGTAACAGTGCAATCATAAGACTGCAAGGCAGGGGGAGGTCACATCCCTCTGACCATCCCTTTGGAGGATTCCCTTCTTACTTATCTCCATGCCAGCTCCATGCTCTCACACATCGGACCAACAGCAAGAACATAAACAGGTTGGAGGTGATACTGGAAACACTGCCAGGGTGATTCTTCAGGGGGTGTTTTGGTCCCTTCTGCTCCTACACACTTCCAAATGAGCCTATAGGGGCTTGCAGGCAGGATCAGGTCTGGCCTGTGTTCATTGACCCAAGTGTTTAGCAATACTTGCCATTTTTTTTTTACAATTCCATGTGTTTTCCCTTAGCCACTTGCAGCTACAGAAACTCAAAGCATTATATTTTAGATTGTAAAAAGCCAGAATGTTTATTGTGTGATAACTTCTACTTGGATCCACCATAACCAGGCACTCTGCTCCAGGGGCATGAACAAATTTGTTTGTCCCATGACCATTAATATCTGTAGTTTCTAGAGTAAACGCTGCACAGAAGCTTTCTTCTTCAGGCCCTTCTTCCTAACCTAGCCCCAAAATGGAAATTTCTGCCTTGCTCAAATGCTGATATATTAGTGTTTGTTTATTCCCAAATAGAACTGAAAATTTGAAATATCAAAGGCTTGAAATAGAACTACATAGTGGAACATCTGTTGCAGATAACAAAACTGCTCATTTCATGTTAGCTCAGTGCTACACTGACTTTTTCAGAAGAGGCTCATCACCTTGTGGGAATTTTATCTGATATCTTTTTTTTTTTCCTGTGGCCCAGAATCTCTTGCTGAAATATAGCTCCTGATAGATTTAGTTCCTAATGGGGAGACGCCCAAACTTGGTATCCACTGCCGACTTATGTGAGCCTCTTCTGAAGGAATATCCAAGGAGAAGAGAGATAGGAATACAGTCTATACTGGGGAAATGCTCAGCTACTGCTGAGATATTTTGATATAGCCTAGTGAAATAGCTTGCATGCCTCCTATGTATGCTGTACAACTTCTGTGGGAATAAAATGCTCTTTTCAACAGTTTCTGACCAATGATTTTTCCTAGCCGGAAGGGAGGGAGAGAAGAATGGAAGGAAGGAAGAAGGAAGGGAAAGAATAAAGAAAGAAAGACTAAGTGAGCAAGAAAAAAAGGATCCTGTCTCTTTTCCAAAACACATACAGTCCTGAAAGAAAAGCAACAGTCAATAGGAGCTGAAAGGTAACTCCCCAAGCAGCAACCTTGTGTGCTGTCACTTGATGAACAAAGTATTTGTTCTTTCTCTCTCTTGGGATGATCACCCATGCCAAATATTCTGGCATGTTTCTAAGCCTGCTGTCCAAATTATATTCACTTAGTAACAGAAACGTTTGTCTCTGAGTAATGCTCTATGTTATACCACCAGGGTTTGCAGGGCATGAGAATTTTTGGTGTTGGAAAGGGAATAAAAGACTACCTCCTTTTTCTGCAGGCGAGCAGAGACTCTGCTTTCTCTCCATATAGGCTCTTCTTTGTTTTTTGTCCAGAGATTGTCTTAGATCCAAGTCAACCAAAGAAAAGCTGATTATCACCTTCTCACCTTTAAATAGAGGGATTACAGAGAAGTTGATGCTGGGTAACTGATCTCCTTCTTGAGCAGCCGAGGGGAATAACCGTTATGATGAAACAAATTTGAAGAAAGAATGAAAAAAATTGCCAAGCTAATGAATAATACAGAGCCATAGGTCCAAGCATCGTGGCTGACATGTGATTCATCATTCATAGTTATTTGTATCTATATTAGAGAGCACAAATATGAGGACTGCTCCAAAACTCCTATCTTATTACATTGGCCCATTATATCAGAGGTAGGTGGTGGTGGTATGGCAGTAGAGATTGTTGGGAAGCCGACAGTATTCCATTACAATATGTTGCTGTGCAACAGATGGCAATGGAGGGCTAATCTGATAAAATGGTTTCTGCCATGGAAGTACATGTGAAGCAAAGGTATGTAACTGAACTCTTCCACGAGGAAAAAGTTGCACCCATTGACATTCATCAATGTTGCTGAATGCTTATGGAGACCAAACAGTGGATGTGAGCACAGTGAGGCAGTGTGTGGTGCATTTCAGCAGTGGTGACAGCAGCAGTAGGTCACCTCCACTGGTGCAGATTTTAATGAACGCATTATGCAGGTTCTTGTTCGTTGCTGGTGAAAATGCATAGCTACTGGTGCAGACTATGTTGGAAAATAGTGTTTTGTAGCTGAGAATTTGCTCTATCAAATAGTTTTATTGTGCTCTTTGTATCTGCTGTAGCTTCCATGGAAATAAATAGGAGGCATTACTTTCAGAGTGACCTACATAAGTAGCAATTTTAATTCCCACTGCAATAGACAACCAGTTTTTCCTCTGAAAATGTTCACCATAGTGGAAAGTTTCTTGAGAGGCACTAAAGGGAAAAACACCAGTATCAGTTAATGCTGACATCTCTTTCTTTTTTCTTCCCACAAGCTTACAACATTATTTTTTTTTGATGTTTTGTTAATGACATATATTTCCTCCTACTTATGGTGGATGCCTTGGAACTGAGTTGGTTACAGTTTAATTCCAGGAAATGCTTACCATTACGTTGCTGCAGGGCTAGAAGAGAGATGGAGGCTAATCTTTTTCCTCAGAGTAGACTAAAAGAAAAATAAGTTTCCTGGAATATCCACACTGTTTTGATTCTGAAGTTCACAGAATCACAGAATGGGTGAGTTTGGAAGGGACTACCTCTGAAGGTCATCAGGTCCAACCCCAATGCTCTAGCAGAGCCATCTAGAACAGGTTGCTCAAGATCACATCCAAAGGGCTTTTGACGATCTCTGAAGAAAGAGATTCCACAACTTTGGGCAAGCTGTGCCAGCTCTCAGTCACTTGCAGAGCACAGAAGTGCTTCCCATTGTTTAGATGGAACCACCACTTAGGTACCCGTTACCTTGTGTAATTTGTATATTGGTAAAGTTTCTTGGGATCAAGAGTCCTGGCAGTAAGAGAAACCAGAAACCACAAGAGCATGTTCCTGTTCTCCGTCTAACTCATCTTATGTAATGCTGGAAAATGTAACTGCAGAAGCTGACGCTCTCCACTTGTGCAGCACTCATGGTAATGGGCCTAATTCTACTTTAAGCTGGTGCAATTTCAAGGGGATAATCCTGATTTATACTCAGGTAACCAGGAGGAAAAACGGATCCATTATATGCGTAAGAGCAGTCATATTATAAAAAGGCTAGAGTTTTAAATGGCCATTTCAGTCAAGACAAATAGATTTTCTTGTCACCCACCCTCACAGCCCATGACAGCTTAGAGCTCTGGTAGATTGGTTTTCGAACTGGAGGATGATAGGAATAAGCCATGAAAACACCACAGACTGTCTTTTTGGCATTTTACTTTTTCTTTTGGTCTTCGTTATATCATAATCTAGATAAGAAGCAGCAGCACACAGTATGAGTAGCATTTTGATGTCATGCAGGCTGCTGAAGAAGTGGAAGATACAGTCTAGTTCAAGTGTCAGACGTGCATCAGCAAGATTAATTTACAGCAAAGTCAGAAATTAGAGTAGGTTTGAACTACACTCCTCCATAGTGAAAAAAAAAAAAAGAAAAAAAGATTGCACTATGAAAATTGATATGACGTAGTGCAGAGGTGAAAGAAGAAATTGGTTTCTTTTTACTTTAAGGATAGCATCAGAGTCTAGTATTAAGCCAAGACAGTATGAATACCTAACACTCACATTAGAAGAGAAAGATATTCATCTTCCCCAACTCAGGCCTTATTCACCTTTTCTTTAATTGCTCTGGGGAAATACAGATTTACACCTGAGCCAGTAAAAGCAGGATGAACTCCTTTTCAGCATGCAAGAAGACAAGAGACACAGCCCACTCTGCAAAGCAGGAGAAAAAATTGCAAGTAATTTTCACCAGCAAAACACATTTTCCCCTACAGTATGAAGCAATGGGGAACAGCAATCAAAATTGATTGTTCCAGTTAGAAGTCTGCATCACTAAGTTACCAAAAAGTAGGATGATGAGCTCAGCTTTTCTGACAACATGTTGTGGCAAATATAGACAGGAGCCTGTTAAGATTAAAGAGTTCTTTGGCACATCATACATTTTCTTGATTCACAGTGCATCATTAAGCTTTCTCTTTTTATGATGCTTTGTTTATTTCATGGACAAGCCATTAAATTCAAATTACATCTTGAAGGAAATTTACTTCTTTTGGGTCCTACAGTGGAAAGCTCTCATTATCTGTATTTGTATTTCTAATGCAGATGAATGGATCAGATCTTAATAGCAGGTCAGACAGGTGAGATGTTTGTGGAAATATCAATAAAACTATGGTGTTTTTTTTTCACTCTAGCTGCTCAGCTTCTAACTTTTCTTCTCATAATCTCCAAATATTTATATGGATGTGTAAATCAGGGTGATAAAAATGATATAAAACTTTTTTTTTTTCCCTCCAGCTTCTGAGCTATAATTTTAATGTTTTATTGCTGATTATGGTGACATTAAATAGTCAGTAAAACAAGTATATCTGCATCTCACAGTGTGTAAACAGCATTTCAGATAGCTAAGATGTTTAAAATTTTTCAGTTGTATGATATTTAAAATTCTATCTTTCCTTAGAAATCCCTTTCTTTCTTTGGCTGCTCAGTGGTCATGAATTTTATGAGTAAAAGGCTAGAGCTGTGTAATCAAATTCATTATACAGAAGTAGAAAGGCTTTATTTGCATTAATTTGGAAAGAAATTGTGTCACAAAGTCTCTCCTTTCATTGAAATATAATAATTTTGTAATATTTAATAAAGTGCAAAGGTAAGTGCTCAGCTGAAGGTCTTGTGAAATTCTTAAAAGTCATCTAAATATTATCACAGTTTCTTTAATCAGTTTCTCACTTGTGCCCCATGGGAAACTTCCTTTTTCTCCTTTTGTTTTTAGATCAAGTAAAGATTTGCCTCATGCAAATAGCACAGCAAATATATTTCTCAAAAATGTATCTCAAAAATGAAAGCAGGTTTTTGTTTATTTATTTTGACAATAGAATTTCTAGCTGGAGCTCATTCAAACTTTTACCAGATTTTAAGAAACTTGTGATTTCTGATCTTCTGATTCATGACTAGTCTTTGTTACCTTTCAGAATGTTTGCTTGTCAGCTCTACTGTTGTAGATACATTACCATTTACTAAGTACAGATGCCTTTATGCAAGGTGCTGAGTTTCTTGAATAAGGACAGAGAGTCAAGCATCTTGGAAGACATGCATAGCACCTTGCAGGATCATGTCCAAGAATTGGTTTTGTTTCTGCTCATGTACAAACCATTGATGTAGGTTGATCTTTGTGATAATGCTAGGATTTCTATCTAACTTGCCAATCTTTTTACTTACCATGACATTCTGCGGTTTGTGAAAGCCCAGTAAGAGTCTACATTACAAAGATAAGTATTTCTTTACCATTATCTTGTACTATGAACATTCCAGGGCTGCCTTCCAAAGTACATCAAAATGTTGTACAGAACTGAAAGATGGACTAATTAATGCATCTGATACGTACCCAGGATATCAAGTCATCCTTGGGTAGTCAGGGCCTCTGTAAGATACCCAGAGTTATCTATACTTCTCATGTAAAGATGTTCTGGAGATCACAGAAGTCATTTGGGAAGAAAATGCAAACAATATTTGCTACCTTAAGAAGTAGATTTTTATGTTACTACATTAGAAACTCTCAGACCAGAAGGCTGATAAACACGGTTCTCAACATAGTCACTGTTTTCCATTCTGGTAAGGAAAACTGTGCATAAATTCTCCAAATGTAATCATCTTAAAACCATCCTGAAACAATATCCATGTTGTAGTCACATGTACCAATTTCCCCCTTGCCCATCAAATGGTGTTTCTCCTTCAAATCAGATATGCAAGTGACATATTAGCAGCAGGAGCACAATTACTTCCCTTGGTTTAGCCACTGTTAAAAAGAGGTTTCTCCATGGAATTTCAGTAATTCCCTTTGCATTACCTATATGCAAGTGTGGGAATACAAGAAAAACTGTTCAGAGCAGCAGCTGTGGAGCAAGATAAACAGCGTACAAGGTGCATTTTAACCTCAGAGTTGATAATAAGCTTGTCTTTCATAGCACAGATCAAGAACACAAAGTCTGTGGAGCGTCTCTCACCTCTACTGCATGTAGGCCAAATGGCACTGCCGAAAGTGCATCTTAAACCTCTGCAGTTAGACAGTTTCTCATTTCGTGATGTTCTTAAACCCCACACACATGCATTGTGACATCCTTAGTCTATGAATTCAGAGGGAGTTTCAACAATGACTTTCTCTGTAACATCCTCATCTACTCCAGAGTTAGAGTCTTCTGCATCTACTGGCAGACTAGGATGCTCCTTTGATGCATGTTGAGATAACTGCACCAACTCTCATATAGTTGAAAGGACATTGACTGTGAAAGACCCATCAGAACCTTTCTTTATATGCTTGAACTCTTGTCAGTGTGGCCAGTAAAAGAGGAGTCTCATTTTGCATATACTTGGTTGACTGCTTCCTCCTATATGCAGAAGAATGGATTTGAATGTGGCTTTAAGCCACAGCAAGTATGCTTTAGCTTATAATAAATAAGCTGTCTCATCAGAGTTTCTGCTTCCATTTGTCTTCCCAGATCAGGGAGGGAAAGTGATAACCAGCCTTCAAATCTGTGTGTATTCTGTTTGATGCTGGGCATAAGAGCTCTGGACACTTTTCAGCAGTATGTAAGAATGACATTTCTTCTTAGGGAGAAGACAGCATTATAGTATATATAGCCAAATTGTTTTCCTCAGGACTCAGAAAGGCTTTTCACTGTTAATCACATGTAGTAGACTGGAAATCTTCATCTAAAAACTGGGAGAAGTTTGCACTGTGCCATTATTCTCCCTTGAATCTTCTATCTAAAGGTTTGTCTATATTTCTCAGCCATTTGGCACAGCATCTTATAGGGAATATGCATAATGCAGTACTTCCCTGCATGTTGCTACTCAAGCTATATTCAGTATCAACAATACAGGCATTTTTTCAGTTAAAAAAAAAAAAGACAAAACAGGCCACACAGAGATGCATGTTGCATTATGTTATTTTGATAATATTGCATGTGTTTCCTTATTCCATACTGATTTTCATTTTATCAGTGCCACAAGGCCCTCACGACACTGATGACTGGATGTTAGTTCAATATTACTGTTTCAGTACCAGGTGGATTGCTTTTCTGGTTGCATCTCATTCTCATCATGACTGGTCAAGGGCTGGTAGGAAGAGTGATTTCTTCTAGTGCAGACAGTCAGGGAACTGGTTTAGTGTTGTGCTCTCCAGTAATTTAGCCCATCTCCTCAACAATGACAGCATTTTATTTCTTTTCTTTCTCTGTTTCTCCTCCACCACTAGAAGATCTGATTCCCCGTTTAGTGTATCAGTCACGTTCCATTAGTTGACACAAACTGCTACTGTCACTGATCTGGGATATGACGCCAGCCAGCCAGCCATCCTGTTCCTCCAAGGCCTTCTCCTTTTGCTTCACAGATCCTAATTTTTGTTCTTTCACAGGGCCAGATTCTAAGTGTGTACATTTTAGTTAAGTCACAAGATCTCAGAGGCTGAAAAAACTCTGTCTGAAAAACCTTAATGGCTTGTTTCTTCCTCTTGGATTTTCCAAGAGTGTTTAATTTCATTTTTCAGCACCCAGAATGCATATCTTATTTGACTACTAAATGTTAGTCAAAAATGAATTTTGTTTAATTCACTGGGCTTTTTGCAAAATGCTATATTTATACTAGACTGTTTTATGATATTTATATTATGACATAAATATTTTTGCAAGCATACTATAAAACAGATTGCATCTCCCCCTCACTTCAGAGGGGGACTTCAGAGACTTTTTTCTATATTTTTTCTGAATGTAGTGGTGTCTTCCTATTGTTTTGAGGCCACTAGCTCCAGGCATACAGTTATTCATAGTCACAGACTTGCAAATACAGTCATATATAAATGATTATACAGACAGCTTTTGAAGAATATAATCTATATTTGGGAGCATGGATTAAAGGGCCTTGCACAGAGATTTGAAAACTAAACAAAGCATAGGGAATAGATAATCAAAATGAAAGTGGGTAGGAAACCTTCTGGAACTGGTGAGATTTCTGAAAAATATTCCTTATCCATGTCAGAATTGAAAATTAAAATGTTTACTATTTTGAATGTCTTCAGAAAAATAATATCGACATAAATGTCTTGAGTTTGAAAGTGTAATTTTGGATTTAGAGTCGCTGAAAACCTTTTTCAGAGAAGATTAACTCTCCCAGAAGTAATTTTGAGCTGAAGAACACAGTGCTTTCTGTAATAAAGTTGGGAGCTGGCACTGGGGACTTGGTGCTAGCTGCTGGTTTGGATTTCTACGTTAGGAGTTAGGATTTTCATCCCATAACCACGGCTGTAACAGACCTGTAAGAGGCAAACATAATTTCAGAGCAGACACTTCAGAGCACGGGAAGGATGTCAACAGCACCAGAGCATTCAGGCTACCTGGTGTCTGATGGTCTCAAATGTTTACAGGCTAAAAAAGTTCCAGAATCCCAAGAGATTGTATGTTGTATTATATACTAAATAATGTTATATAAGATTATAAGCCTCAAAGACTTTAGGAACTACTGTCCACACTAGGTAGGATTTAAGCAGGCTGGAGCCTCTCTCTTCTCAACATTCATTCAGCCAGTTCATTAACAGATACTGGGCTGTGCATGAAAAACTACTGAGGTATTCAGATGAGAGTTTTACTCAGAAGGGTCAGTCTGAAGGGGGATGACTAAAGCACAACAGCAGGAATGTTTTAGGGCCAATCTTCCACCCCCATCCTCTACAGAGTTAACGTTTAATTTATTACCCTCCTTTATGTGATAGCACAGAGGGTAAATGAAATGCATTAACAAAATATTCAGATTGTAATAAATTGAGAAGCACCAGAGAGGAGAGATAAATACTACGAAATGGCCTAGAGATTAGAAACATGACCAAGAGAAAAAATGAGATTCATTAAGGAAAATGTAAGCTTGTAGGTCTGCACAAAATTAACAAATGCACAGAAACCATAAAGCAGAGAGACAGCTGAAACCTTTTCATTGGCCTTTATTATTTCTGATGTAGAATTTCATAAGTTCTTTTATTTTTTCCTACAAGTTTTTATCAATCAAGGACAGCACCACCGGACCTGGATGTCCTGGCTTGGTAATTAATGGCCCTTACTGCTGCTGGAATAAGCATAAGTTCCAGGAAAAATTTCCCAGGCAAAATCTGTTTAAAGGGATTTGCTAGCTACACATGATTGGCACAGTTGACAGATATTGTTAGTGTGTCAATCTATACATTTTTAGAGAGGTTTAAACTGTATAAATGATTGTTAGGCATCACAAAAATATCCTCCATTAAGGCAACAATAGGATGTTGAAGTTTTTTTCAGTGTTATATCCAAAGACCACGAAAGTCAATGGGAGTCTTTCTTAAGAGACATTTGGATCTGGCTTTCCAAGCTTACTTTTTTCCCTGTCTGCTTGGCTGTGAATTTAACAGAACTGTGTGTTATTTTCAGTGGGAAGGCTATCCTTACAGCCAGAAATCTTTTCTGTTAAAAAGATGGAGCTGAGAAGAGGGGGAGGAGTTGATTTAGAGAACAAAACAAACGACACTTTTTGTGGTGTTTTCAGCAGTGCAGTGTGTGTTTTCTATTTGTTAGAGTGCCAAATACATGGTCTATTACACATAGCAGGACATGGCTCTCTGCTCTCCTATAACAGATTCAGTTACTTTTTTATTGTCTTGGAAGATCTTGCTGTATATGAAAAGCAAACTCCAGATCATTCCTTTAGTATATAAGGCAAGTGTGTTAGCAACCCAGTAGGACTAAATTCAGAGATACCAGTGGAAGGTCTTGATTGCACATGAAGAATGATCAACCTGAAGTGATCCAATCCTAATTGCTCCGATAGCGTGCAAGACTTACCTTGAAATTTCTCTGTAATGCTATTTTGTTCCATCAACTGAAATAAAGGTATCATGAACTCTCCTGTCTGCCTGTGGTGGTATATTTTGTGATGACTGCAGCACTGGTATGTATCCCCAGAATGTGAGAAGTGTAATAATTAATAGGCCTGATTCCACACTACTGAATTTCCTAGGAGGCTTTCCATCAGTTTTAATGAGAACTGAAATGTGCCTTAACTGAGCTATACCGGGAAGGAGAGGCTTTCTAAATTACATATTTCTTTAGCTCTGCAAAAGGTTCTTTGAGGGTCATTCTCTTTTCTGGGTGGAATGCACATTTCCAGCCACAAACAAAAGTACTGCTCATCCTACCTGACAAAGCATGTTGGCAAGATAAGGAGACAATAAAATAAACTCCAACCTCTCCAGCTCTCAGGCTATTTGTTCTGCAAAAGCCAGAAAAAAAAGGCCAAAGGCTTAATAACTTAAAACTTCTGCAGTCCCAAAGGCCTCAGAGGAGAATAAATGCCAAACTCAGGGATGCCTACTCCATCACCAGTTCCCTGCTTTTATAGCAAAAAGATCAGTTAATCATAACCAGGGGTATGTGATCCCTCAGGCTGTTGAAACCAGGGATAAAAGCAACAGCGGAGTCCACAGCAGGTTATCAGGCAGAATTATGGCAGCCGTATCTCCACACAATTGAGGTGCAAAGAGCAATGGGAAAGTCTAACAGAAAAAAGAGAAGAGCTGTCTCTCCTCATGCATGGACTAAAATGGCTTTCATGAACAGTGTCCAGGAGGAGATGCCCAGGCTCTCAACACACACCAAACTTCTCCACCTGCCTCACCAACAGCAATCATATTCCCTCAGCGAGCGGCAGGGAGTGGTGCTCTGGCAGGATTTCTCCCTGCCTCTGCTAAGCACACCAAGGTTGTCTTAGTCTCTTACAGGCTCATTTGCAAACTCCAGGCTCCCCTGCAAGCCTCAAGTGTGTCTAGACATTGGCTAATTCCTTCCCTTGTGCCAGCTGGTGACATCAGCATACTATCTCTGCAAATCTCTGCATGAACCAGGACTCTCAGCACACATATTATATGCATTTCCCATGCTACTTTGCTGGAAGCACTGCAGAAGAAAGGAACACTGCCAACAGCTACTTGCTAGCATCTCTCTGGAATATGAAAGTGACAATATGAAAGGGGGACTCTGGGCATTGTTGGTGGTTTCTGCAAATAAGTCATCAACCTTCATTGTAATTACTGTCCTATGCTGATGGATATCAAGGAACCACTGTGGATTTTGTTTCTTTGTAACAATTAGGAATTAATCCAGATGTTGCACATGTATATGCATCTCTGTATTAATTTAACATCAAGGCCTAAAATCTATTTGACAATGTTCAAGTAAATGTGAGGAGTCAAGAGACTGCTACTTGCCATAACAATAATTCCAGTGATCCAATGGCATCCTGGCTTGTATCAGGAGTGGTGTGGTGAGCAGGATTAGGGAAGTAATCCTGCCCCTGTACTCGGTGATGTCCCACCTTAAGTACTGTGTTCAGTTTTGGGCACCTCAATACAGAAAGGAACAGGTCCAAAGAAGGGCAACAAGGCTGGTGAAGGGCTTGGAGAATATGCCCTACAAGGAACGACTGAAGGAACTGGGGCTGTTTAGTCTGGTGTAGAGGAGGCTGAGAGGAGACCTTATTTCTCTCTTCAAATACCTGAAAGGTGATTACAGTGAGAGTTGGGCTGGTCTTTTCTCACTGGTGACAGGTGACAGGATGAGGTGAAATGGCCTCAGGTTGTGCCAGGGTAAGTTTAGATTGGATATCAGGAAAAACTTCTTTACAGAAAGGGTTGTTAAGCACTGGAATAGGCTCCCCAGGGAGGTGG
>JAOWBP010001760.1:36725632-36753432 GCA_028571105.1 Tragopan temminckii | reverse complement strand
TTTTTTTTTTTTTTTTTTTTTTTTTTTTTTTTAGATAAGATATGATAGAAGAATCAAAGGAGAAGTTGCTAAAGATTAACCTGTAGGGAGACCTTATAAGAGTTCATGACATGAAATGAGGCATTTAGGGCAGGTAGTATGGTCAGAGAAGGAGAGCAGATGAGAAATGTTTGTAGCTGAAATGAGATAAAATAGTTATGGATGAGGAAAATGGAAGATAAGGCCAATTAAGAAGATTACATTCCATCTATACATTGATAATTTCTCTACAGAAGAATTGGCATGACCAGGTATGGAGGTAGAAATGAAATCTGAGAAAGCAAAGGTAGTAAAATGGCCCTTCTTCCTCTCCTTCCCTATGGTCTCTTTATGCCACTTAACCACAGTGAATTCCCACACTGAATTATCTTCTTATATTACTCATAAAGTATATTCCAGCTGTTGCAGTTACTGTGGCAGCATTAAATATCTGAGGAATACCACAGTAGGCAATGTGGAAATGACAGCTATCAGTGGACCTTGGACACACAGGTCTCCATTTGGTAAAATGCACCATTTCTTCCCTTGTTGAGCTGAGGGTGTCAATGAAAGGGAGGGAACAGAAGGCATGAGAGGAGCAGAAGTAGATGAACAGTTAACGCAGGTGGGCTGCAACGGAAGAAGCAGTGAAGTGCTTTGCTGAGCGTTGTGTTAAGCTAGGGGGAAATAAAGTGAGTGGTCCTTAGCCTTTGGTTAAGAGGAAGGAAAGTGAGTGGGCAGGAGATATAAAGGAGATCTGAGAGCAATGAAAACACAAGGGAACAAAGCACGCAGTTGCAAATCAAGGTCATCAATATTGAGGCTGAAGTATCAGATGAAAAATTGTGTTGAAAAGAAGATAATCTAGAGCCAAAGTTACATGGGAAGGCTAATGGAGAGAAGCTGGAGGGATAAGAGATGGCAACATAGATTGAAAAGAAGTATCAGATATAGTGCTATATGAAGAGTAAGAGAGGAAAATGGAAGAAGACAAGGCTTAGAGAAGAAGTACAGCTACACCATGGTCAAAGCAAAGAAGGGAATGAGAGAAAAGGCAAGTTCTCTGTATGTAAAGGCTAAGGACAGCAGAGACCTAGTCTTTGTGAAAATGAGACTTTTGCAGCTCCAACAGGAAAACTGGAAAAGTATACCTTCTTAGGCCATGGGGGGCACAGAAAGGGAGGGAAAGGGGATAAACTTCCTAGCATCTATGAGGAACTTAGATGTAAAATATTAGAAAGGAATTATTATATTCCTAAAGATTTTCTTTTTTTAAATTAACCATATTCACAGCAAATCTGTGAGAGCTTGAAGCTCAGAAAGGAAGGTTTTCAGGACAGACTACTTTAAAATACACACGCCAGCAGCTAGCCGTTAGAAAATCATTTTAATTTCCCCTGATCTTGTCTGGATAGAGTTCAAAAGCCTTTTAAATCTTGTTTTGGCCTTCTGCCTTCATAGCTGTTTATTTCCTATGATTTTTATCCAACTTAAACTTAGGGGGCTGTTTCACTGAGCTGGTTCAAATTTAGCTGATACATCCATTCTTTCTTAGAGCAATATCTTAAATGACTGGAACTTCCTAATGGTATGAGCTTTTCTGTGATAAGTGAAAGAAAATGGTGATGCTGGATGCTTGCTAACAGCCTGGTGCCAGAAAAGACAGTCCATCCTTCAGACAACCTTCAAGAGAATTGACAGGAGACAGGACTTTCTGTCCTGCAGGTTTTCGCATGGATTTCCTTCTAGAATCATGGCTGTAAATAAATAAAGCAAATTTTAAAAATAAATGTAGCATAAATGTTCTTCCATTTTTTTTTAATTCAAAATTTCAAAATATTATCTTTCATTTAGTTGTACATATTTCTCACAGTCTCATGAGGATTACATTTCAGTTTCTTAAGATTACTCACTACTGTAGGCAAAGCTTTCCTGCAGGCCCACGTCCCATTGCACAGAGTCCACAGTAGATGATCAGACCCAGCAGTACTTCTGCTGTAGATGAGAAGATGCAATTTTAGAGGAGCGATTTTCCATGCGTCATGGCAGGAAATTATTGTTGCATCAAAGTAGTTATGTGGAGACTCAAAGCTGTTCAAGCAGACAAGTCATTTGAACACAGCAAAATATTTTTCTGTAGGAGTTTGTGGAAAGTTTTTTTTTTTGGAGGGGTGGGGGAGGGGAGGGAATCTTTCCTGGGCAGCTTGGCCTTTGGGGCTCTGCACTGGATGGTATAGGAGGGCCTCACACCAGGGCCTTTGAGGCTCTGCAATGCTTGTAAGCTTTTGACTGATCAGACTTGCTTAAAGCCAGAATGTG
Organism: Tragopan temminckii; assembly: GCA_028571105.1. NCBI lineage: Eukaryota > Metazoa > Chordata > Aves > Galliformes > Phasianidae > Tragopan > Tragopan temminckii. The sequence continues at coordinate 36,751,095 of JAOWBP010001760.1, read as the reverse complement.
TACCAGAGGTGACCGGGAAACGAGAGTTATGCTCTTTTTGCTTTGTTTTGCAATATATAAAGAAGGCCGGAAAAGTATTTTCATTTTTTATCTACTCACATTAACAATTTATTTTTATTATTATTATAATTTTTATTTTTAAATATTGGTGGTTCAATTTTCTTGTGGGCCAAAAAAAAAAAAAAAAAAAAAAAAGACTAACAAAATGATGAAGTCAGAAGACACAAGTGGAGGGAAGTTGGGAAAACACCTCAGGCAGGCAGTTTAAAACCAGTATTTTTCTTAACACCTATTTATCTTCAGTAGATTAACAATTTAGGTGAATAGTACCAGTGTCAAGGAGTTAGCGGCTTAGTCCCTGCAGTTGTGGAAACACAGGCACCACATACATTCTCAGTGGGCATGTCTACATGATTAACGATACTGAAACACCTGTATCAATTAAAAGTCCTGCTGCTTTTATTTTGGCTGAAGTCTATGTAAAGGAACTTTCTTATTGGCACTAGGTGAGCTTATTAAAGCTAATGAATTGATTTACAATGAACTGTTCATATCAACATTATTCACAAAAGCCTGCGCTAACCAGGAAAGGAAAAGATAACTAAAGAGGGGTTTTCACGGGCAGTATGAGTTCATCAGAGATTGTCTCACCCACAGCAAGCACAGTCCTACCCTTGCAGGCAAAGGCACAATGTGTGTCTGCAGTTGAGGGTAGAAGGCAGAGTGCCCTCTGATGGCAGCTTAATCTCAGACTATGCAATAACAGTCCCAAAGCACAGTCTCATATGCTTAGTCTTTGTTTTTAACTGAATGGACAATATCTAGGCAGGAGGTGTTCTATTAAAGCCAATCTGATCAACATACAGTCATGCCATTTTAATTTACGTACGGTAATGTTTTAGTTACGGAAAAGAAGAAGGAAAAACTGCCTTGGGGAAATAAATGGCCTTTTGATTTATCTCATAAGACCAGTTAGAAATACCCTTAATAGAGAATCCTTATGACTGGAACTTTCAGAATCCTCTCTGGAGTTCAGCAGCTGTGCTGGTCCAGGTAAAAAAAAAAAAAAGGTGAGCTTCCTACAGTGAGGATGGTTCATCAGCAAGTGCCAGTGTTTTTGGAGAAGACAAACTTTGTGTTTGCCCTCTTAGACTCTAGCATAAAGGTTTGGTTTGTTTTCCTATGGTTTCATTCAGATAATACCTGACATGAGAAAGGTACCTCACTATTAAATCCTGCCTAGAAACAGAGAGCTCTTGTTTAGTATGAGGTAGCCAAAGGCTTTTCACTTTTAAGCATAAAAATCTGTGTTTCTTATAATATGCAATAATTATTCCATAATAAAAACATGAGACAAGGGACTTAAGTTTTACTAGAGGAAAACTCCCTGAAGTCAGCCTCACATGGGTATGGGAGTGATTTTGGTGAATTTACCTTAGGGCAAAACTAAATCACATTGCTTGCATTATGTCTTTACCTCTGTACACAAGCGTATTGGCTGTCCATGGAAGTAAAGGAAAGCACCAATATAAAGACTGTCAAGGTGAAGCCAGCAGCCCCTTCTTGCTCTTTTATGCACAATAAAGCTACCCTGGTCTATGCTGCATTTCTTTGCAGCAGAATCGAAAACTTGTGTTAATTAGACATTGGCGGAGGCTAGGTTTTTTGTTTTTTTTTTTCCCCTGCAAAGATAGTCCCAGTGAGATAGGTTTGCACTAAGGCAGAAGGAGAGCATCACCCGAGGGTGACTGCTGCTAAGACACTCCTGTACACCTGCAATCCTGGGCACACCAGCACCAAACCCTAGCATACCAGGAGCCTGATAGGGGCTAAGCCTTAACATAATGTTTTCTGCCTATAAAACGCTGTCAGCCTGTAATTTTGCCTCAGGGCAGGCTTAGCCAAGCCTGCATACACTTATCCCTATGAATAGCAAGTATTTCCTGGAGGGTAGGAAGCAAACCAGGTGGGCTTTCAGACCAGGAGAGTTCAGAGCTGTGTGATTTTACTCTCAGGAAGTGTATACTGAGCACCTTCCTCCATGCTTCCCTTGATGGCATGCATGTCCAGCTGTTTTTTGCAAAATGTTAGCCAGGGTGTGTGGCTAGCATGGGAAGGCTGGGATGGTGGACCATGCAGGCTGGGGTGGTGGGCTGTGCAGGCTGGGAGATGTTGGCCTAGCTATGAGTTGGCTGCTACCATGGGCAAATGTGCTCAGGAGCCTTCTTTCCCTTTCACCCCTCTGTTTTTTTTTCCCCCTTTTGGTCGAAGACAGTGGAGCCTTTGAAAGCTTTTGATAAACTTATGTAATTGGGCATGTTTTCCAAAGCACAGCTCTGTTCTTTCCGAAGGCTTAGCTAAGAACATTATTCCGATTCTTCCCTAGACCTTCAAAAGTGCCGATCCTTTCAAACATGGGCACTGTGAAGGATTACAAATTTGTTTTTCAAAGGACCCCAAATCCCTGCTGCTTTCACCAGTTCCTTTCCCGTGCCCCCCATTTTCCTGCTCCCACCCCAGCCCCTCAGCCCCAGCACCAGCCACAGGACGCTGAAACTCCTCCCTCCACCTCTCACTTTTTCATCTCCTTTCCACCCCCCACCCGGCCCCCCAAATATTTTATATGCAAACAAAAGTGCAGAGAAGCATTGCCATGGCAACCATGTCGCAGTGGGCTCTTGGTGCTGATGCAAGGTCTCAAATTTTAAAATAATGGCCTGAAAAGAACAGGAAGGGGACCGGCTGAGGCAGAGAAAGGGAGTGAGAGAGAGAGCAAAAGCAATGAGAAGTGGGACAAAACCATTGGAAATGCATTCAGGCTGACATCATCACCCTTTCCCACAGTGGTCATTCACTTATGAGGCTCCAGTGTCCATTCACTGTCTTAAAGCTAGCTTTCTAGAGCCTGGGGAGACCATCTCTCCCAGCCTGAATGCCTGCCTGAATGCCTTTTTTGTTGTGAAACAGTGAACTGTTTCTGAAACCCTGCATAAAGGGCTGAGTAATTCACTTCAGTTGCCAGGAAGTCTGAGCCACTTGTGAGCTAACAATAGTTAACTTTATCTCCCAGCCCGAGCCGGCGGTTCCAGCTGTAGGTCCGGAATCCTAATAAGGGCTTTACTCATGCCTCTGAGGTTATGGTAATATTTTATACATCTTTTTTCATTAAGACACGGTCATAGCTACCGTTGAGGCACCGGAGGCAAATGCTTTCGATTGAGGAGGGGAAATACGAAGGGAGGGGGGTGAAAGAAAGTAGCTTTTTATGTCAGGCAGATAGATTTGCTGTTTTACACTAGGATTATAAACTTGGTTTGCGGGAAACGGGAACATTATTTTAAAAGAACTGCATTAGAAACCCCAGAGTCAAGTGAGATTGTTTTCTATCTGTTAAATAGCCTTAGTTGCTTCTATTGTTCACTCTCCTTTGCCCCTGCACTGCAGGTATGATGGTGACAAGGAGGCAGGTAAACCATGGGGAGATAGATTAATTTATTTGGATTTCCCTTTTAATTCAGATTTGGATGTTCATGCTCAGAAAAGAATCTGCACAGTGACAGCATAGCTGTGTATAAGCAGTGACACAAAACAGTGATTCAAACAGTGGTCCTGCAAAGCCAGTAACCACGATGTGCCTTCGAAAGATGCAGATCATCAGTTTTCTTCTTTACATTCTGAACTATGTTCTTTTTTGAGAACTGACAGCATCAAGTTAGGTGTAAGAAAAGTTTTACTTTATCCCTTTGGCCTGCAGTGTTTTTCAAAAGAAAAAAAATTGCTTATTCCTCACTTTCAAGCAAACGATCACTCAGATTGGAATTTATTTAAGAGCATTGCTGTGAACATGCTTGTTCAAGGTAAAAGACAGCACAGCTTGAACAACTTTTCCTTGCCTTTGGTGTATGTATCTTACTCATTGTGCCTTGACAAACAGCATTAGAAATGCCCAGATGAAAATAAAAGCACATCTTTCAAAGTTCAGCTCGATACTTTATTAATGTTTATAAAAACTGATTGAAAGGTGCATATGGGATTTGTAAAAGTAAAGCACAGATGCACTCTGTGTATTCCCTTAGCACAGCAATACTGTTTTCTTGATCTGTACTCATGACACCAACTGATGCCAGTGGGAGCTGCATATGTTGTGCATGAGGTCACTACAGGGTCACTGCATAGTAAATAAGTTGCTTGGCTTTTTGTATAAGTTCAAGTATTGAATCACTTTCATATCTTCTTTTGAAGTGACCTTTACCGGGGGGAATACCATGCTCTGATGGAGTGACAGATTTGAACTGGCCCTTTTCCTGTCTAACAGCAATGACTTCTGAACTTCACTGTGGGTTTGTCTTGACAAGAATGAAAAGCTGCTTTCGGAGGGTGGAAGCTCACAAGCTTCCACCGTGTACACATGCACAAGCATACACCCCCCCTGCATACACGCTGTCTTTTTCTAATCAAGACAAATCATGTGAGAGCAGAATCAGACATCAGAACAGGTAGAAGGCAGAAGGGAGAGGAGAGATGAAGGAGAGACATGTTATGAAAAACATGTATTAATCATGAACTAAGTGTAAAGTCATTGGAGCTACCCCTGCTGCGCTCATGACTGAAAGCTCTGGTCTGCTACTAGTATGACTTTCAGACTTCTTTGCATGGACCACTTTTGCTTTTAAGCTGAAACTCATGAGCTAAAGCTGACTGCATTATGTTTTGACAACCCATTTAAATAAAATGAATTTATTTGCTAATCCTTTGAGGGGAAGGGAGTATAAATTAGAAGACCAAGAGCACACGATGGAGAGAAAAGGAATACAGCTTTCTAATTTACATTGACCTTCAGGCTTCACCATAAATCCTTACCACCCCAAATGAACATTTCATTTTATTTCAATCTGGAGATGTTTCAAGTGCATGCTAAAAAATCTCACCACTTTTTTTAAAAGCCCAAATGCAGACCAAGCTCTTTTGAAAGCCATGACCTGTGATGTAAAATTTATCTCTTAATATGTAAGTATCTGTATGATCTAATTCCTCTCTAATCATCTTCTCACTATCAGAGCACTGTAAATACTCCAAGCAACTGTATGCCTCAACTCTATGCAATGTGATTTATTTCTGTCACTCCAGTGATCTATGTACTGACCTAAATGTGTGATACTAAGGAATCACCATCTAATCTGGGCACAATAGGATGCCTATATGTGTATATATATGTATACTTATATATATAGGATATAAAGAATACAGTAGCACTCCTGGGCTTCAAACATTGGCAAGATTTCTTCTGGAAAAGGCAGTAATTGATATTTTTTTCCTTTATAGGTATCCAGGTCAAACTTTTAACAACTGGTGTTGTGAAACCTCAAACCCTCATCTTTGGAGTTACCCTGGGATGGAATCTCTCCATGACTTTTACATTCTGCTTGTGCTTTCAACTTCTACACAGCAGTGTCTTTGATCTTAGTGCCCTACCTGGCCCCTTTTGGCTCTTAATGCTTCATCCTCTGCTTTTTGTGACTTTTTTTTTTTCTTTTTTCCTGCTTGGAAGCCTGGTCTCTCTTTCCTTCTGTTCTGCCAGACCTGTCTCTCACTCCTCAAGTTTTCATTTAGTGGGATTCTTTCTGCTCTTCTGCCACCTGGGCTATTCCTCCATTGTTCTTGTTGGCTCCCCTTTCAAAGGCTTCTTTTTTGTTTCTAAGCCTCCTCTGTTGGATTTAACTTTTTTTTTTTTTTTATTAGAAAGTTCTGCCTCAGAAAACCTTAGCGTCCTGTGAAGGACCACCTTAGCTCCTGATAACTGTGTTCTGCAGTCCCAGAGCTAGTCAGAATTACCTTGGGGATCTGAAACTCTGTATAAACCACAAAGCTATCAGCAGAACTCACTCTGTGCTCTGTTCTCCTAACAGCTTCTATCCTGGAAATAGCAAGGTGAGAGATGCCCCATATTCATAGCATGGGTTTGACTTGCCCCAGGCATTCATACAGGCAATAGAGGCTCCTGTGTGAGAAAATACGATGGCTTACCACCATATTTGTGTCTTTGGGACAGCAAAGGCAGTCCAGGGTTTTTTTGCATCTGGCTTAAGATGGATGCATCTGGCTTATCTCTGCTGAGCCACAGAAGGTAGGCTACAGTTTGCAATCATATCTAACACTCAGAGCCACAGCATTCCCCTTCACTCTTTTCCTCATGCAAAAGCCAAGGAAAGGCAAGCATTGTGAAAACTGAAAAGTGCTGTGTGCTTGTATAAAGGGATGTTTCATCCCTATGGCAGTTCTCAGCACGGCTCCCTGTTTCAAAGGTTATGTTAAGGCAGGAGAAAAGGCCTTTGCACTTTTTATGTCTTTGAAGACTAAATATTCTAAAATAAAACTCCAGAAGAGACAGTGAACTTGACGCAAGCCTCTGTTATACTCAGCATTAGCATACCAAAGTCACCAGGATGAATCTAGTGGTTGGAGTTTCCCTGTTCATCAACTGGATTGCTCCACTTTGACGGTGCACTGGTCTAGCACTGATGTAACACCTTCTCAGTCAAACTCTGTGAGCCCAGTTTGAAGGACTGTAAGCATTTCTTTCAGGTGGCCAGGCAAGCAAGGCAAAATAAAAGCTGCTGGTAGGTGAAAAGAATAAAAAAGTAGGATAAGGGAATTTCTTAAAGTCACACCAGGAACACTGCAGGAATTCTAAAGAACACATCCGAGATGAAGGAGAAGAGGAATTTTTTTTGGCTGGGGTTGGTGCAAATTAATACTGTGCAAGTACCAAGAGTAGGACTCTCTTTCTAATGGCTCAGAGAATAAATATGGCCACAAGGCAATGTGAAGCATCTCCTTGTTCTATTCTTTAATGCTTGTCTGTCTATGTAACAGAATCAAAAACTTCATTTCTGCACAAGGAAATACAACTTAAGAATCAAGCCATTGGTCCTTCATTCATAAACCTGATCTTTGCCCAACTATTCTCTCAAACTATCTTCTCCACTGAAGTCTAATTTCAACTGCATTTGTATATTTATTTTTTCTGAAGCAGGAAATATTAATCACTAAATCTGATTGGTCTCACTGCTGCTTACCCCAGGGCAGCTTTTTTAGCTTATGAAAACTGGTGTCAGTTGACGTTGTCATCCACATGCCTTGATGAGTAAAAGCTGAAGCTGAGCTATTTCCATTTTAACTAGACAATAAAGCAGAGAAGCTGATAAACGCTGAGGTAGGGTAGATTTCAGCAGGGAGGTTTTAAGAAATGAAGTTTTCTCATTGGTCTCATACCCATCCTATTACTGGAAATAAAGCCACCTAAGCTCATCCTTTTAATGTTTTTATTAAGAGATCTCATCAAAAGACAGGAGAAGACTGTGCAGCCATCTGAGAAAATTAAGGGTGGAAAGGCTTATTGTTATATAAAAGTCCCTTCCTCCCACTTTCACAGGGCTGTTCTTGATCCTTTCATGCAGTCTTTCTTTGAGAAAAGACGATGCTGTTAGCTTGAATCATACAAAGAAGAAATTACAAGTTAGTCTTTTATGTTAATATTTTATTCCATTAATGCCATTATTATTTATCTAGCACTGAGTGGTAGGGGCTTTTTAGATAGCAAGCTCCACGTCCCAGTGCATGGTGTATGGGTGATACATGCAAGAGGATATAAGAGCCATCATCTAATTAGTTTCTGGCCTGTGCCTGAAGAGATGGGTACCGCAGATGCAGCTCTGAGGCACTGGAGTAAGTCAGACTACAAACACTCTTCAAAGTTGCTCAGCTATGAGCTTTGAGGTATGAGGCCTGATTTCTCAGTGCATTACTTCTCCTGCTGGTAAAAGAGAAGCCTCTGTGCTTCGTCACTGTGTCTTTAGATTTCAGAAGGTGTCAGGAAACTCATCTTCCCATGTAGATAAGGACTACTTAGCATACTGGGACATGCTCTCATTAGAGGCCTTCATACACTGCTACAGGGTGATACCTCAGTGAATGCATTTCTTCCTCTGCCAGAACACTTTTTGATTTTCTGTACTCAGTTCCACAAACAAGCAGTGAATTTTCACCTGTATTTTTAACTAGTTTGTCCCATACTTCCTTTTAAAGTTCCCTTTTAAGGAATCAATGTTTTAAATTAAACAGAGAGAAAAAATAAAGGGCAAGCTAAAGGACAGGGACAAATGATTGTAATTTTTAATATAAAGTTACTTGTAATTTCTTCCAATTTTTGCCATCCTGTGCTTCCTCAAAAAGAAGTTTGATTCTAAAGACAAGCACAGTTGATTCTTGATTTCTCTGGATATCACTGTAGTGGAAAATTCACTACACTTAATTGCCTAAGCAAAAGCCTAAGCAAGCAACACTTTCTGATCTCAACAGATAAGATTTTCTAAGCTGATGCACTAACCTGCCCTCTAACAAAATCTCTGAAAGGTGAAGATAAAAGGTTGATCTGGCCCAGAGAGTCTCCTTTATTTTGGGTGAAAGGGGTGAGGTTATTCACCTCCACAGGGTCACTGGCACATCAGCACTTCAGAGTGGCCCTTCTGGTGGCCATCAGAAGCAGCACATTAAAGGCATGGCAGAAAAGGAGAAGGAGCTGTGTTTCTTCTTTTCCTTCCCATCTACCCCTTGGCATTGTGCATGCCAATGCAGAGGTGACACAGGCACAGTGGAACCAGACTTCTTTTTTAAGCAGCATCAGGGCTGGTAACTGAGCTGGAAAGAACCTCTCTATTTGTCCTATAGTCTCTCGTGGCTCTATAGACTGCAAAATGCAAAACAGGGATGTTCCTACATTTGGAATTCACACAGCGCTTTCTGAAGCCTGTGTGTCACATTGTGCTAAAAACTGCAACAATCATTAAAGGTCCTGAGTCCCAAGGTTCTCTGTAGAGAGGACTGGGCCAGTTATCTCTCACTCTCATGCCAGCTCCACAGGGATAACTTACTCACAGACCATGGGGATATGGGGCTGGGCTCAGTAGCACAGGACACGCCAGCTCTATGTGCATCTAGGACATATATGATCTATAAACATATAGCCTCTGCCAGACCTAACCATCTCCAAAGTTTTTGGGTACTACAATTCTGAGCTCAAAGAAGTCCAGCAAAGACATTTCATTTGATATCTCTGCCCAGAGCTAGACCGTATAATAATTTTGGTCCAGGTATATCTCCAGTACATTTCTGAGAGCAAACCTCATCCTACTTTATACACAGGTTGATGCCTGCGTGCATACATGGGCAAATGTAGAACGGTCTCTGGGGATGGCAGGCAGTCAAGGGTGGAATCTTGCACACTGGGAGCCCACAGTAATTTCAGCTGATAAATAAATAATGAGTGCCAGCTTCTGACAGTGCCAATTTCTTAACCTTTGGAATCATTAATGACTTCTCCCTTCCACTGGAAAAAAAAGGCCCGCAGTTCCTGAAGCTTTCTAAGACACAGGCAAAGCATTTAGCACCACAAATAAGCTCGTAATTTGACAGGCAAAATGCCAGGAAAAGTGAAAGCAGATTTCTCCCTCCAAGGCCCTGAATACCTTAGTAATTCTTTGCTTGTTTTCCAAATACTATTTCCTTTTTGTTTAATCACAGGTTCGGGTCAAGATACTCTTCAAAATATCATGCCCTGTCCACGTGCATTTTCTTAACCTTTAGGATGCTCAGTTTCCTACTTTGCCAGCCAAAACAAACACAACACAGAAATGCCTACGCACGTCCAAAGCAGCCACCAAGTAGCTTTCATTTTTAATTTACTGTAAGATGAGTGTACCATCCATCCATGTATTTTTTCCCCTCATGTGCAAAGCCAGCATCCATAACAAGTATTTAGAAGCTGTATTTGGCATGAAACTCATCAAAAGGAATTAGCTACAGTAAGTGAACAATAACTTTATATGGCAAGGCTACAAAAATAAGTCGAGGCTGATCAAGGCCATAGACTGGCAGAATATTTAAGGTCCTTGAAAATGAAACAATGCTTTGTTTTCTCTAAGCACCCTTCAGACAAAGAGCCCAATGGGTTTTCACAAGGACTGTGGAAGCTGATGGCACCCCAGGGAAGAGCCTATCTGCCCTAGACTTCCTGTTGGAGAGGAGCCTTTGGCTGCTCTCTGAGAACTGATCTGAAAGGGTGGGACTGCTTTTCTTCCCCTCTTTGCTCTCTGAAGGTCTAGGTTTCCCCATCACAGCTGGCTGTCCAGTCCTGCAGACATACTTCAGCACTCTCCTATCTAGGCAAGTGGTTCAGGAAAAAGAATAACAGCCTTCACTGCCTTTCTGTGAATTGTGGCATAAGTAGAAGGAGACTGTTGCACCATTGTCACTGAGTCACAGCAAAAGAAATTCTCACTAAATATAGAGGAAAAAAATCACGTGCCCTGTGAGGTGTACTTCTGTCCCTTCTCTTTCCAAAATGGACTATTTTGATAGGCACTTTGCTGCTTTTCTGCAGGGATGGCAAGGCATGAAGTTAAGAGATCACTCCGCATACACACCTATTTTTGAGGAGAAGCTCACATCTTGGAGGCAATTTTATGCAAATTTTGCAAAGTGAAATAACTTCTTGAAGATCACACTGTACATCGGTAACAAAGCATGACTGCACTCTGGTAGTCTGAGCACTAGTGCCTTGTAGCCAGAAGTCAGTTTCTCTGAGGAAGGGAAAAGAACGTTTTTGTGGGCAGCCTCTGCAAAAAAAAAAAACTTAACACGGTGAAATGCCAGCTGTGATTATACTATGTAAACCATCTGAAATACACAGGTCAAATGGCAAAAAATTAATCTTAAAATTAACCCCTATCAATCAGATTAAAGGGAGAAGAATGACTTAAAGAATTTAATTTTACTTTGTACTCACCAGGGAAACAATGGACTCTGGCCTTGTTCATTAATATTTAATAAGAACTTTATTAACTTTCTTAAATAAAGGATTTGATTTCTGACTTGTACCTACTTCTTAGATCCCAGTGGAACTCATATTCTCTATTATCAGCTTTTGCATTTGCTCTTGGGATCTTTTTTATTATTATTTTTTTTAATTCCTGTTTTTCTTCCTCTTCTTGACAATGAATCACAGAGAAGTTAGCCAAGCCATGGGACAAAGACACCACAGCATCTGGGATGGCTGCAGGAGTGAGAACTGCACACTAGTTGACTTGCAAACAGACATGGACCTGTTTCACTTGCAGTCCAGTGCAGGCCAATTGTCAAGGGGCTTGACCTCCTAGAAGCTCCCAACCTGATCATACAGCCCATTCAATGCAGAAGGGTAGCTGCTAGATGTCCATCCCTGGAGCATCATCAGTCTGCTTCACTCAACCAGAGGAGCAGCCTGGGGACAGCACAGTGATGACTTCCAGCCTGGCTAAGATAGAATCAATCTATCACTCCCTATCTGTGCCCCTCATGTACCACAGATCCCACTATTTGCTGTGCAGAACTGAAGAAAAAGGGAGTGGGGGAAAAAAGACCCTCAAAGCCAGCACTTCTTACTGACATGTAGTTGGGGAGAGGGGAGCTGATGTCAGTCAGGTGAGGAACCCTCCTCTGCTGCTGCCACAGGTGCCAGCAATTCCCTACCTCCACCTTTGGTAAGCAGTAATTAGTTGTTAATTTGCCGTGTATGCAAGGAGCTCAGAATGTATATTGGTTAATTTAATGACAAAAATGTCACTTCCTAGCTAGTTCTTGATGTGTATTTACTTGGGTGCAGAAATACCTAGGCTGAGTGGGAAGGGACCATGGACTATCTAGGAGCTGCTATACCAAGGAGAAATGGGGAACCTGGGTGTGCTTGGCCCTGCTAGGCTCCTGAAGACACTGAGGCTGATGGAGGTAGGTCTGGCTTCCCATTTCCTCCAGAGACCTTGTTGAAATGGAAGAAAGTACCTTCTTGAGGAACACCAGCATAGGTGCTTTTTTTTTTTTTTTTTTTTTTTTTAAATCAGTACAGTCTTTGTATTGAAGAACTTTGTAATGGTTTTCTACTGTTCTGGAATTTCTTCTTTCCTGCTGCAAGCTGCAAAATTTCCCAAGATACAAAAAACACAGGACTTTAGTCAGATTTTGAGGTCAGTGATATGTGATAGTCTAAGAAACTTCTGTGATGTTCCCCTGGTGTTGTTTGTGAAACACATCATGTACAATGAATGCATTGCATATGCCTTCTGAGCTGAAAGATGAAGTTAAGGGAAGGGTTCCAGATTTGCCTGCACGTTATGGTGATTAATTTAGCTGAAAGTCTGTGATGAGAACAATCACAAATAATTTCTGAAGTTGATTGTATTATTCCATAATGCAGACAAGGCGAACTTCTGGCCCACTTTTCTTTCAGAAAATATGATTAATTCCCATTGACTTAATTGCTGTTGGTGTGTGTGTTTGTGTGTCAAGCGGGGACAGAGCAAGGAGAGAAGGAAGGACCCTACAGCAGAGAAATAAACATTATCTCTAATCCCAAATTTTCCTTGCTGGGAGTTACTGGAAGGGCCTTGACTACAGGATAATGTTCATACACCTATTTTATTTTCTGTTGTAAACAGCAAAGTATTTTGTGAGCAGAGCAGGAAATATGAATAGTCAAGTCAGATTACTTCAGTGTTTGTGTTAGAGCACTGCAAGTTTAGATTTGAGAGGTTTACAGCATCATGGTGCAGGGTCTCAAAAAAAGCAAACAAATTTCTGCTAAAGTGGAAACACCTTCCCTGTGACGACTGCTTGCACAACTGCTGGCAATTTGCAAAGCCTGCAAAAGCCTGCTTCAAAGCAAAGTGACCATTCCTCCTGTATATTAGCTATTTCTTCTGACAACTATTACTTGTTCTCAGTTGTTCATTTATGTGGCAGGAAAGGTCATGGTTTAGCTGAGATAAAATGGGCTGATCCTGTAATTTTTTTCTTTTCTTTGTTTTACAATCTATTTAGGATTAGAAACTTTCTTATTAGATGCAATTCTCCCAAAATGGAGTTTGTGTCAAAAAAAGGAAAGGCAAGGAAAAATCTTAAAGTTTGAAAGTTCTTCTTTCAGCAATTTTAAAAAAGTATTTATTAAAAAAAAAAAAGCCTGCTAAAAATGTTTTGACGTTTTTCCAAATGAAACTTAAACCTTTGCTTCAAAATGACATTTTTCATTTTAAAAGTGACCCAAGCTAAAAAGAAACAAAGTTCAACAAAAGAACTAAGCACCTTGAGAATAAAATGCTTGGATTGACCAGTTTAATCTGAATTATCCTGTTGAGAAACATAACAAACTACCAAAACAATTTGCTGTAATCAGAATAATATTTCCTGATTTGTCAACAAATGGGGAAAAAAACAAACATGCTTTTTTGAACCCCCTGGCTTTAAGTTGAACCCATGGAAGGACAAAGGGAACATTTTTTATTTCATCTGCAGTAACACTCAAAACCTTGAGTGACAGAAGAGTTGCTAGAATTCTAAGTTCTCTTTTGAGTTACAGCAGCTTGGTTGCAAAAGCACAGCAACAACAGACTTAACTGTCTTCTTTCTGGGGATATGAGAACTACAGCCCAAGATCATAAAGCAGACAATAAAAAAAATTTGGTTGATGGTCAGCTCTGAAACTGGCCAGCTGCAACTAGATCACTGAGCCAAGAAGCACCACCAGATCTTTTGAACTGTCATCATCTCTCACCTAAATGCAGTCCCAAGACCTTTAATTTTGTTTCTACAGCCCCACATCACTGACCTGGCTGCCCCTTATACACAGCTTCTTTGCAGCTCTTTCCACATAGCCTTCAGTGCTGCAGCTGCTGCCTATGGATACTGAGCAGGGAGGCTAAAAATACCCCATCATGCATGCCACCACATAGCAGAAGAATTTATTTCTCCATACTAAATCCCTCCCTGTGGGTTCAGTTACTCTTCCTGCCTGGGTTAGCGCATGCTGTCTAGGATTAAGCTGTCTGTGAAAGTGAGACCTGCTGGGAGCAATGCAAGGCCCCTGGCCACAGTCCCCAAACAGAGCCCTCCATTTTCTCAGTTGCCTCCTCAGGAGGCTGCTCCCTCAGAGCTGTCAGCATCTGCTTTTCTTCCCAGTTTCAGAGAGAGTCCAGATTGAGGGAGAGGTGGGGGTTGGTGCCAAGGTAGATTGGTATGGCACCAAGGACATAGCTTTATATCCCCTGTCTATCTGTGCCTGCCTTATGGAAAGAGTACTTTGGGATCCTGGATATTCATGTAGTGTTTCATAGGCAGCCTCACAGGGCTTTAGGGCATTTCAAGATCATTTCATAACAGCAGAAACTCTGCTGATAGCATGGTGCCCACAATGTGCTACCAAGGATGGCTGGAACATTACATAGTCTAAAAAGAGCCTTTCAGAAGTGTCACTCCTACACACTAGGGTACAGCAGGGGGTTCTCAGCGGCAGTCTGTGTGTCACTCACAGCAGGGACTGCTGGCACAATGGCTTCTGATTTTGCTGCCTATTCAGTATTATTTGTTATATGTTGATATTGTTGATGCACTTAAAGAGATTATATATTTTTCCTGTGGCATAAACAAAATGACTTTCATTTTGCAAGGAGAGTAATGGCAATGAGGAGTCAGGCTTCAAGGGGAAATGATGGTAAGGTTGATGGCAAGGAGAAATAAATCTTGAATGCTCAACTTGGTCAGAGCTGACTGCCATTTCCTTAAATAAATTAATAAATTCAAGTCCACACATGTCCTTACCTTATAGGGAGGGGGAAAAGAGCCTGCAACTTCACAGTGGGTAATGTTTCTAGTAGCTGCTCCCTTACCATTAGCTCAAATCCAGCTTCAGACAAAATATGGGTTTGGTGGTTCTTCTTGGGCTGATGTCAAAGCCTTGCCCCTGCCTTGAAGCAGCCCAGAGCTAGACATGATCACAGAGACAAAAGATGATGTAAGGACTCCTCTGAAGCCAGCCAGGCTTAAAGGTCACCTGAGGAGCAGCTCTCGTTTTTCTCCCCCTAACCCACATCATCCTTTCTTCACTCAAGTGCAATAGTGATGAACTAGATCAAAATGGGAAGGGGGCATCCTGCTATGAATAACTCTGAGTTGCTGCTCCCTGGAACATGCTGAACATTAATTTGTCTTCTGTTCTCGTAGGACAGCATACTGTATATTACAGCCATTTTTTTATTTGTGTTTTTTTTCCCCACCCAAATACAGAAGAGTGGCAGCTGAGTTGCTGTATGAGAATAGCATTAAAATGTGTAATGCACCATAAATAAACAGAAATAGACAGCCAGGAAGCTGTGGTAATCACTGCTTTGATGTAGCATGAATTATGATGTGTGTATATATGTGGGGGGGGGGAGGGGGTGTTTAAGAGCTTCATGTTTCTTGCGGTGCTTGTTTTGACTCCACTGCAGTTGCTCTGGGAAGAGAGCAAACCAAGCCTGCCATTTACATATCTCCTCCTTCGCACTGACAGCTGCTGTTCCTTGACTCAGAGAAAAGGGGTGCAGCCTACACCGCCTGTTCCCCTGGGGTCTTCCCTCCTCCACACCCCTCTGTCCCCTCCCTATCCCCTGTGCCCTATAGCAAAGCAGGAGCAAAAATCTCTACTTTTCCCAAGAAGTGGGTTAAGGTCCTTCTGCCACTGTGGCAGGATCTCTCTACCAGCTTCACCTTCCAGAAGAAACTGATTTATGTTCCTTTGGCCTCATCTACATCAAGCTGGTTTTTTTTTGTTGTTGTTGTTGTTTTTCCCTGCTGACAGCCCACTGCAACTGGGATAGCAAAAGCCACAGTGGATGTGTTAGAGCAGGCAAGTGAGGTTATTAACAAGATGGCCTCATATTTTGCTTGAGGTGCTCAACATGAGGAAGGTGGCTGCTGAATCCTGGTGCTCTGAGATCAGTAAGATACTTGCAGTAGGTGGAAAGACAGGAAAGCCAGCAAAAAAAGATGTGGTGCGGGTGTCTCCTTGTTGATTATCCTCTATCGGCATCCCAGGGACTCCTTTAGCTAGCACAGCACGCCGCTTGCTGGAAATAATCTCCTGCCCATCCCTGCTGCAGCAGCAAGGCAGTTTATTAAAATAGCCCTGCTTTCCTCATGTACTCTTTGCATTAATGTTTTTACCTGGAGCCAATAGTCTCCCTCTGAAAAACCTGTTGGGTCTGACTGGCCACAAATGAGTCTGAAAGTGCTTTAGTGCTGCTTGGGTTCAATGAATTCTCTGACCTTATGATAATTTAGGTGTCACAGGGCACCAATAAATGCCAAAACTCACCTGCCAGTCTGTAACTAGCTGCACAGCTGCTGCAGAGCAGAGTGCCTGTGCTCAGTGTGCCTGTGAGGCTTGGCTGTGAGCTGTGAGCAGCCAGACTCTCAGGCCTGCACCCATGAATGCACTTGCATGGCTCCAGGGCTGGAGTGGGGCCTCTCCTTGGGCTCAGGAAAAACAGTGTCCTGTCCAACTGTGGGCTCCTCTCTGACCCCTGAGTGAAAATACCATCACACACCTCTGTCCTTTTATAAGACATGCTATTTACTAACCAAGGGGAGGCAGAGTAAGTGCAGGGCTGCGTGGCCCAGGCTTTCTGCCAGCAATTGCCTCAGACAGGCAGAAGGTCTGAAAACCCAGAAACAGGAGCACTCAAATATTCACACCTTGTTTCATTCAGCCTCATCAAGCCTGACTGGCTTAGATGGTTGTAATTAACTGCTGAGAATGGGTAAAGATTTCTTGAAACTGCAGTGTATTGACATAACCAAAGGCCAAGCAAAAACTATCCACAAGCGGGAAGAATTTTAGTGGGACAGTTTCAATGGGAATTCAGTGTCTAAATATCTCCAGGCACCTGGAGCTAGATTTTTCATGTCACTTAACAATGTTACTCTATTTTATTCTCACTTTAGCAAAGAGGGAAGGCTGCGCATTGAAATCTTTCTACGTATAGAAACTGCAATGCATAAAAGCAGCAGGCAGCTCTGCTATTTTTCTCCACAGAGTAACGATGCACCTTGGTGGAGGTGAGCCTCAAGTTAAGACTGTAACTAGTCTCTCCCAAATCTGAACGATGCGCTTAACTTTATTCATAGGCTTTAAAAATTTTGAGAGAATCACTTGCTACAGCACAGCATAGCTGTGCGCTAACGGATGCATTAGGAAATGCTGTCACAGCGCACATATATTGCCACACATGGTAATTACTCAAATTGCAAGGCAATTATCATTCCAGTACAGAAATAGCTGACTTGCACTTGCATCCCAAATGCAAGGAACACCTTCCTCATTCAGACCTAGCAGGCCTAATTCTGTATCATATTGTAGCTCCATTGCCCTGCAGCAACACAAGAGGCCAAAAATAGCCTCTGGGGAGCAATCTCCAGCATAAGATGTTCATCCCGGACCATCTGTTGACATACCGCAGGGCCTCAATACTAGCTCAGTGCAACTGTCTCATAAACCTCTGCCCAGGGCCCTTGTTGGGAAGGGGCCATGTGTTTGACATATGCAAAAGGAGAGCACTGCAGAGCAGTTACTCTCAGGCAGCTTACAGTCCCACAGGCTAAATTAAACTCAGTACAGAAGACAACAATAATTCATGAAGTGCCCTTTCCCTTCCCTCTTTCCAGTTCCAAAATACTATCTCCTTCCCTCTTGCTCTCTGACTATCCTCTGGCAGACCCATAGTAATCCCTTTTCCTGCAGAGAATTGGGGTGGGACCTGGCAGGGAGCCAGTATCGATGTATTTAGGAGTGCGATGTGGACAGGACTGGGAAGAGAGGAGCAGGCTGTGTCTCTTTCATTCCGGTAAGCTGCTCCCTTCAGAGAGCAGTATGACAGAAAGGAATGCTACTATGGATGGCCCTTACGAAGCCCATGGTTTGCCCCTTCCACGAGTGCTCATATCTCTGTTGGCATCATGTGGTGTGCAGAAGTATAGGAGAAGGAGCTACATTGATGCCTCATTTTCCTTCTGCTGCTTTTTGACCCCTTTTCCTTCCTGCTCAAGCCCTTCTGCACTCACCGCCTTCCCCTTTCCACCTGGAAGTATTATTATCAGAAAAAAGAATGATGCCTAGGAGAAATGTGTGATGGCAGAGCTTCTGTCTGTTTTTGTAGACAGCAGAATAAAGTGTCATGTCTCTACCTTCATCCCAGGGTGCTGGCTTATGATGAAGAAGCAGAAGGTTTTAGGCAGGACTTGAGATGCGATTGCTTGTCTTGCAGATGTGTAACCTCTTCATGGCTTTTGTTCATGACAGAAGCTTTCTCCTGTCTGCTTTTTCAAGTTTTCTGTGGCTCTGGCAGGAATGGAGCTCATGGTTCTCTCCTCCATGGGGGCCCATAATGTGCCTGGGCTTTCATACCCTGCCACTGAAGCGCAAAGCATAGGGTTACTACCTCTATCCATCTGCCAAGCACCAGTAGTTCAGACACTGACTTCAACCTAAATTTACTTTCTCTTCCTCTGTTTGGATGTTTCTATCAGCATAAATCATACTTCTGTTGTGTACAATACTTTCAAAATTTTAAGATTGCTTCAAAACTAGTATAAACACAAGCAGTATCAACTAGTATCAAGATTACTTTTTGCTCTTTGTAAAGACTGTAATTGGTATATTAATGATACAAAATGACTTTTCTTAAATTGTCTACCTTTTTTTGTTATCTTTGGAGGCAAAAGCCATCCAGTAAGACTGTGAGGATTTTTTTATACTTTCTTGATCAGAAGGGAAAAAATAAAGTATTAAACTTCAAAAGAACATAAGGAGATTTCACAATGCAAGATTATTTGACAATGCAATCCTAACTATAACAAATTATTCTGCTAATGTATAATGTAAAGCATACTTAAACCAACACAAAGGTTGATATATCTACACTTCTAGGAGTCTTGGTTGTTTTTTTTTATTTTATTTGCAAAACAGAAGGAAATCAAATAGATTTTTTTTTTTTAATGAAAAATCATTGACACTTCAGTTAACTCTGGGTCAACAAAAGGTTTATCATTGTCTTAAATGAAGTCAGAATCATGCTATTGCAGTCCTGCTTAGTATCATAAAATTGTCAAGCTGACATTTGACAAGCTCTTTGTTAATTTTTTTTTTTAAATTTAAACACATAAATTGTTTTTATAGCTATTTATTCTCCTTTGTGTTTAATTGTAGCCATTGGAATATATTTTATCTTACACTGGAATTTTATTTTGCATTCTGAGGACATTATATTTTCATTTTTTATGCTCTTTGAGTGCTCTGCATTTGTCCAAAAGATGTAAGTATGCCAGTGAGTGACTGCGTGCAAGTTCAGTGTTCTGCTTTCAGGCAGTTTACGACATTCAGTCAGTGTCTCTTCTGAGTAGAGGTTTGCATTTTATTATTACTGTTGTTTGGTAAACCTTCTGACACATTATTGCTAGGATTTCAGGTTAATCCAGTATTATAGCTCTCAGCATTTCTTCATATTTGCTGGGCTTTTTTGTTTGTTTATTATTATTATTTTCAAAGAATAACATGAATTAAATGTGTATATAAAAACATGGTAACTCATAAAACATATCACAGTTGTAGGAAGATAATACTAGCATGAAAATATTAGTACCTACTAGCATTCATCCAACTGTTTGTTAAAAAGAAAGATACTTTCTCTAAATTGGTTATGTTTTAAGGTCATGTATCTCCTTTTAATAGCCTAGTCTTTGAAGGAGCATTCTTCCAGTTGTTAAATTGGCTCTAAACATAAAGTTGATGTGCATGAGCGTGAAATTTGTATTCACACAGATAACTAAAACAAGGCTTATATCTTTTTCCCCCAAAGGCATGTTTTCCCACCTTTATAATGCTTCTACTCTTGAGGCATGAAAATGTGTGAGCCAGGTCCTCAGACTTCTCATATACCTGACATATGGGAAAATCTAAAAACAGAAAATTCTCATAAGCGCCCACTCATTAACCCTGCATCATAAGGTTAAAGTTCAGAGAAGGTGATAATAAACTTTGTTGACAAATTCTTGGCTCTAAGATATGGCAGAGAGAAAGAAGAATTTCTGTGTAAAAAAGCGAATTTAGCAATTTGACAGCAGTTGAGGTCTGAATGCTGTAGCAAATGGATGCTCTCTGAGTTGTAGAGTTATAGAAGTTAAAGGTCAGTCATTCAAACATCAGTTATTTTATTTGACTTACATAATTAGTAGCCATTAGCAGCCATTTCAACTGTCTGGTAATTGTTTATTTACTTTTGCTTCATGTCCCCAGTGCAGCACAAAACAGTCTCAACACACTGATATATCTAGGAGCAAAAAAAAAAAAAAAAAAGTCTACCCTGTAGTTAGAGGTGTCATTGCAGCAAGGACAGAGGCACTTTTAGTGTCTGGGTACCACTAGAAGAATGCTTTGCATTATGAACCTCAGTGCATAGCAGCTGCCTCAGCATGTGCTCATCATTCCTGGTCAGATTTATCCAATTTGCTTAGTACTAGAACAAATATTTCTGTTCCTGCTGAAAACACAGCTCATCCTTTTGTGAACAGAAACAGGGATGCATTGTTCCTCCTGTTTCAAAACACTTATGCAAGATTTGTGGAGATTGTGTGGCAGGGATGACTGATGAGGTAAGTTCTCTGACAGGAAAATGAGCAAAAAATAGAAGCAGAGGCAGTAGTGTCAGAATTGCAGCCTCAGTGGTGCGCTGGGAAGCACAGCCACTTCCCAGATACCCATTCTAGCTCACTCTCTACTTACCTTCTGATACCATGGTTTTGCAGATCCAGAGCAGCCTAGGTCATGAAGACAGTTCAGTTGCCTTAAATGAAACTGTTTGTATACAGCGTGTGATAATCATGAAACAAAAAGTTAAACTTTAAGAACTGAATGGCATCTAAAGCCACGTGACATAGATGCAGTCAAATGTCTCTGTGATAAAAAAGTGTGAACTGAAGTGCTATGCTTTGCTGGTGAGAATTTTCTATGGAGACAGAGATAAAACATACAAATAGCTGGTTCTTTTACTACCAGTAGAAGACTAGGTGAAATAAATGTTTCAGCTCATCATCCTTTATCACTGCAATCTTTTTTCTTTTTTTTTTGGGTCTCACTACTGAAATGATTTATGCTTGCTTCTCTATTTACTGCCATTGCCCTGTATCAGAGTTTAGCCTACACCTTGCTGATTAATTCTGATAGCTGGAAATAATACAAGGAAGATGTTTTTTAATTAAATTTATTATAGGGGAAAGTTCTGCACAAAATTAAGAGAAATTCCATCACCATAACGGTGTTTGTAAAGGAGATCTAAATTTTCCTCCGAAGTGTACACTAACTGCTTAAATCCCCTCACCTTTGACTTCTCCTTTCACCCTATAGTTAAAGATATTGATATGATAATATGAACTAGAAAAACAGTTTTGGCCTTATAATTTCTTCCTTCATTCAAACAGCTATAAAAAATAACTTAAAATAAACTTTAATGTCTGGGTTGTATGTGTGCTTGGAGCTAAAAGGATGATGTTTGAGGATGATGGATGAACATTTTGATCTGTTCTGGCCTTAAAAATCAATGAAATCAGGTCTCCAAGCTCTGGGAGTGGGCAGCTGTGTTTCCTGAGGCAGTCAGAGCAACAGAAAAGCATGTCAGGCCGTGCCTTTTCAGAGCACTTTGAAGGCCATCTAGGGAGCTGTGGTAACACCACAAGTGTGGAGTCAGAGTATTTCTAACACAACACTTTTGGGGATCAAAGTAGCCTGTGAATGCAATACAAGGAGAAGCAGTCCTGGGTATTTCATGAAAATTTTCTTAACTAGCTGATATTGGCAAGGGTCCTACAGGCTAGGTAACTGGTCAGAATGTGAAGTTTCAAGATGAGTAGCTGTCTTTGGGAATGTTTGTCTTTACTCTTATTTGCATCTGAGTTTACTCTGAAAAATCTGGAGATTGATCCAAACTTCAGCCTGCCAGCCCAGACCTGGCATCAGAGCCAAAAAAAAATGGAGGGGCTGGTAGTGACAGTGTGAGCTGATCTGGCCAGCCATATGATGGGAAGAGTGGCACTATGGATACTATCTTAGGCTCTGCCTTGCCAGTAAGGACCTCCTGCCAAATACAGTGGCTGGCCACCTCCTTCAGCCTGGCAGCCACACATTTGTGGACATTATCCCCAAACAACAGAAAGGGGCTAGACAAGCTGAAATTTGGCCAGTTCAGGTGATATGCTGCTTTGCTACCTCAGAGCTCATTACAGGCCTCACAACACTGTCTGGATCTAGGAGATAAACAAGGGAATTTAGTTAAATGTACTGACTTATTAAGAGTGACTTCCTTCAAGATTTAGTGTACTTCGTTTGTTTCTCATCACAGGTAATTGAGGATGATTAAAGATATGAGGGCTGTCAGTTTTCCAGATATTCAGTAATGCTACTGTCCTCATTTCTTAGCTTATTTCTTTTTTAGATTAGTAAGTGATCTGTGATTTACAGCAACATACCATATTTTTAACCTTTTTTTTTTTTTTTTCCAGCAAAGTTGTCAAAGGTGCAGGAAAGCAACTGTGTTTGCAAGTAAGTACACAGCAAATTTCAAATCTTAGTTTAATTCTAGTAGCAGTAGAGTCTTTGGAATCTGAAATACAAATTCTGGTGTGAATAAATAGCTGCTTCCTGAAGCAACTAATCTGAAACTTCCCCAAAATGGATTTATTAATTTCTCCAAACCAATAGGTGGATGCTGGATCAGACAGTATTTAACTTGCGTCATCATATCAGGAGTGAAAACATGGAAAAAAAGGTGATCATGTTTAGTTCATAAAAATGGAAAACTGTGTAGAAGTGTAGAGAGATGGTTAAAAGGATTAGACAAAGAATTAAATGCTTAGAGGAGTGTGCTTTATCAGACTGTGAGTGTCCATATATTTCACATACTAAAAAAAATGATTTTCAAAAAAAGACGGTATATTTAAATAACAGAATAAAGGAAGCTATTGGAAGTAAAATAGCCATCCATTTGAATGTGGAAATACTTTCCAAAAGATGAAAATAGAAGACAACTTGAACTCATCCTGTTAAATGTAGAACTCTAATGAGACATATTAAAAAAAAAAAAAAAAAAAAAAAGATTTTGAAGAACAACTTCATAAAGGCATTGAAATGACTAATAAGAATGTTCTCCAATACCTCAGAAACAGGAAGTCTGTTAGAAAGTCAATGGGCTGAAAGATGATTAAGGTATAAATAGGATATTCCAGGAAGCTAGGGTCATGGCAAGAAAGCTAAATTAACGAATTGCATCAGTATTCTCTGTGGAAGAGATCATGGTGGTTTCCGTGAACCATTCTTTGCAGGGACAAGCCTTAAGAACAGTGTGAACGGAAGACATTTTCAGAGCAATTCAATAAAACGAACAGTAACAAATCTTAAGGTCCAGGTAGCGTTCAACCAAGCATACTAAAGAAGCTAAAATATGAGTGTGTTAAACTACTAATTTCTGAAATCAGCCTTGAAAGCAGAGAAATAGAATGTGGCAAATGCGTTGCTATTAAAAAAAAAAAAAGTTTAAAAAGCAGAGCCGAGGAACTACTGACCAGTAAAATTGATTTCTGTATCAGACAAATTGGTTTAGATCATAGAGAATAGAATTGGTAAACACATCATTTTGTAGAGAGAAAATGGGCCTCGCAAATCCATTAGCATCTTTTGACGAAGTTAATGAGAATCAGGCTCAGGGCATGCTGCCTGCTATAGTGGACTTGAGTTTTCAAAAAGTTGTTTGCATCACCAAAGGTCTTAAAGAAATTAATCAGTCATGGAATAAAATAGAGGATCCTTCACGTGTTTTAATACGTGGTTAGAAAAAAAGAAAGAAAGAAAAAGAAAGATTAGGGATGAACTGCCATCTTTACACAGAGTAAGACTGGGGATGAGCTGAATCCCACATGGCCCTTATTAGGGGGCCAAGTTTTATTTAGACTTAGCAAGGATATAGAGCTGGAGATAGACTATGCTTCGATTTCGTAGCTTTAAAATATTTTCTTTAATCAGGAAATCAATATAATCTGCATACAATTTGCACAGCTCAGTACATTGGCCTTTATGATTACAATGTCATTGCAGGAGCATGTTGAGATTTTGTGGATTAGCAGAGAAAGGAGGAAACAATTCTTAAGTTAGATGTGGCAGTAGTGACAGGCATAGAAAAATATGTCACATTTACTTCAAATTTGAAAGAGGTAGCAGATATTCTTCATGTGTACGTCAAGCAAATTAAATACTAATATTGACCCACCAACACTAGCAAAGACAGTTGTTGTCTGTGAGGATGAGAGAAAAGAAACAAAAAGAAACAAACTGCCAGTCTGTAGGTCAAGATGTTTGAATTATAGTACTGCAAGAAGGAACAATTTTTTTATTATTGAAATCTCAGATTTTCCCAAATAGTTACACTCAAGCAGCTTTATTACCCTATTGTATGAACCGATGCTCTCTTCTATGTTAAATTAAGTGTTCCAAGAAATTTAGGTAAATTGTTTTAGTAGAGGTATATGGAGATGATCTTCAAAAGCTAATCATACTTGGTCACATGTATGAATGGTTGTCTCTGTGGAAATTAAAGAGTGAGCCTTCTCAGGCACTCCCAGATCTCAGCCCAAGAGAGTGAACCTTTGTATCAGTGTGTATATATCTATAATCTTGCTTTGATATTAAATAACTAACATATCTACTTTAGAAATGTTATCATCCTGTTTAGCAAGATGCTTCAAAATATTATCTTTCAAATAAACAGCACTGTAACTGTTGCATAAAATGTTCAGAATTCTGTACTAAGAATCTGTTCACGGAGTGTATTGATACTTAGGATTGTAATTCTAATCTTTTGCTTGCATAGAAGCCATTTTTGGGCATAGTTGCTAGCATGATTATGTAATTTTTACTTCCAAGCAGGTACATAACAGCCTAACAGCAAGGATCTTGTGTAAGAACTTTCACTGGAGCCATCAATAAAGAACAGGTAAATAAATGGCGGTATGTTTTGGTACAGGTTGCATGCATATACACTCTTACACCTGCGTACACACTGTACATCATGTGGGGACTACTGGAGAGCATAATGGTTATTCTGCCTGGGAAAACTGTATGAGTAAATGATTTGCAGAAGTGGAATTAGCACAACTCCGAAGGAACCGCAGCACAAAATTATTATAATAGTTGTAAAAATCCACTTTTCCACACTTCCTATGATGATAAAGTTAGTAAAATGAGCATAAGGATACCTACCACCTTTAAGAATGACTCACAGAGTCACAGAATGGCCAGGGTTGGAAGGGATCTCAAGGATCACGAATCTCCAACCCCCCTGCCACATGCAGGGCCACTGACCTCCCCATTTAATACTAGACCAGTTAATACTAGCCCAGGCTGCCCAGGGCCCCATCCAGTCTGGCCTTGAACACCTCTAGGGAAGAGGCATCCACAACCTCTCTGGGCAGCTGTTCCAGCACCTCACCACTCTCATAGTAAAGAACTTCCCCCTGACATCCAA
>JAOWBP010001760.1:36701096-36725619 GCA_028571105.1 Tragopan temminckii | reverse complement strand
GTTTCAGACTATCTTCTGGTAAAAAAATATTAATTTTTTAAAAAGCTGGTGATTCCCAAGGAAAAAAAGAAGGAAAACTGGGGTCATATCAAAGGCTTTTGCTTAACAGAATCAAAACATTTGATTCTAGTTCTAAATTCATCCCTCTAAAAAAATTGTATAATAAATGTGTCCATATAAAGGAATGAAAAGCTATAATATTGAAACAGAAATTCTACATCTTCTTTTTCAGAACTGACATTATAGCACTCTGATCTTGCCTGGATGGTTAATTTCTCCATGCTTTTGGTTTCACATCTTGCAGCCCTTTCTCTTGCTCACCTGATGATCTCAGGTGCTTTGAGAGCAAGCTCCTCCTTCAGCATACTATTTGTACCACACCTGTAGAACCAGGCAGCACAGAGCTATGGTAATGACTGTTCTCTTTCAAGAGGAGCTTTCTTGGGTGGCCTCAACCTCTGCAAAGGATCAAGCAGGCAAGAGAGAAAATTATTTGTAACAGCAGCACTCATGTTGTTCCTTGTACTGGCTATGAGGCAGTGTCTATGGTGTGGTATTCTTAGGTAATATTAATTACACTAACAGACATATACTGTATAGCTTGCTTAAAACGTGGAAAACCAATGAAATGAATTTGGAGGCCAAATTTGGATGCTGAATTGTTGCTGGCTAGGTTACAGTCCTGCAGAGCAAGCTTTCCAGGAGAAAGGCTGACAAAGCTTTGCAAAAAAACACCTTAAAACTGAAGTTTTAATACTGCACTAGCAAGCAGGGCAGTGATGCATCAGGATGTACTCTGTGCGTGCTGGTGGGTTAACACAAGTGTGAAGCAAATATATTTTGAATGACTTGATGCCAGAGGGGGCACGTACAGCATCCCAAGACAGCTTCAGTGAGACATCTAATGGATTAGATACTGAGGTCAGGTGCTGGGATACCAAGGTCATGCCACATCCTGCTTTCCTTGTGCAGCTGGGTTCTGATAACAGAGCAGTTGGTGGGACCACCCATCAGACAAAGGTGGCAATTTTTGACAGTCTCAAATTATTGCTGCAGCAAGGGAGGTCCTGATAAGATCAGTCAGGCTCTGAAATGATTTAGCTAGCCCTGTTGTTTTTTTTTTCTCCTTTTTTTTTTTTTTCTTCTTTTTTTCTGAGGACACAGCCTGTCTTTTGAATACGAAAGTAGAGAACACTCGTGGAATCTCATACCATCCTTGCAAAGAAACGTGAGGATTGATTTATGGGCTGGATCACTGAGAAACAGTAGTTCTTTGCTCCTTATGATGTTTTCTCGGAAGGTGTGATACCCTCCAGTCAGAGCAGCATGATTTCAGCTGGGTTTCCACAAAAGAAGCCGGAGAAGGGCGGGTGGTGAATGCAGCAACTCCTATAACACAGCAGTTAATAGGACACAAACACATTAATCATGTGACAGATATTGAGTCTAACAGGGCAAGGCAGCAGGTTTTAAAAACAGCCAGTTAAGTTACTACCTGGTAGAAAAAGGCTGACTGCGTGCCCTGAGTTTTATGCCATTAAGCGTAATTAATGTTTTTATCCCCATTTTTTTTTCTTCTATTTTTAAATGCTTTTTACTACCTGTCAGAAAAAAAGCACGCAGTATTGGAACAGAGGGCTTTGCAGAACATTTCCTCTTGATCAGCTGTGGCCTAGTCTTTACCTCAGACATTTGCACAGCACTGCACTGTGGTCCCTCTCCCATGCCTCAACTCCAAGTGCTAGATACAGCTGAACTCGTCCTGAGGGTCACAGCAGAGAAGAGAGAGTCTGCTGTTTTGAAACAGGTTAGGATATATTTCTCCCACCTGGCTTTGTGATCAAAGAAGACCTTATTCTCAGCTGCAACCTAAAAGTGAGAGTCTCATCTTTCATGTGACTCTACAGGCAACTTTAGCACTGTATGCCACGTAAGCCTTTGTCTCTATTATTACGACCCATCCCATTGGGGAGGAAGGGTTGGGCTGATCTTCATTCATAAAGGCAGATGACTCCTTCCCTCCTTCATGTTCTTTATTTAAAGTAACTTCAGTCACTTCAATCATGAAGTTACTGATGCTCCAACACAACTTACTTTTTGTTGCTAAAACCTTTTCTGTATCAGGAGCAATATAAAACAAAGGGAGAAACCACTACTAAATGAACCATTCCCATTATTTTATAGGCTTCCTACACATGCACATGCCCTTCGTTATGAGCCTTTTTCTAGTGCTGCTTGCCATGGTAGGTTTGGATCAAGAGGACAGATTAGCTATATGCGGCCATGTAAGTATTTGTCGTCCTTCTCATATGACAAATTAAGATTTCCAGGATCATATCTCTTGGCCATTACTGAAATAGGCCCTTAGAGTGGGATACAAACGGATGTCACCAGTGGAAAAGAGTCATAAGAACTACCTTCCTGGAGGACATGAAAAGTCCATCTTGCTCATTAATCAGTCTCTGACAGTGATCAAAGCCTGAGGCTTCAAGATGAGATAAAAAAAATATTTGCAATGAACAGAGACATAAATGCACCTCACTATTATATGTTGATATGGAAAAAAAAAAGTCATTTTGACTCTGCACTAATCATCAGCAAATGCCAAGCAATGAAAGAGGAATGGCATAATGGTGGATTCTATTGCTGAGGATCATAAAATGGAGTTTCACAGCCAGGGTTGGCTGTGGCTACACTAAGTACAGCCTCCAGGGGAACGGCTGTGTTTGCAAGATGCAGACCATAAATTTGGGTAAGGTATCTGGCTTGCCTGATAATCACCACTTTCAGGAAAGTTTGTGGTCTGGGCTGAGGAACTTCCTTTACTCTAGTGGATATGATTACTGGTGTAAATCACTGCAGCTTTTTCTGAGCTGATGTAAATGAGCATTGCTCCACTAGAGAGGAGGAAACCATAGTGATTTGCAGCAGCAGAGGATTTGACTCACAGTTTTCAGATGTTGGTTTGTTTTGACTTTCAAAGGTGATTACTGGTAGCAAATTGAATTTGGAGGATCTTTGTATTTGGTTTTATGGTCTCCTGAAGTCATTTGTCAGTAACAATGCTTAATAATGGCTGCTTCGATTTCATGATACTAATCAGATGAATTTTTTTTCTTTTTTCTTTTAATATATTTCTTGTGCTAAGGAGTTTAGGTGAGATGTGCCTCGGAAAAAATTTTTCTAGCAAGTTCTGATATATTTTTCTGATAAGTTATTTTAAATTTATTTTATGTTCTCCCAGCTGTTGCCTCTCTGCAATTTCTCTTCAGATTATACCATCAGAATATACTGCACGTTACAGAGTAACTGAGGGAGATGCCTGAGCTAGTTTTAACTGAGTGGTAGTTTGAAATAGCACTGCTATGTTTCTTCTGGCATCCAAGCCAGTTTAAAGCAGTTGACTATCTCTACTTGACACTGCTGCCCGGGGTGGAGATATACACTTCCAACTCTTAGTCAATTAACGGAAAATATTGACAAACACTCTCACACTTTAACATTTGTTTCTCAGTAGAAAATCCTTTCCTAAGTACATTATGGTGTAATTTCACTAGTGACTGACTAAATACAAATATAGCTCATGCTGTCATCTTTGCTACCCAGTTCTCTTTCTGCAAAGCTCTATGGGCAAACTCAGGACGTGTCATTCACAGGGGTGTGTGGATGGCTGCTGCCACTGGCCTGGCCAAAGAAAATCTTGGCCCCAGTGAACTCACTGACAAAACCATCACTGATTATTCATGGGACTAAATATTTATTGCAGCAGTGTGCAAAGAATGAGTATCCCTCTTTTCTCTTCTAGAAACAGCTGGACTTCTCAGCCAGACTGTCACTTTGAGCTCTGGTGCTAAACAAATCACTCTGTCATCTTCACACTCTTAA
The DNA here is from genome assembly GCA_028571105.1 of Tragopan temminckii. NCBI lineage: Eukaryota > Metazoa > Chordata > Aves > Galliformes > Phasianidae > Tragopan > Tragopan temminckii. The sequence goes on along the minus strand of JAOWBP010001760.1, from coordinate 36,721,734 downwards.
CCAATATATCTCTTCTTTTCACTGTGTGGTTCTGATCATATGATGTCATTATCAAAATTAAGAAAGGCTTTGTTTCTTTTTTTCCGTTCTTGGCATTTGGATTATGTTTGTTTTCAGGGTTTCTTTCCCCAAAAGAATACAGAAAAAAAAAATCTAGGAAAGCATGAAGTTGTCTCATAATTGCCAGAGCACAGATAACTTGTGATGGGTTGAAGTCCACTGGCTCCTCACCTGTAAGCTCTATCTGCAGTCCACACTGAATTCCCTGGAGTCTTTTCCCTGCAGACACTTGCATGCATTAGTTAATTCCCTAATTAGCCCAAATGTACTTCAATGGCTCCGTTTTAGTTGTGTATTCATGCTGAGAAGCAGCTGCTGGGCTGAAATACGCTCTTGTCTCTGCACTAGAATTGTGGTGCGCTTGAAGTCACCGTGGAAGGGCATTCTCATCTTGCTCCCCATGGGTGTCTGCAAAGTCTCCTGGGGGGCTGGGCTGTGACACCAGGTGAGAAGGCAGAGCCCCAGAGCTTCAGGAATGACCCTAGTGGCAGCAGTGACATCAACATCATTCTCTACAGCAGATGAATATTTGTGTCTTAAACCTCAGGAATACCTAGTTTTATATGGTCAGTGGACACAGAAGGGATGATGAGGTTATACAGATAGATCACCCTCAAGAGACTTGCAAATACACCTCCTTATTTCTATTTGCTAGAGAATACAGGAATCATCTGGCATCAGAAACATAAAATTTTCCAAGGCAGCATATAAGTTGGGCACCCAGAGCAGGGGTTCCACTCTTGGTTAACCAATGATCTGTAGGGAAATACAAAAAGAAATGAAAAAATGAAGGAAAACTGAAAAAGAAAAAAAGAAAGAAAGAAAGAAAAAAAGCTACTGTATCTTTTGTCATTCTCAGTTATTTGAAAAAGCCCCAAAACTTTTTTTTGGTAATTGCTATGCAAACATTTTTGATGTCTGTGTAAAAACATCTGGATGCTTACAGTGGCATCTGGACATAAATATTAAAAGATCAACAAAAACCTGATGTAAATTAGCCATGTGGATAGCCATAAAAACCACAACTACAAAAGCTTACTCTGAGTCTTTGGCAGCAAAAGTGAATGTCTTCTCCCTTGTTTTCAGCGTGCTTATGAACTGACATTTAAAAAAGAAGCAGTCTTGACTAACGGTTTTTCTTTTGTTTTGACCACTCTTAATCAGCCTAGAAATTCCCTAGCCTGATTAAATTGGTAGGGAATGTCTCTATGTCTCTCACTTCCTCCCTAAACGCTTTGCCAAATGTTGGGTGTTTTATGGGAAAGTTTTGGCTTTGGTTATGAAATGAACGTTTGTAAAGTTCCTTGTTCTTCTGGATGCTGCCCAGACTTCCACTGAATACTGTGTGAATGCAGTGCCACAAGCTGAGGCAATCATCATGGGCAGTCAATTCCCCATGTTATGAGAACTGTGGTTTTGGTGGACTCGGGTTTTGCTGTAGCATTCGCATTGGGGAGATGAGCTGTGACTAAAAAAGAATGACTCTGAGATCTGCCTACACAGGATGTCTGAAGGGTAGCCCCCATCTGGTTCTCATGTCAAAAAAGTAAGCTAAAACATTAATTCTGTGATTATTTTTCATCTTGAAGAGTCCAGTCTCATGACTTTTGAGCTCCTTAGGTCTGCAATGCTGCAGGTTGTTTTTTTTCCGAAAGTCGCAGTGACATGAAGAGACCTAAGTTCCTTTGCTTTTTAATGAGCATGAGGTGCAGAAAATGAAAGATTTTAGAAGCTGACATGAGTCAAACGTGCAAATTGGTTATATAATCCAGGTCTTTTTACCTTTACTTTTCTCTTGGCAAAAACAGGAATTATAGCTTTTCCCCTCCAGAAGTGAATACATGAAAGACTGAGCAGTGTTAGGATAATAACAATTCATTAATTTTTTTCAGAGAGAACTCAGCTCATCTTGTTCTCATTCTTAATGCGTTCTTCCTAATCTTTTAGTTTGGTTTGTTCTTTCACTGCAGGTTCCAGTGCTGTTTACCTCTTTCTTCGGAGTAGTCAACCGCAAGTTGAAGACATCCCACCACCCAACTAGACTGCTCAAGGAATGGATTTGTTTTCGTGAAGATGTTTCTGTTTCTTTGTCTGCTAAAGACATATGTATTTCGCAATGGAAAAATAAATGTTCTTGCTGATGGTTCCCTGCTGTGGCTGGTAGCCCACTGGGAGATTCTGGGTAGGCTCTACTGCAAGGTGAACAAATGGCTTTGAATGACTCTCAAGAATGGAAACACACAGATATTTATACTTGATTTCTGCCCTAATATTTGGTGAGAACTCTATAATTTAAATAAAAGGGCTCATTTTCCCCCAATTTAATGTCTTTTTAGCAGTGTGGGAGTTATAAACATTATAATAATTTTACCACTTTCATATTTAAAAATATGCCCTCTAAGCATTTACATTCAAGATTTGTTTTTCTTCAGATGTGTAAATAACGCATAGCAATTTGCATCTCATGCATAAATCTTTCTCTTGTTGAATGCAAATTAAAAAAATAATAATAATAATCCAGCCCCCAACCCCCTTCGTTTGCCTCTTTTCCCACATCCTCATATTTATGGCAACTCTAGGTGGCTCATTCCTGCAGGGATAAGTTTTGGGGATTCATATGTGTTTAAAACATTTTCCTACTGGAGTTTTCTTCCACTGTGTAATAAGATGCCTGAAGCTGATTAATGGAGTTTCTTTTTCCAGTCTTAATGAAAATATTTCAGGTTTTATGCATCCTTGATGAATCTCTGTTAAATCACCTGTGTGAATGTGTGCACGTGTGTTGCACTTTCTTGTGATCTGTCCCACATTGTTTCTGGGGACCTTGATGTCCAGTGTCAGTGCTGGCATAATTGATTTCCATTTGCTGTTAAACCAGAAATGAGGCATTTGTCAGGATAAGTTAGGATGGGCTGCATGGACTCACTACAAAATTTGCTGGAGAAAATGTGCTTTGGAAAGTAACTAGAGCCTGCATATACAGGAAGCTCTTTTCTGAAGTGCACTTGACATCTTGTCTGGTTGCATCTTCAGTGTACTTTTACTCCACAGATTTCCTGTGCCGGCGGCTTCTATGCCTATGGATCAGCACTGTGGGGCTCAGCCCACTAAAAATGTCTTCACTGGAGAAGTCTGGCTGCCTTGGTAAAAATGTGCCCAAAATACCTCATTGAATCATCTCCCTCAGCTCAGACCGGCTCTGCTATTTCTGTCTGCAGAGCCCCTTCTGCCTTTCTGGCTGCGGAAGGTGCAGGTGCCAGGAGCAGCCCAGTGCTGGGAGGCAGGTGCTGAGCGGCACTGAGCAGCACAGAACCACCCTAGCAGGCAGTGGGTGAGCATTTCCTCCACGGCCACCTGATCACAGCAGTGCTAATTTTAACATGGTGAGGAAAGACAGGGATGCGATAACAGGATGGTCCCAGCTGTTCATCCCGTGGAGGCGAGCGGCACTTTTATTCTGAGAGGGAAGGCAGGAACTCCAGTTTCTCTGTGCAGGCTGGGGGAGTGAGGAGAGGGGAGTAAAACTTCTGCTAAATTCCTGTTCTGTCTTACAAAAGTGCTTCCAAAGACTCAACCTCTCTCCCCTTCCCTGCAAGATATATTTAGTTTTAAGTTTTCTTGGCTGCTGCACTGATAGCTCCTTACCATTTCCACTGCAATTAATCAGAGTGGGGTTGATTATGCTTTTGTCTGATTGTGTAAATGAGGATCCTTCTGTCTGAGACTGAGCAACCGGCACTGCCCTGCACACAGCCCATCCCTAGCATCACCACCTCCACCAGAAACAGGGAGGGGAGTGACCACCTGCCTCTTCAAATACAGATCAGAGACACTACAGTACAGTGCTTGTGCAGGATGAATTGACAGGAAAGTGAAGTTTTGGATACAAAAATTGTTCACAGTGAAGAACTGAGAGTTCCAAGGAGCTCCAACTCTCCTAACAGCCTGCTGACAGCTCCTAACCCCATTTTACAAAAGAGACAGGAATGGAGGTTTGGGAAGAAATGGTAAAAGCTTTGGCCCAGGATGTGGGGCTGTCTGGGTCACCCTGTGGCAGCCAGATGCCCACTGAGATCAGTACATTTTGGGAAAGCAAAAGCACAAGAACAGCTGTGAGGATGTGTGACACCCTCTATGTTTTTGGAAAGGTCAAGGGAAAGAACAATGATGGCAGGAGCTCCCAGTAGCCATACTGTAGATATGAACTCTACTGTCTTTTCAGCAATTGCTCTTTTCTGGGATGCTTCATAGTCAGCGAATCTGGCCAGAAGATACTTGTCTGTCTAGAGTAAGTATCATTGAATCATACAATGGCTTGGGTTGGAAAGGACTTTAATGACCATCCTATTCCATGCCGCTGTTGGCAGGATTGCCACCCACTAGATCATGCCACCCAGGAATCTCAAAGCCCAGCACTCGAACAGGAGAGACTTGCTGCATAGATTTGTCATCTAAAGTGTGGAGGGGTTACCCAAAGCCTTAAGATGCAGAGCTGAGTGGGGAGCAGACTTGAAGAGCTGCAGTTCTCAATACACCACTCCAGGCACTTGTCTGTAATCCCTCCTTTTCAGTTAGTAGCTGATGATAATTTATAACATTTCCCCTTAGAAAAGCAGCAGAGTGTTGCTCTCCAAAACAACATGGGTCAAAAATCTCCCTGTACCAGCTAAAACTGCAGAAAATCTTTCTGAGGGACAGGCACACAGTGTGCGTTGTTATTCCATGTGCCTGAACACTAGGTTGTGTGGTTTCGTTCTGGTTTTGAACAGGATTGATTAGTTGCAACTCCAATTCAGCTTGTGGAGTGTAACATTTGAATTTGCTGTATGTTTGGCTAGCGGATCACATCCTTAATACAGCCTTACTTGTCAAGCAACCGCTCTGTAGGCAGAGATGAAAGCAGCCAGGGAGAACATGTTTCCTTTGCTCACGTAGGAGAAGATGACAGGTAACATTATCTTGACCTCTGAAAGTCAGAGACAGCTCTGAGAGTGGGTAACTTGAGCCAGGACTTCTGCTCATCCTGTAACAACAACACATGCAGTGCCACAGCTGAACTTGGTGGAGGGGGCTCATTCTATGCCTGTTTTCCCAGCTGACACTACATTGCTCTGGGTCCTAACCCCTATAAAGCTAGAGTTATGTTTAGAATTAACTGGAGAAAGGTATCCTGTATTATTTACAGTTTTAACTATTTTTTCTTTAATGGGAAAGAAAAGCAAGCTGATTTCCTAGCAGATTTTGTGTCTGAATTTTTGGGTGGAGAAGCAGCAGCTCCTGGAGTGAATTACATCTTCGAGTGATGTCACGGGGACCATCACTTCAGGGTTTTATTGCTCCCAAAGTAACGTCCTGTCTGCCCTTTCCCAGGAATCTAGTTTTATACCACTGACAAACAGCAGGGGAGCCAAAAATATTGTCTGCAGAATTCAGTAAACTCAAATAAGTAGATGTGGCTGTAAACTAGGCATTAATGTGTACGTTTACAGATGTTTATTCTAACCCAGATGCAGCTACTGTACCTCAGAGATCTTGCAAACGCAGTGCATAGGCTGCATTACCATGTTCTATTGGGAGCTGACAAAGTCACAGGATGCTATTGTTTCCATCTTATTTTTTTCCCAGCTGCTAAATTACATTATAAGGCACTAAACAGACACTCAATATTTTCCTTATATAAATTTATCATGCAGCAATTACTGCAGTTAAACTCATCGCAGGTATGTGATTGTAAATGGGAGGTGGCAATCAGTATAATTAGAGAAGATGTGCCTGCAAAACACCCTCTGCATTACAATATTGCCCGCACTATAAGCACCCTGCCACGTGATGTGTCCTTTCTCAGTTACACAGTGTACGTCCTGTGTTGATTCAAGCTTGGATTACACAGTAAATCTTGCTGGTGAATTTATAGACTGTCCCTTTGAAGGCAGATCTGTGCCAGCCTATTTATTTAAAGTCCTTTTTTCACTGCAGCGGCATGCTTTTGAGATGTAATACCTTATGTGCAAAATCCCAGAGTGACAGCAGCTCTGGAAACTCATGATACTTATAATACATTACGTATTATCAATAAAATGTTGCAAGACATGTCATAGATCTTATTAACATAACTTTAAATTATGGGTACAAGTTTGACCTATCTGTTGATGGATTAGAAGCAAAGCGTGGATTTTTAAACAGAAGTAAGAAGCTCAGGGCATCATTAAACACACTGTTCTAAGTAAGATGTTTATATCACCATAAAAAGTCACAGCGTACCTGAAAAGTTGGCCACCCCCAAGGCATGATACAAAATTTAAAGAAAACTAGAAATAACTTTCAAGGTTTTTTTGTTTTGTTTTGTTCTGTTTTTTTTTGTTTTTCAGATTGCATTTTCTGCTGCCCCAATATGAATTGTGATTCAAATTGCTGCCAGAGATCCCCACTCCCCCTCCAGGCAAACTGGAGAAGATAAATAGGCTCTGAACGTCCAGGAGACCCCAGCAGTATCCAAACCTTTGGGCACAGCTGAGTCTTAGATTGCCCGCCTACACATCCCATATCTGCATTGAAGTTCATTATGTCAGGACTAGAAAGCGCAGCGACAAAGAGGGTCCAAGCTGAGGATTAGAACTGACTCCTCAGACATGCAGGAGCCCGTACTGGCAGCCTCAGCTGCAGCTTTTGGGAGTTAGATCAGAAGCTGATCTTTTATTACATATTTCCTCTAAAACATCCAGGCAATCTGTGCGCGTTTAGGTATTTTCACTTGTTTTAATCTATGGATATGTATTTTTTATTAAACTGTGGAGCCTTTGCCACATCTCTTTGTGGTGGGCACTGTTGTTCTCACTTTGATACAGGAAGAATTTAAAGCAATCCGTTTAAATGTTTTGCCTAAACTTCTGTAGATTAACTAGGATGGGACCAAGAACAGCTCATAGATGTCCTATTTCCTAGCTCTCTGCTTTACGCTGGAGATACTCCTTTTCTTCTGGGTGTCACTGAGAGTAGCCTTCTGCATGAAATTATATAAAGCTCTTTTTCTCCATGCTTTAGATTTTAAAGCATTGAATTTTGTTTGTAGGATGTGAACTCCTGATTTTGAGGCAGGGTGGGGGAAGTTTCCTAAATCTAATAAGGATGGGAGCTGGAGGGCAAGAATCCTGGAAATGATTGCCGTTTTGCATTATTCTTAGAGTATCATTTCTGGTTCAAGTACAAAACCATGACTGAGAGACAGTTCTGTTGGCCTGGGAGGGAATGGGGAGAGACATTTAAGAGAAATGTGTCTGTCTGGTGAGTAACGTGGTGTGCTATTAATAATGTTTGTTCTATTGGAGGGGACAGTCTTGTGCCATTAATGAAAAAGTTACCTCAGTCCATTGCACATCAAATTAAGAGACCACACACACACACCGCAATCCCTACTCCCTCCCTGCGCACTGATCAGTAATAATTACCTTTTGGGTAGGGGGTGGACAGAGATAACTAAATACTTTCAGGTTAATTATTACTCTCCTGGGCTCAGGAAGATCCTAGCATTTTAATAACAACAACCTTTTTGTGCTGGATGTCCTTTGAGACATGAAATTGGCAACAACAAAAGAGCGTATATCTTTGGACAACAGCACTCTAAGTCATTCTACTGCTTTGTTGTTCTTTTTTTTTAATCTTTCCCAGAGTGATGTAAAAAGCTTTCTTTGACGAATTTAAAAATGTTGCTATTCATTCCTACAGTCTTGTATGCTGAATAAATATAGGCAAAATAAGAGCAGCTTTAGCCCTACACCAGACTTCCCCGTCTCTTTCTGTTAACCTTAAAGTTCACTGTGCTGAAAGCTAATAGCGCCTAGTTGTCAAGAAGCCAGAATAATGACATTTTGTGCCATTATTCTAATGTGTTTTTCACTGTACATTTTCTTTAATTATTTGCATGAGTAACATCATTATGCATTCATGCCAATACAATTCTGATAATTAATTTACATGATGGCAATTTCTTAATGATTTTGATGTCAAAGTTAATAGCAACAGCTGATAGTTGATCTGTTGGTGCTGACATAAATTTAACTTTTAATGTATTAATGCCAGAACCAACAGCAGCCTCACATTATGCTGGAGAAAAATAAACACCCATTGGGTAAAAATTTCAGAGGAAAAGTCTTGATCCTTACCCAAGGTTCATAGGTTTAAAATAGAACCAAGGCCCCTAGACATGTTATATGTCAGATTCTTACTTTATCTTGTTTTATTTATTTATTTGCATCAGTAATATTACCGATGCCTGAGATTTAAGAGATCAAATTTGGTGATATCATGTAATAGCTGATGTTCTCTTGCATCAAGCTAATTGCATATATTATGTAATTAAAAAAAAAAAAAAAAAAAAAAGTATTAATTAAGCTTTTATCTTTCTGGCTCTTTAAACATGAACTCCAAGCTGCACTGCAGTGGGGGAATCTGGAACTGGTGTCTGAACCTGAACCTCGTATCTTGCTTTGTGATTTCAGTTTGCACTGTGTGGTAATGACATCAACAAAGTAAACTTGATGTGGAGGCAAATACTGTTAATGTCAGTAAAACAAGAAACAGATCAATGCATAATAAGGCTTGAAAGATCAATACTTTTAGTACATTTTTATTATTCAGAAGTGATCTGTATATTAAGCAATAACTGCATACTATTCATCTGCTTGCTATTTTTTTTTTTAATTTTATTTATTTATTTATTTATTAGGCTCCTGCTAAATATTACAAAACAACACAGAATACAAGGACATTCTTCAGCCGTTGTCCAGGTGCTCTGACAATATCTTTAGAGGCTTACATACATTTTTATTTACCAGTTAAATAATTTACTACACCTCAATATTGAAAAAATGTATGTGGAACAAATTACAATATCCATAAAATGGTGATGGTTGTTTCCCTTTATTTTTTTAGTCAAAAGTGAACCCTCATTACGTCACACAGTTGCAAACATAATATTTATTTCCCTCCACTTCAGACAGTTAAACGTATAGGTGAAATATTAAAAAACTTTATAAATAAAATTGATCCTGCCTTGTATTTCAACCCTTTCCCCAGTTGGTTTTTCAGCAATTATTATCACTGAGAGAGAGCACATTTCATTTTATATAGCAAGGAGACAATTGTATAGCCTCAATTAGGCCTTCAGCTGATGGAACAAAGAGCTGTTGGTGTAGTTCCAGATCACCTGCTTTTCAAGATGCTACTACTACTTCTTCAGTTTCCACAGGTGAATTTTCTTTCCATGCCTCCATACCTTTCAGAAAAGTTAGGGTGTATAGATGTTTGAAGCCCATTCCCCAAAAGTAAGACTTCTCAGTGGGGCCTTTTGCTGTGCATACCCTGCGTAGATGGACATTGCTGCATTTGGAGACAGCTTTTGCTGAACAATTTTCAAACTCCTGCTTGCAATGACAAAGGAGTAAAAGGAGGTCAAGGTAGGTGAATTGCCTTTTAAACAGCTGCTTAAAACAATTTTCAATTAAAGACTAGCATTGGCTTTAATGAACAGCTGTCCTGAGGCATGTAAAGCATGCAGCTGCATAGAGGACCTTTGACAGAAGCCCTACTTATCTCTGTGAGCTTACAGCAATGCAGCTGTTGCTCCTTACTTTCAGCACACTCGCTGTCTCTGCCCAGTGCAGTATCTGAAAGGCAATGCTGGGCACCTGGCTCTGGAAAGGACTGATGTCTTACCTCGCTGGCACTTTGTAGGAGGAGGTGGGAAGAGGAAGGGATGGGAGAGGCAGCAGGCAGGGTGAAATCTAGGAGCTGGAGATACCTCTGCTAGGAAGAAACTGTCCATTGTATGAGGCTCCTCTGTAATAATGGGAGAAAATCTGCTGGGAGGGAGGCATGAGCAAATCTGAGTGTCTAGATGTGTTGCTTGCACATTTGCAAGTGCATGGGAGGTCTTTGCCCATGCACATGCTCTATATTGATGTCCTCTTCCTCTATTTCTGGAAAGCGGGAGGTGTAATGGCCTAGTGCTTAATTTCTCAAAGGTGTTTCTGGGAAACTGTACTTCGGAAGAAGCCTGTGGGATGATACAGACTTTGTTTACCCAGAATTTTAAGATAGCCTATACAGTGTACCGTCAATGTAGATGTGCAGCTACACATATGCAAACTTCTGTAAATACAGTGCTCTGCATGGTGGACTACAAGAGAAAATCATGGACAAGAGGAGATGTCCAAGATGCTTTGGATTCCAACTACCTTTTGTCAGGACAAGCATCTCATAGCACAGCTGGATGTTCAGACATAATCTGGGTTCAGGTTAACTTTTTATTCTTAAAAAAGCATTAGGCTGAAGCAGCCTACTAGACTAGACTAGATGCAAGTAAGAACACTGAGAAAGAAGGCTGAAAAGAGACTGATACATAGAATAAAGATAATATATAGGTTTTCTCAGAAGTGCTTAATCCCTACATATTTGTCTGTGGTGAAAATCTGGAGATATTTTCCAATAGCAGAATAATTTCATATCAGCACCTTTATTTTTGGATGGAGAAAAGAAAAAGGGAGATTTCTTTTTATGCAAAATTACCCTGTATTAATTAAAGATTATTTTAATAATAACTTTAAAATAATAGTAGTTCATATTACAAGACTTTGAGAAATGAGCAGAATACTAACAGACTGACCTTTTTCCTCTGTCTTCAGAAAACATTTTTTTTTATTGCCCAAGCTGCCTTTGGAAACAGGTTAGTCAAGAACACTTGTCAGTTTTAAGAATAGCTGCTCAACAAGGAGCAGCAGTGTAAATGTTATCTTTATTACAGGTGAGAAGGAAATTTCTTAAAAGCATTTCTGAGTGGTGTTAGTTTTGTGGGTTGATTGTTGGAAGGTACAAGAAATGTGACTATGATTGTGGTTTGCACACTGAGAGGCTCTCCCCCACAACCCAAATGGCTTTCTGGCGTGTGGCATTTCAGAGCGCTCTTTTTTTGCCTCCAAGCATGTGGAATGCCTGGGCAGAAAACATTCTTTTTGGTGTAGGGCTTGTCAAGAATTGGACACAAAATGTCTGAAAGGTAGTGTAGGAGTTAGAAAGGGAGGCTTTAAAAATTCAGATCTGTCTGATGACTGGGAACATTACTAATGAAAATATGCTTGAGTTTAATGCTGAAACTAAATGCCCCGTTGAAGAGAATGACATTTATTTCTTCCTTCCCCAAAATTCATACTGAAGTTTCCATTGCCTTAAATCTGGCCCAGCTAACTTAGCCTGTGAGTCAAAAGCTGCTCCCTACACTTCACATAAACACCCACACCCAGCCAAAGGCATCTCATACTATCTTCCATGTCTTCAGCCTTCCAATTATTTGCTACACCCAGTTATGATGGGTCATCTTAAATTAGCTCCCCAGTGACTCAACATTTATTAACTGCTCAGATGCCAGGAGTTTGGCGTGAGCACAAAGGCCAAGGGCCTGAGCCTTTACAATGGACACTGTTTAGGACACAAGTGATAAGAGTCTTTTTGCAGGCTGAAGCATGGCAGCAGGGTGTCACCTGGGGTAGGGGGTGCTGCTGGAATGTCCTTGTCACCCTGAGGTCTCTGTTTAGTTTGACCAGGGGGCTGTTGGCAGCTGTTCTGATATGGCCCTGACAGAATGAGGGAACTCCACATGCTGTAAAGTGACTGAATCTCACTGAAAACAGCAGACCCTTGTCCCTCGGCTCCTGGCCGTGCCAGCTGGCTTCTCGCCTTTTGGGAGTGGTGGATGCAGAGCCTGGGCCACCCCTGGGCTCTGCAACCACATCTCTCTCCCCTGGGTTTTCACCCCTTTGCCCTGCCAGCCAGGACCCTGGAGGGAGAACAACTAAGACCCTGAACACCACTTGGTAATTGCAGTGCTTTGTTCACAAATGCAGTCCTCCAGCATGGAAATATGGAGCGCTCCAAAGGAGGGGGTGCATCTTGTTAGCAATGTCCTTTGATATGGCTGAGCTGTGGACTTTGAGGGAGATGGAAGCAGCAGTCCTCTACTCATTTTCTCTAATCTGTTGCAAGCTCGGGAGTGTGACTGTGAATATGATCTGAGTGCTTTGGTCCTTAGCGCAAAAGCTGCTTTCTGCAGAGGTAGTAATTAGTCAGTAGGCAGCCAAGCTACTAAGTACAATGCTCATTGTTTCTCTCCTTGACAGCTAGCTCAGACTGGTTATTAACACAAAGAAAAGCTTTCACTTTGAAAGTCTTATTGTTCCCTCTGTCTTCCACCATTACATTTCCTCTGCAGAAACCAAGCTGAAACCCTTAATCTGCAGCTGATCTCGTAGAATCTCTTTAAGGTGCCATCTGACATGCAGGTCCACAAGTCTTAGACTGGACTAAGATCAAAAGAAGCAAGTGGTGTGTTTTGGCGGAGCTGCTCTCTGAGTTCCTCTTGTACACACTGCTGCACGTTGAGCTGGGTGAAGGTTCTGCAGCAGAAGTTCCACATTTTGTTCTGAAATAGCACTGTAATGATAGGAAACTTATTTCGCTTGGAACTTGTTATCAAATAAAGATCGATTGTGCTGAATTTGTTCCGTAGCCAATTGGATGTCTTCAGTCTACAGACTGCAAAGACATTTCACTGTAACTGGATAGTAACTAATGCCCACTTATTCTGCTGTTTCGTCACCCAAGGCTCTGAGCTATAGATTTTACAGACTAATTCTACCGAGCAACATGTTTTTAATACAACAGACATTTACAGTCTGAAGTACCAGAATACATAAAACCTTAAAAAATATCCTGTTTGACTCCTAAATCATATGATTTTAGAAGGAGTTGTGTATTTTTTTTCACCCACTTTAGACTTACACACATACAGTATTTCCAATTGTTTACATATGTTAGAATCTCTTGCATTTAAATAGCTCATTATGCAAATATTTACAAAATACATGGATATTTATTTTTACTGTACCCTGTATTCAATCACTGAGCTGAGATTTAATGTCTAAACATCGTCTGCAGTGTCGCATGTGCAGTAATGAATTATGAGTAATTATGTACTATATACAATTATACAACAAAAATTACAGATTCAAAAACTACTAACACTGCAAAGCCAAGCACTAATATTCACGTAACGCCAGAGTTGAGGTACAATTCTAATTCAATTCCCATTTATAGACGTGTGTCATAATTTATTACTTTATTTATATAAAGCCTTTATTGGTCAGACTCTGGTGGTCTCAGAGAGCTTTCAGTTGTGGTGGGTGCATGACTACATCTCTGGCCAAGGCTCTAGGCTCCAGCCAAGTCTTGGGATCAAACCAAGGCCAAATTTGCAGTGTTTCTCAGGAAAGAAGTCTTCCCTGGACTTGGTCACCTAAGCAACAGACCTGGCTTAGTGAGCATGTGTCTCATTTTCCCATCCCAATTGCAAGAGCTCGCAACAAGAGAACACCCTGCATTAATTTACCTCTCAGTCCAGAGCCATGCATAGAGCAAGACTAATTTTGCATTTGAGACATCTGAAAGAGCACTGTGTTCTCATATAATCAAAGCCTGAGTTTGAAGTACATTTTGTTGAAAGGTTTTTGACCGGAATACCTTCAACCAGGAAATGCTGCTTTATCAGAACTGAAAAGTTTTGTAGGAATGTTTTGCATATGATGATATTTTTAACAGGGAAAAAAAAAAAAAAAAAGTAAGCAATTCATAGCTTTCAGTGCAATTATTTCATTATGAATCTCATTTCTTTTCCTTTAGTTTAAGAGATTGTCATAGAATCAAAGAATCATAGAATCACAGAATACCCCGAGTTGGAAGGGACCCGCAAGGATCACTGAGACCAACTCCTGGCTCTGCACAGCACCACCCAAAATTCAAATCATATGTGTATCTGAGAGCAGTTCTGAGAGCACTGTCCAAGCACTCCTTGAACTCTGACTCTTGGGGCTGTGCCCACAGGCCTGGGCAACCTGTTCCATGCCCACCGCCCTCTGGTGCAGACCGTTTCCCTCACCCCCAGCTGCCCCTCCCCAACACAGCTCCATGCCGTTCCCTCGGGGCCCTGTCGCTGTCACAGAGAGCAGAGCTCAGCGCTGCCCCTCCGCTCCCTGTGAGGAGCTGCAGCCACCATCAGGCCTCCCCGTAGCTCCTCTGCTCTGGGCTGAACCAACCCAGGGATCTGAGCCCAAATTGTCTAATTTGATTAGTAGGAGGATTATTAGAAGTATGTTTTTAATGGACTTTGTGCATGCACAATGCTTTCCTATATTCTAAGAAAGCAAATAAATTCCAGAAATTTAATTTCAGCACAATGTATGACTGCTATGAGAGTGATACCCAATCTAAAAGTATTTCAAGTGCATGGAGTTCTCAATAGCCATCATAAATTTCCAGATTAAGTTGAATGATCTCGTTCATAGATGCCATCCTTAGTTCCATTTATTGTATTGCAAAGGGTTTGCCCTTGGAAGTATTTTTTCACTGAAAACAGTAACTGCATTTCATTTTCTGAATTAAAAATAATATAGAGAGAGAGGATTTGCAAGATAAAAGGAGAACAGCTGAAGCCAATTTTTTTAGTGTTAGCTGAATCAGTGATTAATATAAATAATTCAAGCAAAGATTATGTCTTAAGCTAATTTATAGCAATATGCAACCTGCCTCTTAATAAATGCCAGACTAAACACAAGTTTTCTTAAGCTGGGGACAGGTTGGACTAGAGTAATATCACTTGGGTAAAGATTTCCCAGGCTGTTAAAATGAATTTTATCCTGAGCCTTTTATTTCTAGTTCACAAAACTCTTTATCACTTCCTGGGGTTCTTATGTTAATTCACTTGCAGCTCAGCACACTGTGACTATAGAAAAAGGTAAAGCAAAACAGTGATGAAGGAGATTATCATGTAGACAAGCTGCAGGAAATATTGAGAATCTTATTAAAAAGCAATGCTTTCATAATGTTTCCTATGAAATAACTAGTGTTTTGCTAGTGTCTGACATCCTGATAGGGAAGCTCAAGTTCATTGCTCAGATGCTGCCTATGGAGACATTTGGAAAGACGTGTGCTCGCAGCAGGCAGGCTCAGAAGCATAACCTGGGCAGTAAGACACCCACCTCCACAAAGGACACAGCAACAACAGCTTGTTTAAATGTAGACTTGACTGCTTTTTCTGCAAAATATTAATTGGCTGGATAAAAGGGGCCACAGTGGATTTCCATAGACCCTTAGTCTGAGGTGGCCACAACCCTTTCCAATCTTTTTAACATTCTCTTCCTTAGGAGGTGCTTTTTGTGGATCTTAACAGAGAAATCAGCTTTTGATCTTCCAAGGACCGAGATTCTTGAACAACTTTACTACAGATGTAATGGCAGCAAGAAAGCTTGGAGGGATTATAAACTGAATCCCAACGCATTTATGAAAGGAATTATAGACCAGCTTTCCCTGCAATAGCAGCCAACTGTGATTGGTGGTCCAGGAGTTTCCTGTGCTTGCCATTCAGAAGGTCTGTTGTCTTTTCAAAAGCTTCAGCTTTGAAACAGAGGCGAGCCCAAACCAAGCTTTCCAAATGGAGGCCAACACAAGCTAGGTGAGGCATGGGTTCTAAGATGCAGGTTTAGGGGTCAGACATGCCAAGCTTTGTTGAGATATCAGTGGAGTTCTGTGTCTTCTGCTGAATACTTCTAGCACTACCTTGTTCTCACCATGTGGTCTTGGGAGAGTCAAGCCATGTCCACATTGCATTTTCTCATCTAAAATAATGGGAGAAGCATTCCAGAAACCACTGTTATTAAGGCTGTGATGGTAAATGACTCTGAGGTGCTTGAATAAAAAGCAGTCTCTGTGCAAATCCAGTAAGTCTGCAACATGAGTGCTGGGAAGGCGAGGACCCAAGCATTTTTACAACCTCACCTTCCCCTGCTCTGAACAGGCCCTCTCTGCCCACCTCTCCCATTATTGTTCCATACAAGCACTGTTTCAGACAAGAAGCAGAATGCCTTTAAAAAAAAAGAGAAAAGGGAGTGCAAAAGAATGGAAACACCTATGCATTTCACATGTGATTTTCACCCACTTTGCCACATAGCTGCAAAAATGTTGTCTTTATTTATATATAAATACTTTTTTTTTTTTTTTTTAAACACCGCAACTTGTAAATAGGAAATGAAGTCACAATCCTCAAAATTATAATGGCAGGCACACAAAGACACAGTTGCTGGCACGGAATTCAATTAACAGATAGCAATCACCCTTGGGTGACTGTGTGAGGTGGAAATATACAAGCATGCTAATAAGTAGTATCTTAAAGCCAAGGCGTTTATCAGCCAGCAGCCAGACACGGGCATAAGTGTGGGCAGACAGCATTGCTCTGGGATATTTTATAAAACCCGCTCTCTTCATTTGAGGATTTGTGTTTAATCATTTGGTAGCATTTTAGAAACATCCAGGCTGGGAAACTTCTCAAACGGAACTGCTTAGGTCAGAAAACGTAAAGTTATTTACTGATACTAAAATAGCCAAAGGAATAGAGTGGATTCTAGGTAATATTAACAAAATTCTTTGTTGCCATATTTTTGACCTTTTGAGTTTCTGGGGTATGCCTGCTACGTGAATCACAGCCTTATCTTGGGCAACATGCAGAAGGCATTCATTAATACTGAGAAAGTAAATCATTGAACTGCTATTTTGAATTAAAATATTAACTTTTTTTTTCTGGGTTGAAAGTCAAAAACTAAAATAATTTTCTTCTGGGCTTCTTGATCTTTAATTTGCACCTCATTTGGGGCTTTCAAAGGCTCCAGGGAGGCCAAGATTTGTCATCCACCAAAAAATGTTTAATTTAAACTTCCTCTCAGGGCTGCCTTTGTGTCACAGCAGTTGGATGAACTCGCAGGCCTGTTCTTTGTGGTTAAGGACTTCTGCTTGGAGGAAAGAGCAATCCAGAAGCAAAGTTGTGGCTTTCTTTATACGGAGGCAGTTGAACTCATTAGGATACTTGTTAGAATCTTCATGCAGAAGAAATGTTAACTCATGGTGGGGGTACATTCCTGGGTAACTCTCTAATGTTAAAGCATTCATTGAATGAAAGTGGCTTGAGGCAGGACAAATGGAGGCTGGCCAGCTTGGCCATGGGACATGTAGGAAGCAGCATGTGTGAGCCATTAGCGAGGAAGTCTAGAGGCTTTTGGCTGGGGAACAAATAGTGTTGCTGACAGATATTTATTGCTTTGCTTTTGGTTTCGCCTCTGCTTTCAGAGGACAGACTAGCCTTCTGTGGGCATAAGCCCTGCTGCAGGGCTGGTGGCAGCACAAAACCTGCTCTGCTTGCAGTCTTGTCCACCATGTCAGCAGCCCCAGGAGCTGGGAGAGCTTTCCTCAGAGCACATTGCTTCAGGAAGCTGGGCTTTCCCTGTTACTGGTCACACTGTCTGCTTGACTTAGGTTTGAACATTCTTGATGGACCATGCAGGCTATGGTGACCACCAAAGGTGAAGTGGTAGCTAAAGAAATGGGGAGGTTGCCTGATGTACACGAACTTAGCAACTTGGCTTTGCCAAGAGGCTTGTAAAAGGCAGATGTGGGCTGAAAAAAATATTGAGGACAGGTTGTGGGCATGCTAGAAGTACCCTCTAGCAAATACTCTTGCTACCTCTTTCTTTGCCTGGGTTTCATGTGATCTACAAATCAGTGGCCAGTCTCCTCTGCCAGCCATTTCCCAAACTGCTGGCATGCAGCCCAGCTTCGGCTGTGCTCAGGAAGTTGTGAAGTGGCTCTGAATAGCTGCTGTGAAGCTGTCCCTGCACTGCTCCTGTCACAAAGAGTTTTCAGTGCCCGCCTCACTAATGGATGGGTTTCTCCTATACAGAACACCGAACAATGCAGTGATACATTCAAGTTTTATTAATGTGAGTTTAGAGTGGCCGCATTATTCATAATGGCAATGCTGCAAGAGAATTGTGCAGTTCATCCCAAACTGGAGACTGTAAATCCTGTAAGCCACACAGCACCATCGAATGGTGTGTTTTCATCACTTATTTTTGCAGGAAAGCTATTTGTATTCCCTCCGTATGTAAACCCAAGCTGTCTTAATATTGCAAGCCCAAACTGTGTTGGAGGAGGTAATAACAACAACAACAAAAAAGCCTCTAGTACATTTTAGGAAACTCCATCATAACACTGTGATATTAAGACTTAGTACCTGCTGCCATGTTAGTGGGGAGCATGCAGTGGGGCTAGGTGGTGGGCACCAGCTGGGTGCTGCTGGAAGAGCCTGGCTCTTGCCCATCTGCAAGTTACTGCAAGGGAGTCCTACACTTGGTTTGGGGCCAAACATTTCTCTCCTTTCCTGCAAATCATGCATATGCGTGTCTTGTGTATGTATGGGATAAGGAGAGACTTTGTTTTTCTTCTGGCTGAAGTTCCTTTTATAGATAGCAGCTGTAACAGCAGGAAGTGTGTGAAGTGTGCTTGGTGGAGCTATGCTGGTGGGCAGGTTGGAAGTACATTGGTCAAAAGTTCAAGACAATTGTAATTTACTATGAGGATTACACATCAGCTGCCTGATATAAATAAGGCTTCACAGGCATCAGGGAGCAGTGCAAGCTATATGTCAGTTTGCCTCCATGCTTTACTGAGAAGGCTGTCATCAGCGGACCTGGTGTGGGTTCGCAGTGAGAGCAAGCAGCTGCTCAGGAAGCAGTGGCCTCGCTTTGTGTAGTCAGCAGGTGACTGCTGGAGAGATGAAGCTGACTTTTCTGTGCTTCTGAACCTGACCCAGTGACCCAGAAATGCAGGAATCCACAATCTATTACCAGACTTTGCAGCTACTGACTCTTGCAAAATGCCTGTCCCTGTTCCAGCAGCCTCTGTAGGCCTGGAAGCCTGGCAGTGGCTGCTCACCACCCACAGCCTGAGCACAGCACTTGTTAAGGGAAATACTCATTAGAAGAGCTGTGTATATTCTCTGTGGTGAGTGTTAGGACATGACTCAGAACCAGTGGCTCAGGGGAGTTACATAGCAGCCAGTTGTAACTTTTGCAGAAAACACTGCCTGAAGTTGAAGACGCTCCCCTTCTCTCCTTCATCCACACCCTCTTGGGTATGGCCTTTAAAATAATTAACCCTGGGCTGAGAGGGACCTCTGATTTCCCAAGCCTTATGGCTGAAGCAAGCCCTCTACATGCCAGCAGCTGCTATTGGCATTAACACTGGGAGTGCTGAGGGCAGCTATAAAAGGTTAAACATATTGGTAGAAAAGCAATAGCATGATGCCCCCTTCTCCTGCTTCCCTCTGCTTCTGAGGTGGGAAATGGTCCCGAGGTGCATAAAGTATATAAGTTAACATTTCTTCAGCTCAGAACACATGCATTTATGCAAGAAGCTTTAAGGATATCTTTTATGATCCTAGTGTAGCAATGCTCCTCTTCATTCAGTGCCTGGAAGAGAGGCAGAGGATTCTGGAGTGTTGGTTATTATGCAAGGCATGTGTTTTAAAACGTTAAGTACCTTGATTGTCTCTCACATAGCTAGTGCTGTCAGCAGTTTTCACAGGGCTTTTATGTGCCTTTTTTCTCCCTGAGATACCTGTGTTCGCTGTAGAACTGATTCTGTTTCTGAAGCAATTCATTAAACATCTTCAGTGCACCACTTCTGTGAAGAGGTCAATTTGTTCTTTCTGCCTAGTGATGCAAAACTATGGGCTTCAGTGGGTAAATGCAAGTATTAGATGCTCTTCTTGCTGTTTAACTTATGGCTTCCTTCAAACTATCTTCTCCAGCAATCCCCTCTTTTAACATATGCATTTATTATTCACGAAATGTGGAAACTGATGCTACCATATCAGTGTAGGACAGGTACAGTTGGGTGGTCTGGCGTGCATAGAGTAATCAGCTCAGCCTCTTCTGGAAGAAAGGTTTTTCTCAGGGCAGTGAATGGAACTGCTGAGTCACAGCCTGAACCACTCATTGAGCACCTGCAGAAAGGACCCGGTCAGCGCTGGGAACACAGGTGAAAGCAATTCAGCTGTGTGACTGGAAGGGATAAAGCCTGGCTGCACCTCTCTTAGACCTCATTTTAAGGGCTGACTGTCACTAGGAAGGATCTCTTTCTGGAGATCCCTCCTTGGTGAAGGTTTCCCCTGCAAACCTGGAATCTTCTGATATAGGTGAGCAATCTTCTTTCCTTCTTTTATAGCACCTTTCTATAATGCTAGTCCTTCTGTCATCGCACCTCTATTGTAACACCTTTCCCATTGTATTGATCTGTCCAATTGCTACAGGCAGGAATAAGCTAGTTTTTTTTCTTCTAGGTTCCTTTGTTTTTCTGACAAGGTACCAGCATGGTGATGGGTTGGTACATGCCTGTGTGATGAGGCTCCTGGATACCACCAACTTGAAGGTGGTTCCTAATGAGAGTCCTGCACAAGCTGCTGGATAGCCTCTGGGTTTTTGTCTTCTCTGAGACTGCCTCTGGTAGGTAAAAGCAGGGCTCTGGAAAGGAGCCTAGAGCCCAAAAGCAGTGCTCTGTAAACTTTTCTCCCTCCTTATAGCTTGAAGTTTGAAGGCATCCGTAAGTCTTCAGTTTTCTGTTAATAATAAATCTCCACCCCTCCCCCCCA
>JAOWBP010001760.1:36651344-36691176 GCA_028571105.1 Tragopan temminckii | reverse complement strand
TCCAGGGATGGGGCATCCACAACCTCCTTGGGCAACCTGTTCCAGTGCGTCACCACCTTCTGTGTGAAAAACTTCCTCCTAACATCTAACCTAAAGCTCCCTGTCTCAGCTTAAAACCATTCTCCCTTGTCCTATCACTATCCACCCTCATAAACAGCCATTCCCCCTCCTGAAGGTATTATGGTTTCTTGCTGGATCCAAATATTTGATATTGATGCTAGATGCTGTGGCTACAGAGCTGCTAGGTTAGCTATAAACAGTACCTGGTCAGGTGAGTTAGTGAGCTATAAGGTCAGAGGCCATAGTATTACCTTGTCTGTTCTGCTACCATTTTGTCTACCATTATACAATGCAGCCTGGCTTAGCCACATCACTGACCTCAGTTTCATTAAATGGCAGTTTTCTTGCCTGCTGTAAAAGGCTCTCATAACAAAGTTAAAAACTGCTGTTGATAGTTTCCTGAGTTACTCTTTTTATTCAGGGCAAAGCAAGTAGAATCTCCTTCAATTTCTTTGCAACTTCCCCTTCTCCTGTTATGTTTTAACATTTTCACTATCCTCTGCTGGCTTGAGTTGGTTAGGGAATCAGCTTCATGCTTGCTAATGTAATGAATGCATGTTTGACACTGTTGCAGCCTTTCTGTAGAATTTGATTCTGACATAAGCTGGTGGGACAGGCTGTCATTTGTCACTCTTATGATGTTTTCCTTGTGAATGAGTTCTTTGGTATCCTTTTGCCCAAAGGACCATCAGACACTCTTCTCTCACCTGCTCTGTTTTCTTCCAGTGCTTATTGCTCTGCTTGTGCTAATGCAGAGAGACAGTCGCTATCCTTTAGAAATTTGCAAGAGGCATTAACCTAAGGCACTGACACAAGTATTTTTGTGATTCAAAGTAGACATTAAACAGCTGAAGTAGGAGGGGGGTGGCCATACCTATGAATGAAGCTGGTGCACTGTGGAAACCTTAGCTAATTACTTCTGGATGAAGAAACCTTCAAGGTCTGCTGGCTAAGACATTGGAGGCTGTTACCTGAGCAGTTCCCTGGCCCCAGGCAATGAGCTAGCACAGCTTCCAGCCTGTGCCAGACCATTAGCTGCAAGCTACTAATATGACACATCCCTCATGACTTGTCCTCTAAAGTCAGCACTGGATTCAGTCCCAGACCCAAGCTCCTACGTCATGTGGCTTTTTCAGATTTTCAGTTTTTTTTTTTTTTTTTTTTAAATTAGAAACAAACCAGCACATGCCAAAGCCTAGCCATTCCTTCTTGTTTTAAAACAAAAACAAAAACAAAATCAAAACCACAGCTGATCCAGCAGTGCTTACTTTGGTATACAGCAGTACTGGTGAGAGGTGTGACCAAACCAGAAACCTCACTGTAGTGCTGATGCTATGGCCCAAAGATCTGTGAAGCTCTTCCAAAATTATTTCTTGAGAAGGCTGTATGAGAAAGATACAGCAGGCCCAAGTGCAAGATTTTGTAGAAATACCTCCACAGGCCTGGAGAAGTGTTGCCATAAATAAAGAGCATAAAGAGTTTCCTTGGCTGGAATGAGAGGGTAACTGCTGACATTACTACTTAACTTAGAGGTGGTAAACACGTGATTAAGATTTTCCGTCTCCTAATCATGGCCTTGCCTGTCCTATTACTGTTTGCCCAAGATGAAAACTTGAGGTAAAATTTGAGTTCCAGATCCCAGCCTCACTACAATATCTCTTAGCACCACAAGTTGTAGGACTTGTAGTTTAAAGATCAGCACCATTGGCTTCTGGCTGATATAGCAAACACTTATACCTCTCTGCTCATTTAAAGTAGCAAAAAGCTATTTTAAGCAGGCACAAGCCTTGTGCAGGAAAGCTCACACAACACTGACAACTCCAAAGCAGAGGAAGGGCAGCTGAGATAAGCAAATGCAAATGATCAACATCCCAAACAGCTTTAAACCACCATGGCTTTTAATCTCCTGGTGTAATGAGAGTGTCAGTAGACTCCTTCCTCTATCTGGAGCGCCATTGGGAGCATCATGCTGGGTCAGGCCATTAGCTATGGGTATCTGCGGAAAGCAAGCCCACACGTGCCTTGGGCTGTGCTGTAGCAGGTCAGTGGAGGAGGAGAGGAGGTACTCACTGGGCTGCAGGACAGGCCAAGGTGAGCCTGGCCAATACAGCCTCCAGCCACCTTGACTACTGCTGTGTTGGAGCACCACAGTTGCCCTTGGGGTTTGTTGTTTGACTGTTAACCCCTCTGAAATATACTTTTTTATTTTTTTAAGAAAGAATATCTGCCCTGGTCTGTAGGGTTCATCCAGTCTTTCCTCTTTGAAAACTTCAGCTTAATAAATCTCCCAGTAGCAACACAGGGAACGTGGAACCATACATATGCATACTGGCTTCATTTGAAGACCTGTCACTCACACCATACTTCTAACAGTCAAACAATTTCAGCAAAAAGTGCTTTTTTATTATATATTATTTTTGCTAACCTGTCTTAGCAAACCAGTAAAATCCATTCTCCTTTATACTACATAAAAATGCCTCACACAGAGATAGTACTTAGCTCACCTCCTCCATGGAGAGATATTCCCACCTGACCATGCCACATCTCCTTAATTCTAGGAGAACCCATCACCTTCTGTATGGGTAGCAGGTGGCAACAGGTGTTCCAACTGTGGTAATTCATTTGTTAAGTATGGAAACAGCTGGGCCTGCTTACAGTCTTCCTGTTATTAGCTATTTGTTGCCATTCCTCAGCAACCATCTGCAATTAAGCCTGTGGCTGAGTTTATGCGAGAGCCTAGAAGAGATCTTTGGATGCTTTTCTCTAGTAAGTGAAAGTAACTTGGTTGAGTTGGGATGGAAAATAGCTTCTGTAATTTTTCTTACCAGCTCTGTTGTGTTATTATGGACTTCAGCAGAGGTGTAATAGTTGATGGTGGGCATGCAAGTAATGCTCTAACCTTGTACAGCTGTTTCTGCAACAAATGATGGTGAGTTACAAAGGGAAGGAATTTGATCTTATTCCAGTCTTTTCTGAATGTACTTATGTTGCTATTTAATCTTCCTTTGGGTTTTTTGGTACCTAGGATCCTTTGAAGTTCAATTATATTGGCTTATTCCCAGAAACTTATTGACTGTACTGTTCTTTCAGCACCATCATGGTTTTCCACCCAGGACAGTTGTTACAAATGCTTGCACTATTTTAGTCTGGCTTTAGCAGATTTATCAAGTTGTCCAAGCTTACAGTCTAAAATTTTCCTATTTAAATATGTCTATTAATTGTTGTCAGCATCTCCTGAAGGAGGGAGCAGACTGCCTAGGTTTGCTTTTTGCCTCTGTGGCCCCCAACTGGCTGCTGGGATAATGATGTGGGATAGAGAGTACTGTAAATAAGTAACCCTCTTATAAGCCTCTCTGCATCAGCAGGATATTTCATTGCTTCTGGTTGCCCATTGGTTTGAGTAAGGATCTCCACACCTTCCTCAGTGGAAGCTCTCATCTTAGCTGAAGAGCGTATCTGAGTTCCACATTATTCATGGCTTGAACAGCATGAACTTTGAACTGAAAGAGATCAGGAAGTTGCTTGGTGAGCCTCAGGACAAGAGGGTGTGACAGACTCTCAGTCTTTGGATGCATTGCTAGTGGGGAAGTGAGCAGTCCAGTCCCAATAACCAAGCATCTACTGTTGCCCTGCTTTAAATGGTATTTCAGAAAATAATATTAACCTAAGAAAAGTTTATCTTCAGGTTATGTTTACAGTCTACCAAGTGTTTTGTTGTCTAGATATCCAGGTTATCTTCTCATGTGCGTACATTTCGGAGTGCTACTTCACATATATATATATATTTTCTTTTGCTATTTATATTTATATACAGGCTTCCTGTAATATTATTCATTTTTTAAAAAATTAAAAACAGTCTTTTTTTTGTGTGTGCGTGTGGCAGTTTTCACAGTTTTTACAGCTGCTACTTTGCTTGGGTCAGGCTGTAGTCTTTCTTTAGAAACCCAGTGTCTCAGAGAAGTTATAGGCCTATCAAAAATCGGCAGTTTAATTTTATAGACACACCTGTGAATTTAATTCTCTGTCTGAAACTTTTTTTAAAGTCCTTAAAGGGTCATTCCAAACTCAAGAGAAAACTATGATTGCATCATCTTGGTGTACTGCATGCTATATTGACATAGCGAACCTGGCAGCTGAATATTCATTGATCCTGAAACCTTGCCAAGTCACTTGTAATTCCAAAAGGCACTACATTTAAAATGAAAAGTTCCCTTTATGATAAAATCCCACTTCCTTAAAATGTACTTTATTTCTTATTGCTGTCATCCATTTGTAACTGCCAACACCTGCTAGTAAGATCAAGGGTAGTCAGTTTTTCCTGATTGAAAGAAACTTCAGTGAACTGTAAACTCAAATTCTAGGATATTTTTTCCCCTGTGTTCCCCCACTTTATTTTTGTTGTTATTTTAAATTTGAACCTGAAAACCAAACGAAGTTTTTTTGTTTTTTGTTTTTTTTTATAAAAAAAGATTTAGGCTACATGAAATCAGCTCTACTCTCCTGATGGCTATACAGAAGAGAGAAGGATTTTTGAACTGCAACAAACCTGACGTCTAGTGCAGCCTCACAGCTCTGCTTTTAAGGATGATGCATTTGGAACTATGATTATAACATCTTGCACATAAGAGCAGTACTTGTTCTGTGGCTTAACCCCAAAAAATTTTCTGGTTCATCTAGTAAGATGAGAAAAATGATCAATTGTCTTGAAACATACAAGGCAACTTTAAAATCCACACCCTTTATAGACTGTGTCCTAAGTCAAGTCGAACTTGAAATTTATCAAAGTTTGCAAGATGTAAAAGAAGAACAAAATACAAAAAGAAAGTATGTTTGTCAACACAGGCTACATAAATGTAGCATGGCCATGACTAGGTACAGTAAGTCACTTGATCATTGTTTAAATTGTGACTAAAACATTTTTGTTTTACAATGGAGTGAAATACTGCAGGTCTCTTAGCGTGTGCTCCTTTTAACCAAAAGCAAAAGTGTTTACAAGCCATGGCCGAGTCTATTTGAAGAACTGATAGCTTGACTAAATAAAAATACCTGAGATCTCTAGACTCTCTATTCTTTTGGATATTCACTGCAATTTTGTAATTTTTGGCAATTTAGGAAAGGTAAAATTGCCACTCTATTGAAGCCAATGTGAGTTCTGACATTTATTGTAGTAAGGCCAGTATTTCTCGGGGAGTACATTACCAGAGCTGCTCTATTCTTATGGATGACAGATAATCTGCATTCTTATCAGAACCTGTTCTGTGCTCATCTGAATCTGCTGAAGTCTTTCCTTCACTTAATGTGATACATATCTATTTTGCTCTTTGGTAATTCGGTGGGAAGTGTGTGGTGTTGTATCTTTTTTTTCTTAACGCGTTAGAAAAAGCTGAAAAACCAAAGGGAGAGAGTTGAGTTGATTAGATGTGCAATTTGAAAAGCCTGACTGCCAATCTGCCTAAACACTTAGGTTTGATTAAGATGGGAGGTTGTGAATGGCCATCAGAAGGGCAGTTGTCATGCTGTAGGCAAGCCCTGCACTTATGGAGCTTAGCTAGATAAGAGCTATTTAAAGACATCACTGGGGGAACAAATCTTGCCTTTAGTGACAAGGAAGCAGCTTTTAACATGGAACAACCTGTGTACTGTGGTGGTTATGCAGTGGTAGCTTAACCCAGGCACTTTGGTTTTACTGGAAGGTAAATTAGCCTAGGTCAAATAACCAGTGCTGACCTTGTGTAGTTGTTAGTAAAACCTGCCAGCACTTGTGGCATGTTGCACTTTGTAGCAAGGTAAGCAAAAAATAAATGGGATGGTTAAATAAAAACCTAACATCCTCGTCCTACTCTGTGTCTTTGTGATAGAGTAACCTCAGTCCTGAAAACCAGGGAGACTGGTTATTCTGGTGGCCTCAATAAATAAGTCTCTTTATATTCTCTGTAATTGAATCTTGTCTCTGAGATGGGAGATGTGAGGAGAGAAAGACAACATGAGGCTAGGAAAAAAAAAAAGAAATGCAAAGGGATAGAGGAGAGATACAGAAAGCATGACTGATATAAAATACCCTGAAAAGCACTACTGTTCCGGTTTCTTATCTGTCTTATTTGTATATCTTAACATTGATTTCCAGTTATTCTTTAGCCGCATAGAATAATTGTTCAATACTTTCCAAATATTAATGGTTTTAATAGGTTAAATCTGTGGTTACATCTTTATAACCTAAAAAAGCTGTGTAGTGTGTAATCCAGAGCATTAGGATTTCTATTCTTACTGTGTTGGCAAGAGAGAATATGACAACAAGGGAAACAATTCTAAGAGCATGCATACAAAATCCAGGAAAGGCTCGTGAGTCTTCTGACTCAGAATAAAATGAATTTATAATGAAACAGCCTTCACAAAAGGGAGCCTTTGATTCTTCACTGAATGTTATTTTCTAGAGGTATTTGACAGTGTTGCTCATATCTTGGAATCTGGAGAACAAAGAGAAATGATTTTCATTTATTTCCTGCTAAAACATTCCCTTGATGTTTGAGTTCAGTTTTGGTAATACTCTAATAGGTTGCACTTATATACAGCTTCCCATTTTAAAGCTGGAGTTTCATACACCTGCTACACTAAACCTCACATACCCTCATGGTGTTGAGCAACAGCCTTGAATCACAGGAAGGAAAACCAAGACATTGAATGTAATTTTGTTTTTTTCCCTTTTTTCTTGATATTGCACAGTACGTGTAGTTGATAAGATAATTTAATAAATTTCATCCTGGCTTTTTTTTTTTCTCCCTTCTTTGTCACTGTAAAGCTGGATACCCAATTGATTTACTGTGATCCCCTCTGCCTGTGTAGATTCTATTCTCTGCCAGGAGACTACAGGAAAAAATGGTGAAGAGTAGTAGCAATGCAAAAATACAAATCTATCTGGATAGATTATGGCACAGAGATTGGGGTTTTAACAGGAATGTGGGGGGGAGGGGGATCTTGCTATAGCAGTTCATGGGGTACTTGAGCTGAAAAAGGTTAGAATTTGATATTTTTAGGGAAACATTACACATTTTTGTTCTGCTGTTGCTCTCTGGGCATATTCTTTTAAACTTTCAGAGGTAGTATTAAGGCCTACTGGACCTCTAGTCAGAGCTATCAGGCTTTTGCTGTCTTTCCTTCCCTGCTGGAGGTGGGAGGACTTATCCTCACCTCAGCTGTTCTTGTGCAAATGATGTGGAACAAGATCAGCACTGCCATTTTCAGGGCTGGCAGCTAAGGCAAATGCATGTGGCCATATGAATAGACTGCAGAGAAGGCAGTTTCCGGCAAAGGGAGTAGTTAGCTGGAATGATAACATCTGGAAAAAAAATAAAATGCTGGCTATATAACTAAGGAACTTAGAATTGAAGAAGATTAAGTTTTTAAAAATATGAATTTCTGGGCAAATTGTTTCATTTTACATCTGCAAACACAAAGCTCCAAAAATATGATTTTTACTTTTCCTTTATACAATCTTGAAAGAAAGAGATACTAATCAGTTTCTAAGTGTACTTGTTACTGTATGTTTGTATGCTGTGAGCTGCATTCCCTTCTAGTTAAAATCAATGCAATTGGCTTATGAAGACAGTTTCTGAGAACTGTGGCATTGAGCAGAGGACATGAACAAACTTCTGTAAGCTTTGCTTCAATTAACTGTTATGCGGGCATTTAAAAATGCTTTCTGAATTGCTGCTTCCTTGCCTATAGAACTGCCCACCAAGTCCCTATTATGTGTACCTATTATTAGGCGCTAAATGAATATTCTGTGTAAATACTATGCTTCATGCTTTCTCTGTTTTATACCTATAAATGCCTACCGACTGTATTTCTGAAAAGACAATAAATTCTTCCATGTGAAGACCAACACAGGCAGGCAAAGGAAAGGTAAAACCATATCATCTCTTGCACAGTTTCCTTCTGTGTCACTGACCATATTTATTTTGGAAAGAGCAATCATTTTAGCCTTTTGTGTACAGATAAAAGTGGTAGGACTGAAAGATGAGGCTTTATCCCCAGTATCTTGAAGGCATTGTTCTAGAACCTTGCACTAGATTCAATAACATATAGGATAGGACAGACAAATTTCTATCTAATCTTCTCTTTGTTAGTTTTAATGATATCTAAAGTGGAGTTATCCTTTTCTCAAACTTTGAGGAGCTGCTTCCCTGTTTTTACACTTATGCTCTGCTACAGCACAAGTGGACAGCTGAATTGAAGGATCAACAAGAGCTGCTAGTTAGGTCTTATCAGGTGGCTTTTTTCCTGTCAAGGTAACCATGATCTTTTACGGGAACATATTGGTTCTAGCAAAGAACATTTATATGGCAGAAGCTAGAAGAAATATTTGTCTATTAGTTGATGAGGCTGACAGATTAATTTACTAGTTAGTGTTTCTGTTTTACTCTTTCAAAGTAATGTGAGGGGCAAGGGTGGGGATACACAAAGCTCCTCATAGGAAACATGGAAGTACTAATTCTAATGATATTTCTTTAGCTATCATCAAGGCAGACCCTGTTCATCTCTGTTTTCATGATGTCTATGGACTTGCACAGCGGTGGCTGCTTCCTAGCTGATCTAGAGTGTTACTGAGTCATGGGCTAAAAAGAGATTTCATTGCAGGTGTGAGACAGCAATGTTCATTCAATGCAAAAAAAAAAAAGTTAAACAGTTTAACTGTGCTTCAGCTGACTGCTGGAAGTACTCTTGCTCCTCCACTTGATATCTTTAGTTTCTTGAAGTTTTGAATTCAATAAGATCCCCTTCAGCAGTTTCTACTGTCTTTCTCATCTTGTACAGTTTGATTCTTTTATTAATGAGAAAGAAGTCACTTAAGTCACTTTACATTGTTAATTCCTCCATTTTTTTTTTGACTCTTCAATTGACTGAATAATGAGAAACCATTGTACTCTTCACAGTTATTCTGGTTAATAGTAGTCCTAATAGTTATTTATAAGATATTTTTTCATAAATCTTCACCTCCATTACTCGCTCCCCTCCTTCCATTTTCCTCCCCGCCCCCTCCCTCCTTTTATTTTCTTACTGCTGGGATGGCAGGGGAAGAAATGTATTGCTATTGTCCTGGAAATACAGTTCCTAATAACGTAGCAAGAGCTTATGAACTTCAGCTTTAATTACTTTATGGCAGGACATACATGCTTATCTATATTTAAGTTTTCCACTTTTTTTCCACTGCTTTTACTCATAATGAGACCCCACAGGCACCGTAGTTGCTTGTGGGTCTAATATAAACCTGCAAAGTGTGCACAATGACATGCAACGCTTTATTATATTTTACAGATACATATGCAGCATGCTAGTCTGATTGCATCATCTCTGATGGTATCGTAGCAGACCAAAAGCTTGGGATAGGGAAGTGCTTGAGTACTGGACCAGAATAGGATCATTCAAGTGCCAGAAGATGCAGAACTCGCTAGAATACAGTGGATAGAAGGTAGTGACTATAGCCAATTTCTCCTCTCATCCTGTTTGCACCTCATAGTTTGTTCGGAAGTGTATATGTATGATTTTAA
Source organism: Tragopan temminckii (assembly GCA_028571105.1). Lineage (NCBI taxonomy): Eukaryota > Metazoa > Chordata > Aves > Galliformes > Phasianidae > Tragopan > Tragopan temminckii. The sequence goes on along the minus strand of JAOWBP010001760.1, from coordinate 36,681,571 downwards.
GGAAATAACAGTAATGTATTAACCTTTGTCTTGTTATGGGTGTGAAATTGCGGTCAAGCACCAAGTCACAATACCACATAGGTTTGATCAAAATTCCTTTCTTAGCCTTCAGGTTTGTCAGAAATGCGTAAACTTTATCTAGATAATAGATAACATGCTATTTGGTCTGGGTTTTTGGAAAGCTTTGCAAATTTTGTCCATAACTTGAAATAGTTTTCTCTTGCTTTGACATTCTTGCTTTGGCAGTTTTGTTCTATGGTCATGTCTTCTGTTCTGATTTTTGTCCTGCTGGACAAGTCTAAAGTGCAAAGAAGATTAGTAGCTTTTGTTGTTGCCCTCCATGTAAGTGTTTGATCTTTTCCTTACTGTTAGCAAGCCAGAAAAATCCTGGCATGGTCTCTCTTCCCACTTCCTTCTTTCAGCAACAGAATGTGATAGAAAGGAGTGTATCAGGTTTGCTTTCCTTTTCCAGTCATGTTCTGTGTCTCAAAGTCTAAAAAATTGTTCTATGTCTGCCATTCTTTTATTTACACTATTTCCTCAGGAAAAACTACCAAACAGTTGCTTTTGTTATGCTGGACTTCTGTCTTGTCTGAGTACTGGCATCCTACTCTTCAAAAGTAACTCATAAAAGGAAGAGCTATTGCTTTCATGTTATGTTTCATTGCCATTAGATTTGTATTTTCCAGCACTCTCATGAGTATCCTGAGTACTGCCAATCTGATCTAGGATTCTGTTCTTGCAAATGCTACGTAGAGCAAACTACTTAAGGATGACATATAAAAACAATGCAGTCTTTACTAATTTCACTCTATGTTTAGATGTGATATTAAGCATTCCCATAATATATGTGATATAAACATTCCCATCCTTGGGGAAATCTGGGTGAGGGGGGAAAAAAATGTGTTCTAGACACAAGTAGATATCTTGAAATGTCTGTGAAAGGTTGAGAGGGAACTAAATATGAAAACCTGGAAAGAGAATTTTGGCAGACCATCCAACTAATGTTTGCTTCAGCTGAGGTCTCTGGGCAGCAATCTTCATGATGGGCAGGGTGGGAATTGAAAGCTTGAGGGGCTCATGTCTCCCTCCTAAGGACTACTGGCTCAATCTGGGACACATCGTGCCTTTGCATAAGGGAGTCTGGAAGACGTCTTATCTTATTTTCAGGGATATTTGGCTAAATAATCTGTCACAGGTCCTGCACAGGCAGTTTGGCACTGGATATGGCAAGTTCTTCCTCTACCATTGATTCATGGCTGAAATTGTTGCATTATCACATATGTTTTGATTTAAAACAAGTTGCAGGGTTTTCAGCAACAATAAAATAGTTCATTGATATAGGTCTTCCTTCATTATGTCCAAAACCACAAAAATGGAAGCCACATACTAAACTGTTGCTCTGTTCCAAGTTTTTGTTTTTGTTGTTTTTTTTTTTTAAAGGAGCTTCTACTAATTGCCTCATTGTTTTCTGCTCTGTTTTCTTTTTACCACTGTAATAAATACAGTGTACTCAAATATGTCTTTGGCAGCTCCTCCTAAAAGGAGAGGTAATTACTGAAAGCTAATTCTCCCATACTTGCGGAACCTTAACACCGTACAGATCTATAAGACCTCAACATCTCTCTTGTCTCAGGTGAAAAATGAATCCTATTTGATGATTGACCTTCCTAGGAACAGGAACATCTCCAGAAAGACAGCAGATCTATTGGTTCCCAGCTGTTGCTAGGTAAAAATCATTATTAGAGCACACGAGGGAAAACTAGCTGCACTGCTGAAGCTTAGTTCAATGAACATTTTTCTTAGGAAAAAGTTCCCTGAAATAATGTGAACAAATCTGTATATAATATGTGATTGCATCCGTGGGTGTTTGAATGGAGAGGGCTATGGCTCAGAATTGATAGGACTTGTGGGGGAAAAAGTCTAAACTGAGTCATGGTGTGTGGTTTTAGGTTTTTTTTTTTTTTTAATTTACTCTGCATAGTTTGGAAAGGTGAATATATGGTATGGAGTCAGAAGGTTTCTCCCTTGGTTGGTAAGCTGCTTGCTTCCTCAAATCTTTTCTCATGTACAAATGAAGACAAATGGAGACTGTGTGTGTTCAGTCTGCATAATGTATTAATTCAATTAATTACTTAATTCTTCCTTAAAAGAGTAGCTTATTATTCTTACCAGGCTCTCAAACTGCAGACAGATTTTTGCAGGGATGGGACTGTTGGAGCTGGGGCAGAAGTGATGTGTGATGGCACGAATCTCCTTGAGTATATCTGGCTGAAGTAATGAGATCATGGCCTAGATCTTTAAGCAGTTCATTTAGATAATATGTAATGCTTGATGTGATTGGACTGTGACTTTCCAACTGCAGAAGAACTGAGGGAAAACTTCTGAGCCTTGGCACCATACCCCTTGCAGTGTTTTTGAGTGGGACAGCCTTTGGAATAAGATGATATCTCCCAACTTTCATGCCAAAAAAGGTTCTAATGGGTATGCCCAAACCCACTGCAGCATCTTCAAAGCGCTACTGAAGTCTTCATAAGTTAGCAGATAATCATATTCTGTTGTTGCTGTCCACACCTACTTCCTGCTCCCAGAGAAACCACTGAAAGGAACAATACTTCTCTATGCTTTTTAAAGAAAAGCTCTTGCAGTTGATAGCATTTCTGAAATTGAAAGAATAAACATTTCTTGAATGACTGTAATTAAAGAGGAGAAAACAAGTGAGAATTAATATTGCACTCCCACCCCTGTTAACGCTAAAATAAACACATAACCCTCGTTTCTCTGCTCGTACTGAATTCTGTTCTCTGTGAAATGCAGTATAAAGCAGGAATCAAATAAGAGACTGTACTTGATAATCCAGTTCTAGGTTATTTCTTATACTTTATTGCTTCTTTTTGTCCTTATTGAGACTTCAATATGTTATCTGTATTATTTTATATTTCCCAGGTTTGCTCTTTGGCATGCCCAGCAGTTACTGCTGCTTAGTTCTGTTCCTTTTCTTTCAAACAAAAAAGTTGAGGCTTTTGGTTAGTTAAGAAAGTCACATCATTTGTAGTCATCTTATGCTGTGGATGCTGTGATCGCCCGCTGGATGACTGCAACAGAAGAACTTGCATGAGAGCCTCCTATGAGAGGAGCAGGCAGAAATTATTCATTTACATTCCAGTTGGATAAAATCCTCAAGTAGTTATCATACAGGAGAATGAATGTAGGTATCTGTTGTTCACTGGATAATGAGTCCTTAAAATAATTTTTCTATCACTTTTACTTTGTATTTTTTTCTTCCAAGAGACCATTCAGGTGGTGATTAAGATTTACAGTGTTATTCTGCTGCAAAGCTAGAGCGTGTAATGATGAGAATTCAGATATCAGACTGCTGGTATATGGATAATAAACCTTTGTAGATAAGACTAGAGAGAAAAAACTATTTTTGATGAAAATTAATTAATGTGAATTTGGAGTTTTTGATCAGTAATTGTCCACAGAATTACTGCAGTTTTTGAGAGCTTGTGTTTGGAGAAAAAGGCTCTGTCTACAGGCATTTAATAGGCATGTCTCTGTAAATTACTTAAGATTTTGTTTTACTCCCTAGATTTATGCTCTGTGAGATCAGTAAATGTTGTGGAAAAGAATCAGTGGTTAAATGTTGAGGGTGTGTCTTTATTGTGAAGTTGAGGTAATATATCTTTAAGTCAATACAGCTTAAGAGAGAGGATGCACATGAATTGTACTCAGGAGGCTGTATCTACGTCAGTGCTGTGCTTGCTCATGTATGTACAAGGCTCAGACACCTGGAGCCCTTACTGCCATTGTTGCAGTGAGCTGAGCTCTGCTGTGCTGGCTGCTGTCTATGGCCCTGTTGGAGGGCTAGGGGAGGAACTAGAGATGGAAATGAGTATTGCTGTAGGGTTACCTTCTGCTCTGAAGTGTGAATGTGCAAATGAATAATTTTTTTGAGCTGGCCTGTTTAAGTTAAATGTGCAGTGAAACAAAAGAAGAGCCTCAGTTAATTTTCAATAGCAGCCACGTCCTTCTGGACAAGCTTCTCATCAATTTGATCAGTACAGTGTTGACCAGGGCCGCATTCATGCTCTGCAGAAGCATCAAAAGAGGCACCTGAAACTCATCTTCAAAAACCAAGTTCAGCTTGACTCAGCCTTTGTGTCTAGATCTCATTCTTTATAGAAACTTCATTAAGACCTGTGATTTTTTTAGTGTTGTTCCCTTGGAAGTTTTGTTGTCACTGCCTGTGACTAATTACTGTTCCCTTACAGTCACTGGTACACATGAATTTTTCCGAATAACGTGAAAGATGCTTGCATGAGTCCTCAGTTGCAACAGTGATTACAATATTAGGTCAGTGATAAAACTGTTGGTTATGCCACAGAAGTATGGGCATGTCCATTCAACAGGCCTAGTCTGGAGATAATACCTGGAAGAGTCTCCCACTTCTCTGAGTAAAAATAGATTTGCTCTAAAGCTCTCTTTTGTTGTTCAGCAGCTCATGCTCTGAAGACAGAGCTCAAGGCTTGGAGATCTCTGAACAAGGATTTGAAAGCCACTGTGGGATCTCTGCACTCATCTGTTTCATGATGCCGCCTATGGGAGTGTGCCAGAAATAATTTCCATTTGAACAGTTGGTTTCTAGAGCACTGAAGTGTTGGAAATGGATAATGGGACTTCTGGAGAGAGGATGCAGTGAAATATCAGGGAATAGGAAAGTTCCTGGAGTTTTGAATGCTTTGAGAAGCTTTATGGTTACTGCTTCTTTAGATACGAAGAGATTGGGTTATTGCTCACTGTGGAGTGCTGAACTATGCAGCTAACTAGTGACTTGCTGCTTTTTTTTATTTTTTTAATGTTTGTGTTGCCATATTAATGTTATTTACTAAGGAAAGTAGAAATAGCAAAAATCACTTGGGTCACCAAGCTTAGTTCCTTCTGACTGCAGGCAGCCAGAAAAGAAGATTTTGGTCTGGAAAGAATCTGCTTCTCAGGCTTCACAAACACCCTGTCACAAGCAGGGCACCTTCCAGTAATGAGGGTTAAGATTCATCTCTGCTGAGAACACAGCAGTTCATAAGGATTTCACAGTCTGTTAATTTAAATGTTAATAAGATTGCAACGTTGAATTTTTGTATGTATATTTATTTGTTTTTGAAATGTATAAAGGGCATTGTTCTTTACCCTTCAGTTTACTTTGTCCTGTTACTTACAATTTTGCTTTAGAAGTTCAATGCAGTTTTGCAGATAAGAAACACTTCTTATTCAGATCAGAGTGGGGCATTCTTCTATATATGCTTTTTAGAGGAGTGTGGCCTAAATGCGAGCAGCTTGGCAAGGGGCAGCAGATCTCTCTGGACGTGCTCTATCGAGAGCATCAGCCTTCATTTTGCTTTCAGAACTCCAGTCCTGAAAACAAAGCAGGCTCTTACTGAGACGGAAGATGTACCTTTGGGATCTCCACAAGTGGCCACTTGGGGCTTACTGCTCAGAGAGTTCGAGTTCAAGATAGCAGTGTAGTTTCTGTGGGAGCCTGATACCACTTAGAAGATGGTGCTTTCCCGGAGATGTCAAGCTGGGACCAGAAATAGAAGCAGTCTTCAGTTTGTGTACCACAGGGTTTTAATTACTTCATAACAATGACATGAGTAACTGTGTGAGTGTTCTGTAATGTTGACAAGAAGCTGGAGATAGCAGTGCACATGGATTTCTCATTATGTGTGCTAGGTACTGAAAGGCAAAGGAACATGAATCCGGAAGTATATGGTTTGAATAGAACAACATATTCTACAACACGCTGGCACCTCTCTTTAGAATATGTAGGCCACTCTGAAAGTAATGCCTCCTATTTATTTTCCTGGAAACTGCAATGAATATGAAGAGCAGAATAACACTATTTGACAGAGCAAATTCTCAGCTACGAAACAATATTTTTCAACTTAGTCACTACCATTAGCTATGTGTTTTCACCAGGGTTTAACAAGCACCTGTGAATCTTCCTCTTGGAACAGTAGAAACAGTTTACCCCTTTGGGGCATCATGGTGCTCTTCTGGCAGTGGTGTAGGTGCATGGTAGTGTCTGAGCTGTGGGTAATGTCCTGGACCCTTCAGACATCCACAGCACTTCCACATAAAAACCTCAGACTTGGAATTGATACAGCAAAAATTCCCAGGGGGAAACTTGCGTAGCACTGAAAGGCCAGGAGAGGCAGAGAAGTGTTTTTTTCAGATTGTGTACTGGTAGGAAGATGCAAATGAAGTTATCTCCTGTCGTGTGACACCTAGCAAGCAGGACTTGATGTTCCTTGTCAGGGAGCAGGGTTTCTGTAACAGATACCAGGCTCCACTGCCAATTTCTTTCTCCTGATAGAACAATTTGCAAGATCCTAAATTTTTGGGAACTATTGAGTTCAGAGAGAGTAGCAACACAGCTGAAAGTGTTACATAAACAACATATGCTAGATGTCTGTGCAGAGCTGGTTAGCTCCACACAGAGTAGTGAAAATTGCACAAAACGGAGTAGCTCAGTCTCTAACTTCAACAAGGAAGAGCATTAAAAGGAGAAAAATAGATCTCTGTTTAATTTTATACTGAAGTTACAGGGTTTTTTTTTTTCCTCATGTTCTGTTGAATATTTGTTTTAAGGGAAACCGATATGTAAGTCACACTTCAATGAAGTGGCCCAGTCAGAGCATAGGGTCGACAGTTAGTCTTGGATTCATCTAGCATAACTTTTTACCATCTAAATGTAGCCATCAGCTTTCAGACAGCTGTCTAGACATACTCTAGAGCAGAAAGAGATGCTACCTGAGGGCAGCTCAACAACTTCTAGTAGGACGTGAAAGTCTGGCCATGCAAAGCTCACTGCAGCCTGCCCTGAGTCCTGCAGTTTTGTGACATAAAACAAGGAGTTACTGTAACTGCACTAAATAGCTTTCTGCAAAGCGTTATTTTTCTCAGTCTTGGCTTGTGTGTTCTCAATTGACTGCAGTTTCTGCTTTGTCTCCAGATTCATATTCAAGCGCTGTCATATTTGCTGGTTTTCTCATGAATTGTGCGGCTGGTGTTCTGACAACTGAGTGCTGCCTTGGTGGTGGCATTACTGCAGGGCATTTGTGCTGTGCCTGCAATGACAGGGCCTGACATTCAAAGCTTGGCGTCATCCAGTTGCTTGAGGGGGGTCGAGAGCGAATTCTTGCCTGGGAGCTGCAGCCTTGATGCCAAATCTTTTAAGGAAGCCTGTATCTCAGAGGCGAGAGCTCCCCTTCTTCTTACTCATTAGGTGGTAGGATCTGCTACAGTGCTCCCACTTCTACAATGCCACAGGCAAGAGCTACTGCTGTGTTTTGCATTTTTACCTGAATCATTGGCATTCTATCTCTCGGCATTTGAGACTTGGATTAGGTATCAGATTCAAGAAGAGGGTGGGAAACACAGAAGCATGCTGACTGCTTTTTAAATCAAGCCTGATAAGACATGAAAAAATTATTTCTTATATGTTTATGAAAGCATTGTCTTTCTGCAAACATTAGCATTTTTATCAATTTGTATGTCATGCAAAATGGAGCTTTCTTTGTGTTTGTGTGGGGGAGCATTGTTAAATCTGCCTGTGTTTTTTGGATTAGTGGATATTTTTCTCATATGTTGTTTTTATTGTTATTTTTTCCTCCTCCTTCTTGTTACACTTGATCTTAGTGCCTTGTTTCCAGTACCTCTCCCTCGCGTTGCAGAGGAGAGACAGAAAGAAAATGTCAGACTCCTGCTCATTTGGGAAGGAATCTTCCCTTGCAGTGATGAAGAAGTTCCTTAAATGGTGGAGAGGCAGATAAGGAGTGAGAAAGCCTGTGTGGGGAAATGCAAACTGCCTGTTGTGCAAAAACTGTGGTGGTAGAAACATTATGTGCAGGAATGGTGTGAGGTACTAGAAAATAGACAAAAATGTGTATGTTCCCTCCACTCTGACAACAGTCCTGCATAAGCACGTGGGTCAAAATGGTAATGCAATCTGATCTCAGCCTCCTTGACTCCAGGTTCTCCCCACTGGAAAAGCTTGCTGCCCCACTTCCTCCCTTTGCTACTTCATCTTTCTTCCTTGCTCTTCCAGTGGAGGAAAAAGGATTTGCCCTCTAATGATTTTCCTGCATTCTACTTCTGCTGGCCTGTTAAGTCTCCAATAATTCCCCATCTCTACTCACTTAATTGCCCACTTTAAGAGCCTGCAGAGGTACGGTTTACCTCTATGTAGAATCTAACAAGAAAAATAATTTAGGCCATAAATAATGCTTTCATACACCTTTTCAAAAATTGCTAATAAGCAACAGTACTCTCAACTGTTTCACTCCCTCCTTTTTCATGGTTGGTATCTGTACCCTGATATGGCAATACACTCAAAGGCGATGTTTCCAAACAATTGCCTGTCCCTTGTGTATTAGCATTTCGAGCGTGAGTGTATGCTTTGAGTCTGCAAATGACCTGAGAGTGTATGGAAGTACCTCAAACATCTGCAGATAGCAGAATCTTCCCCTATGTCTTTGAGTTGTAGAAGTTGTGCCAGATGAGTTCAGGGCTTATTTTGTGGAGGGTGATCGGAAGATGACATTCCTGGAGGGAAATCCAGCTGCTCTCAAGTCTGCCCTACACAAATTTGCTTAGGCCCAAATCACAAATGGAGTTTGGGCACAATGGTCTGTGTGAGCCTGTCAGGGGAAAGCTGAATCATGAGTAAAGTACACAGACAAGGAGGCACACACCACTGAGATAACCCAGAGTTTGCTGAGTGGTGCTCGCAAGGCTTTTGTTGGGCAGCGTGCTTGTAAAAGGGTTGCAACCCATAGTGAGGTTTCCAAGTATTCCAGCACTATCAGGAAGACTATGGGTATCTTGCCTGAGTTTCTGTACCTGTGTTTATCTCCTCTTTGATAAGTGTACATAGATATGCAAAACTCTTGTGTTTTTCTCATGGCTCTAGTCCTGAATACAGAGCAAAAGGTCCAGCAGGCAGTTTGTCCTGCTGACAGATATCCAGGGAGGGCTGGGTGTGGGCAGGGAGGTGGGAGGGGTTTCAACTTGAGCTAAAATGTGCTCTTGTTATGTCGAGGGACAGGCCAAAATCACTTCCCCAAGTTTTTTTTTTTTTTCCCCGTAAAACAAGCAAAAGATCTATCCTTTATAAAACTTGTGGCTAAAAGCAGTTAGAGAACATCTTGTCATGGAAGTATTTTTTTACTCTTGGTGCTATTTTCTTTTTCTCTCTTATTTCTGTTTCTTAAAGCAATTTCATGCCTTGATAAAACAGTGATTTTTCTCTGTTGCACATAGTAGAGTAGCCACTCTTGAGCAGACCAAACAAATTTTGTTCCCTCCCTGTCCTCACTGCAATACAAAATAGCAAAAGTAATTAGTCCACAGTATGGATGAATTGATTAGATTTTTCAGCTTGGGGAACAGATGCATCTGAAAATGGGAGCCTCTGGAGCAATATCTCCCTCCCTAGTACAGGAGGTGACTGGAACTCACAACAGAACTATGTTCCTTATTTTTGTCTTTAATTTACTGTGCAATTTAAGTGAGGCATTTAAACTCCCTGGCCTTAATTTATCACTGCCCCTGTGCTCTCTGTTTCAGCTGGGCACAGCAGAGCTGTGCAGAGCAGAGATTCAGCGTGGGGTGAATACATGGTGGTCCTGGGAGTCACAGCTCACTCAGGGCTGGGCAGGGGGATTAGCAAGAGGAAGCTGTGCAGTACTGATGCCACATGTCCCTCCACAGTGCCTGCTGGAGCAGCTGGGTGATGCAGAGTGGCACAAGGAGCCACAAGCACCCTGAGTGAGGGAGACCCAGGGCAGATCTTCCATGCTGCTGCTGCTCTGGGGAGGCTGTAAGTGGGGGATGAGCACTGCAGCTGTGCTGTGGTTCAAGTGATACCTTGGTACTTGAGGATCTTTGGAGAGAAGCTGCAGTTAAGTCCCAGAAGGACTCTGTAACTTGAGAATGATCAAAACTCTCCTTGCGCACAGGTTTAATTAACTTTGTTTTAAACAAATATTATTATAAAAATTTTATCTGGCTGAAGCTTTGACTGCCAAGTTTCACTGTGGGCCAAGTATTTGCATGGCTGAGTTTTACACACTCCAGAAATTTGTGTTTTGCAATGGAAAAGCTGGCAGATGCTGTTATATCAGCATTAACAGACATTCAGAATAATTGAAAATACTGGACCTTGCCAAAAATTGAATCGTAAGAGTTTAGAGGTGTGGATATTCTTTTTTTCTTTTTCTTTTTCCCCTTTCTTTGGTTTCTTTAACATTAGTGAGAGAGATCAGTCCTAAATTTAAACCCAGGCTGTGCATAGCTAAACCTTTCCCCTTCCTGCACCTTCTTCCCATGAGCTTGGAATGATAACACAATCCCCCAAATCAAGAATGGCAGTTTTTGCCCAGTTGCCCTGTGTGGCTGTGTGTGTAATAAGCAGCCAGGATGTTTCAGAACACCCTGTTTCTCCGGTCAGGCTGTGTGATGCCCTTTGAAAAATCCCTATGTCAGGGAAGAAAGGCGGAGGGGGGCGGGAGGGATACTCATGTTTCACAAAGTCCACGAACTGCAGCCAGACTCAAAAGCGCTTAAACACAGCCTGACTGCAAAAGGAATTCAATATTCCATTCTCCAGAGTGAATGACTCTGATCAAAGGAGCTGCTTCTGAAAAGACAAACTCTCTCTCTTGTCCCCTTCAGTTGCAGGTTTGAAGGAAAACTATGTAAGATTGCTGTGCTACAGGAATGACCAACCCCCTGTTTTTGTGGATAAAATCTTTTTTTGTCTGCCAACCATTCCTTCTTTATAGCAAAAATGCTAGTATTTATTTTTTAAAAAGGAAAACACTTTACTATGCTTGTACTGCAAAACGTCTTCAAAAAGTGTATGACAAACCCTGAGAAGGAAAAACAGTCCATCAGGCACTGCTAAGCAGCTCTAAGCAGACCTGCAAGTTTGATCTCCAAGCAGACAGCAGGAGGATACAGCATGCATGTATGTCTCTATGCTGTCCCTATGCTCCCACCCATGTTGTAATACCTGTGTTCTTACCCAGGCAGCTGCTCCCCCTTATCAGAGCATGGGGCTGGGTGTCAGACAAGGCAGACCTTTGGTTTGGCAGAGGACATGCAGCATGTTGACTTGTCCTGGTAAACATGAAATAAGGCATCTCTCCCTCCCCATGTGATCTGTGCACTGTAGGACTCATCTTGCACACTTAGCTTTTGGAAGCCAGTAAGGCACTGAGCGCCTTCCCTGTGACTACCGTTCTCTCCCTATGGGACAGTTGGTGCCCAGGGAAGCCCAGCACAGCTATGGCCACCAACTCCACATCTCTCTGTGAGAGCTCTGGTTCCGTATGGGGAGACAAGTGTGGTCTTCCAGGACTCAGAAAGGCCCTTGGAAAGGTTTGCTGCATTCAAAACACCAATGCTGCAGTCACAGAAGTGTAAAACTGCATCAGATCAAATAGTTGTAATTATAGCAAGCATATGAGACAAAACCCATTGTCATTTATCTCTCTGGGGACACCACACTTTTTGTTTGAGCCCTATTATTGGTGAAGTATGAGTTCTAAAATTATAATAATTAAAATGATGGTTACAAAGTGTCAGGGATTGTAATTTCTTTCTTTTTTTTTTTTTATAGCTGGGAACAGTCTGTTCATTACTGAAGCAAAGATTTGGCTTTATATTCACATCAGTTTTAAAGACAGTGAGGGCGGGAGCATTGATGTGAATGTGGAGAGCAAGCCTAAGTGCTACAGCCCCTTCCTGTCCCCTGGGAAAGACCTATGGGGAGGGGCAGTTCTGGACAATGTGTTGCTGCCTGATCTTCCAAGAGTGTGCTTGTGATCACTGTTGTTTGTAGGGCTGCTGGAGTTTGGAAACTGGAAATGCATAGTTCCCATTTTCTTGACTAAATGGCTGAAGATGGAAAAAATTAAGCACTGGAGGCATAAACAACTGAAGCACAAGAGACTCTTAATCTGGAATGTGCCCTGTATATTGCCTGTCTTGTGCTGGAGCAGCTTCCTGTTGCAAAGTCCTGGCTCTGTCACAGGGCAGGTCTTGGGGGCCGCTGTCTGAGCTGCAGCCTCCTCCAAAGATGGCAATACAAGAGTTAAGTGGCTTTGAGCTCTGCAGTTTGCCAGAGGTAGACTTGGGTAACTCAAACACAGGAATGTGGTGAATCTCTGAGACTCAAATTAGTTGGTGTTTTCAGACTGACTCAACTTTGGGGGTGAAACAGACCCATAATGTCAGCTACGTCTGTTCCACGTCAGAAATAAATGAAAGCTGAGATGAGTGTGAGCTTCAGGCACTCGTTCAAAACTGCAGGGGAGAGAGGAGGAAATCTATACCATAGGTTTCAAAGAGTTTGTGTGTGTGATCCAGGACCTGCTGCCCATCCTTTGCTGGCTTGGACCCACCTCTGAGAAGGAGCAGGGTAGCGGCTGGAGGATTGAGGGAAAGAGGAAGAGAAAGGAAAAGGAATCAGAGAAACATTGATAAATTCTATTTAGCGAATAACACAATGCATGTAGCAGCACAATGGCCTTTTCTGCAGGCAGATTATCCCAGCCAGAGTCTTTGCTATATTAAAAAGAGAGGGAAAAATAGAGCACCAAAGAAAAGGAAAGGCGGGCTGTACAGCAGCAATCAATGCTGCCCTTTGTGCTGCCTGACATTTGAGGGACTTGTTATCAACGATTGCTGGCTGCTTTATCTAAATGTATCTCCCCAGCTGCCAGGCACAGCGCTGATAGGCAGCGGGACGTGCCGATGGCCCCAGCTGATACTGCGGCTGCCCAATTCACCCATGTGCTTTGCTGTCAGGGCCGGGCGGCCTCTGTCACTCTGCTGCTGACATGTGTGCGCCCACCCCCGAGGAAGGGAGGGAGGACAATTGCCCCCGCTGCCCCCCTCCCTGTCAGCTGTTCCTTTGCCTTGTGAAAGGAGAAGGAAGAAAAAAAGACAAGAAAGGACAGAACGTTTAAAAAAAAAAAAGGGGGGGGGAATGAAAGGAAGAAACTTGGGATGAGGGAGAGATGTGTTGAGGAAAAGAAAACTTGCTTTATTTTATTTGTTTGTCCTGCAACGACTCTGTCATCTGCTGTTCTGGCAGAAATTGCCTTCTGTGCTCTCGCCTTCCCTGTCCTGCTTTACTGCAGAAGGATGATAAGAATAATCTACTGCTTGGCGGCTAGGTTGTCTCTTAGTGTGGGAAATGCTTCTCTCTAATATTTTCCATTTATTTATATAAGAGGTATACATGTGTTTATGTAATGGGTGGAGCTCTACACACACATATGCATGCAATTAACAGTAAATGTTATGGGCAGATAACAAATGGCCATAAAGTAAGGGTCGGTTTGCAACATCTCCTAAGTCCTGGAGTGTGTGTGTGCGTGGATGCAAAAGAGCATCACAGGGCAGTTCCAGCCTGAAAGTAGCTGCTTTTAGGTGTACAGCTGCCTAGAGGCAGATCAGAACTTGCTAAAAAGTAGCCAGATATTGACAGAATACGAAAGCTCTGGATCAGTGTGGCCTCTCATTCCAAGAGACAGCTTAAATTATTGCTTTTGCTGCTAAAAAGGTTTTGAGGTCTACATGGAAATGTCAGCTCACAGGCTTGCATGTATATTTGCTCTTGTTTGCTGCTAATGAATCCATTAAAAATGCAATATGGCACAGTTCAAAGATTTCCCTAAAAATGAGCATTTTCTGCTGTCTGTGGGGAAAATAGGATCTTAGCCTTCTGAAAAAGAAGCGTTTGGGGGGAAAAAATAAATGCACAGTAATACAGAGGCCACTGTGTATTAACTAATCTGCTTTTAATGATTCTTCAACAGAGTCTGAAAGTAATTAGAATTCTCAAAAAATACATGATTCCAGGAGAATAGAATAAATTCTTCTGTCTCATTCAGTTATCTTATGCTTATGTGTATATTTAGCATTTGTTTATCAGTTGCAGACCTGATTTCAAAAAATCGTGCAAGCTGCTGCCGTAACTGTAATTGAAAACCTCAAAAGCATGTAATAAAAATTAATTTAGATAGTGTATTTTGAGAAATTTTGGGCCCATTTGTAGCACCATGTATATTTTTTGATCATCTCTGGCTCAGGGTAAGATTTCTTGCGTTATCATTGTTACTCAGCAATGAGGTGTATCTACTTCCATCAAAAGGCCCCCTTGATGGAGGAAAACAAATATATGAGAGAGGTATTCCAGATACCAAAATCCCTTTGGAGAGCTAGAGCTAAAGACCAGGTATCCATATATAACTGTTCAACAGAAGGATCACAGAATCATGGGTGTTGGAAGGAACCTCTGAGGATCATAGAATCATTAAGGTTGGAAAAGACCTCCAAGATCATCTAGTTCAGCTGTCCACCTACCACCAGTATTGCCTGCTAAACCATGTCCCCAAGTGCTATATGTTCCCTTTTCTTAAACACCTCCAGGGACAGTGACTCCACCACAAACCTGGGCAATTTGTTCCAATGACTAACCACTCTTTCTGAGAAGAAATTTTTCCTGATGTCCAACCTGAACCTCCACTGACACAACTTGAGGCCATTCCCCCTTGTCCTGTCATGTAGCCCAACTCCCTGCTAAAACAGTTCCCTAAACCAGATAGCTCAGGAAAGCATTCAGGCAGATCTTGAATGTCTCCAGTGAAGGAGACTCCACAACCTCTCTGCGCATCCTATGAGATATTAATAAAATGCAAATAAAGTATTTAGAACTTCAAGTGACAGAGCTGAGTGTGGATGTTGATAAGGGGTCTTTGGTAGAGGTTGTGAAACCAGTGTGCTAGAAACCTAGCCTTGAGTTGGCATTGTGCACCCTTTTAGTGCTGCAGCCTGGGGTTTGAGTTGAGCCTGAAAGCCCCTGGTGAGGCCAACGCTTCTCTTTCTGATAAGGAACAGCAATGATTTCTTTGTGTGTTACAAAGGGACATTAAATGGAGACTGTCCTGTCTGGCATCATAAGTCACCCAAAATATGACAGGTGCTTTTAATTATGTCATAAATGCTGGACAGCACGGAGTCTGTTTGCCTTGCTGTCTGATCATGCTTAACCAGGTCAGAAATTGCTTATGCCTCCTTCCCCCCCCCCCCCCCCGACATTCCTCAGCCCTCAGTATGGTTCAGGAAGCATAAACTCAGCCATACATAGTATAACCTTCCTGAGCATTTCACTTTCTGTGGTATTAGGAAGCCAATTCCTCCCAAGAGCATGTTTATATCAATCTAAAATTCATTTCAGCTGAAATATTTATGATTTTTGGGGGGGAGGCAGACTGTCTGGGTGTTGAGTGTGGTCAGATCAAGTTAGCTTCAACTGGCAAGGTTGACAATAGTAGTAATCTCTCTGTCCCTCCTCCCAGGCCTAAATGAGCATTTATTTCAAGCCCTTTCTTAATGCTGTAACATAATTCATTAGGACAGCCTTAATGAGCTGGTAATTAGTCTGGTGGGAGGGGGTGAGGAGGGGAAATAGAAATGCTAGACAGAGAGAAAGTCGAGCAGGCTGGGGCACCTTAAAGAGCCCTGAGAGAGCCTTTTGTCAACAAAATGGATCGGGCTTGCAGGCAGTAAAACTTTCAAATGACCTTCGTGTCAAAATATTAGGCTGCTATTTTTTGCTAGATGGTGGTTTCATAAACATAAAAAGTACACATATCATTCAGAGTGCTGTAAAATTTGTCTCAAATATGTGATGTTTACTTTCCTCCTCCTTTTCTTGCTGCAAGACTGATATCACCTCTACACAGTATGAGCAGGGATGGAGTAATGGGACAGGCATCTGGTATTGTAAAGTTCTGCTTGGTCTAAAAGTAATGTGAGTAGCAGCTCATCTTTGTTCCAATGATTTTGAGTGCTTTTTTTTCCCCCCTTGAAAATAATGTGAAATATGTACATGTGTAATATGTGCTAGGGGCAGATGCAAAAAGATGGTAAAATTCGGGAAAATTACTTATATATATTCATAATTTATGGTAAATATATATCTTAATATTGCTCTGTAATTTAGAAGACAGATGCGGTATATCAAAAAACAACTGCACATTTATGGATAAGTGAAACATCAAAACAGTTGACTATTTAAATGGTTTTCCTCTTGAGAAATATTTATTTCCAAAGTTGAATTTTGACATAGGGTAGAGGGGAAATGGGCAGCTATTTTCTACAAAGCAAGGAGATGATTGATCAGAACAACCACTCATTTTATGTTGCACTTGTCTTTAGGCTCCTTCCCTTTCTGTCCTTATCTAACAAGCCCCAGAGCGGTGGGATGTGTAACTTGAATAAGTAGCTAAAGACTGATAAGGCATTGCTGGAGTTGAACCATAAGAAAATGCAGGCAGCAATAATGTGGATAAAGTAGTCAATTTATTAAAAGCAGAAACTAAAGAGATAGCATAAAGACAGAGTGTTTGACTTCCTGATATGCTGTGCGGTTAACTATTTCTCTGCCATCAGCTCACATCAGATCCTCCGGACATACTGAGCTGTTCTCTCTCTGTCTTCTGTCTCCCATCTACATTTCCCATTTGAATACCCTGACCACTGGCTGTTTATGAAAAACCATTACAGTGGTACTCCTGGTGATGCACTGACAGCCAAGCAATTGCAGGGAGGGCACATCTTTCCCCAGAAATAGCTGTGACAGTTGACCGCAGAACTTTGATAAGGGAAAGCAAAGGCTTAGGTTAATAGAAACATAGCCCTGCCCTGGCTACTGATTTCAGGCATGGTGTAATTGGTTTTTTGTGTGTGTGTAGGAAGGACAGGAATCATATAAAATATTTAGGATGTGGCTAGGCATATCATGAACAGTTAACCCCAGGTAATGCTACAGTCTTGGGGCAGAGTGTCTGGAAGACTGTATGAAAGAAATGATTTGGGCGCATTTGTTAATGCTTGGCTGAACACGAGCCAGAAGTGTGCCCAGGTAACCAAGAAAGCCAATGGCATCCTGGCTTGTATCAAAAACAGTGTTGCCAGTGTGAGCAGGGAGCTGATCATCCCTCTGTACTCAGCCCTGCTGAGGCTGCACCTTGAGTACTGCGTTCAGTTTTGGGCCCCTCACTATAAGAAAAACATTGAGGCTCTGGAGCATGTTCAAAGAAGTGAAGAGTTTAAGACTGTAGTTTCGTATTGCTCTGATTACCCATCATCTTGAAAGTAAATCAACCTGGAATTTCCCTTGCTCTTGAATTCACCTCAAGTACTTTGCATTTGTACTCTGTTAGAAGAGCTGAATATGGATCACAATGACATCTAGAAAACAAGCTGTTTTCTCTTTCTTTTAGCTAACTGAAAAGTCACAGTATAGCTTACAGCATCTGTAACATACAGGTCCAATCAGAAAAGCTCCAGGTATGATCAATTTAGCATGAGGTGAAACATTGGCATTGTCCTCCAGTGACATTGGAACCTGCTGGCTACTGATGAAACTCTAGGTTTTAACATTTTTATTTTGTTTCTTTGCAGCCACTTAATGGAAAAAGTAACATCTTGTTTCTACCTTCTAACTTCATACATTCAGCACGTTCCAGGCTAACAGTGCAGAAGTAAAGTATGAAAGTTCAGTCAAGAAACAGGATCTGTTCACAAGGTATAAAGTACTATTTCTGATACTTCCTATATTTAAAATTCATTCCAAAATAAAGTGTCTTCCAAAATCTGCTTTTTACAAGAGTTTGGGCTTGGGAGGTTTTATCACATAAAAAACTAGCAAGGCTGCATGATCTGTCTGGCTGTCCTTATTAGAATTTGTTTGTTTGTTTATCCCTCAAACACAGATTTGGGCAGTCTTTCCCTGCTCGATGTCTGCTGTAGAGTGAAGTTCATCATTCTCAGGAAAAACAAATCTTATCGAGGTTAAGGGAAGAATACATGACAAATTCTGGAGACTTCTTGCAAAGTACTGCCATCACTAGGCAGGACAGATATACTGAATTTCAGGCTAGGGAGTTGTTTTCATTTTAGAGGAGTATCTTCTCTTTTTCTCCGATTATTTGAAAAGATAAACCATATTTTCATGTCTTTGAAAATCTGCAGCATATATAAGCTAGGTAAATGTTTCTCAGGTGCAAGAAATAAGTCTTAAGGAGAGGGGTAGTAAAGCTGGAGGGGAGAGAAGCTCAGAAGGAGAAGCAGAGTGGCTGCTGAGAAGAAGGCTAAGCCAGTTCATGCAGGATCGGGCAGAACTGAGGAATCCAGAGGGAGCAGAGCTGGGGACTTGGCTTGCCGGGCATAAATTAATTGCTTGTGCTTAAGTGCCTGAGGAGCAGAGGAAGGAAGTGCCTTGGTGAAGAGAGGGAGACTGTGGGGGAGAGACTGGACAGATGAGAGCAGAAGTGAACAAAAGGGTCAGGTGTTGTGTCACTAAATATAGAACTATCTCTGTTCATTACAGTAAATATCTCTCTTCCAGCTCCTGAGTACCTGGAATAGCATCTCAGATGTTTGAATTTTGGGGTTTGCATTCTATCATCAAATAGCCATAACATCGATTGGCAAAGCCTCCTACCCCCTCTGAAAATTCAAACTGAGAATTGAATTAGTGGCTTCTTTTGACTTAATGTCTCCATGACTTGCCACTGTGTACCGTGGGTGTAAATTAACTGTGAATTAGTGCCAGAACCATAAGAAACTCACACACAAGTTAATAGTTCTGTCTTCATAGCAGGGACTGAATAATGTGCAGTAGGGTGAGAGCAAAGGAAGTACGTAGATGAATACAAACAAAATATTGAAGGAATGCAGTCTGTGCTGAGGCAAGGGTTCCCGAGGCAAAATATACGATTAAGTAATTAAGAGTGGTATCCTAATGCAGAGGCAGTGAGTAAAGACTCTGCAGGCATCCTTTATTCCAGTGCGTCCTAACTCTGCTGTGCCACCTGAATAATGTTCTTTTAACTTGTACATTTCGTGAGATATATTTATCATTGCACTATTCGCCTACCTCCTGCACAGTGTTAAGTGTCAGCAATTCACTGTACGCCATCCCTCAGTAGCAATGTTATTTTTCTTGCTCTGGAAATGCCAGAGCTAAAGTTGCCCACATAACCGCAAGTCTGGTCCCCTGTGTAAACATATTACAAGACAGTCTTTAATTACATGAGTTTGTTGTATTCTTTTTTTTTCCTGCCGCATGATGCTCAGAGACATCTGGCCATATCATTCAAAGTGTGGCCCAGGCCTTATTTACCTCATACCATAACCAAACAGTGCACTGAATATGAAATTATTGATTTGCTCTTGGGTGCTTCAACTATGCTCTCACCAGAGCATTTGAGTGCTTCATGGATTTGAATTCACAGCACCCCTATGAGACAAGAGGGTGATGGTATTCCCATTTTACAGATGGGAAGCTGAGTCACAGGGAGATTAAGGTCAAAGGACCCACTGATTTTGGGGTCCAAGTTTGATGTTTCTGAGTACTTAGTGTTTTTATAGCTCAATCTATGTTCAAAGCACAGCTCCCAGAGACTTCAATTACAGCTTCCAGCACTCAGCACTTTGCAAATCAGCCCCTAGGGTCTCAAGTCAGGCATCCAGAAAATGAGGAATACACAGTTAGTGACCACCTGTGGTTTATAACTTGGCCAAATGTGTGTGGATTTTCACAGTAATAGCAAAAGGCACCTCTCTTATGCGTAGGTGATTCTTTTCTCTCTCTGTCAACCCACTGTCCCTGCAGTAAAACAGGGATCGCTGTTCAGGTCTCAGTCCAGACACAGGAGGAGGGTGCCAGAGGGAGGGTGGGAGTGGAGGGCATTTTCATCACTAGCTAGAGCTAACATCCCTTGCTAGAACTTTCTACAGCATTTCAGTCTCTAAGGCATGGTGACTCACCTTCAAAATCTTCTGCCACAGCAGCGAAAATGGGCAAGGTTATGGGAGACTAAAAGCACAGAAACAAAAGGAGAGGCAGGAGCTGCTCTGCTGTGGGGTTACTGCCTGCTCTTCTGCTAATGCTCTCTAACAATATACTGAAGACAAAGTGGTGATAAACTGAGGCTAATACTCTGCATAGTTTCAGTGTGGGAAAAGAAATACCTTTCAGCTGTGTTCAGCATGGGGCAAATTTTTATGGCAGAGTTATGAATCCCCAGGAAGGAATATTTTTAATGGAGAGCTCCCTGGCAGATCATAATTATTGGTATGCAAGAGACTTTCATAAAAAGCATTTAAAATGTGAGCAAAGTACAGCTGGAATACCCAGTTATACGTCACTAGCTTTGATAGCATTGACAATAGCAAGATAGCTGTGAGCATGGTAAGGAGGATACAATATATAAATTAAATACTAAATGTGATTTGTTTTCTTGAAATATCGAAAGGTAAAACTGTATTAATCTTATGGTTTTGTCTATATTCCACAACTTATTGTCTGTGCTGGAAGATACCTTATTGCTGAATAAGGTGAAACACATCTGGTGATGTGAGCTGGAGGTTGATTTGATTTCACAAGCAGAGAAATATGGGAAATAGCAAATAATAGAATTGTGTGAAGTGAGGTGAGCTCAAGTGCGGGGGGAGCAGGAGAGAGGCATTTCTCTGAAATATGCAGGTAGTTGGGACTGAGGCAGAAAAAAAAAAAAACATTGAAAAAAAAAAAAACTTTGAGAATAGATTTCTGGGATCTGGTGAGATCCTGGGAAAACTCAGAAATAATGTCTTTTGAAGTCAGTAGAGCTCAAAGAGGGTTGTGATACTAGGAATGCGATCACTAAGAACTCACAAGAACCCAGGCTCCTTAGAAGAACCATACATGTGAAGAAATGGCTGCTCCTAATTTGCTGGATATCTTGTTTACCGTGACTTCCCAGTGCTGCTGATGAACCTGTTCCTTAGCAGCAGTGTGTTTTGCTTATTAGTTTTCCTGTTGTTCCTCAAGAAAACTGAGGGGGATTGAAGGTGTACAGAGTCAAATCACAGGGCCATAGCATCTCATGTATTGACAATAATTAAAGTCTTCCTTGAATTTTCACTCTTGCTGTCACCATTTCGTGTCTTACAATCCCAACAGCTTCATTATAAGGGAGAAACCTTAGACCTCAGAGAAAGCAGTGGCCTAGGTTCCACCCTCATTTTTCCAATCAATCCCTCTCCTTGTCTTTAGGTTGGAAGGTATAGTGTGAAGAGCAGTATTTGTGACCATTCCTTCACACAGGGGGAAAAAAATAAATAAAAGCCAAAATAACACCAACATAAAGCAGAGGAAAGATGCCTATTAGGAATGGATCAAGGGAGTAAATATCTTCTTTGCATGATCTTTCTAAACCCTGCTCACCATTTGTGAGCAGCTACCTTGTATCGATGAAATGATTTGCACCAGGTAGGTGAGCAGGATTTGTTCCCTGGCAACCTTCAGAGTGCTTGAAGGAGAAGCAATGGTCTTATACCCTAAGGAAATGGAAACAACAAACACAAAATAAACTTCTCAACTTCTTTTATAAGCAGTCCTTTACATGTCCCCTTTTAAAAGGCTTGCGTTTATGACATCAGTATTTTAACTTCCTGTACAGTATGTGTGTAGGCTGAAGTAAGGTTAGGAGTGTCCAAAAAATACAGAGGCTAATTACAGCAGTGTGAAAGTAAAATAATGAGAGCTTGAGAATGTGACTGATAAGCAGTCAGATAATAGACTAACAAGCAGGATGTCTGTAGTCTGTCAAAGGGCTAATGAAGGTCTCCATGTCCTCTGTTATTGCCTGAGGAACATGTACAGATGGGAAATATACCAGAAATGGCATTTAAGGATATACACCATGTATTGTGACTGCATGGTGAAGATAATGATTGGATTCAGTGACTGCTTAACCTATGGATAAAGTAATTACTGAAATAAGAAGTGCATGCTAGACACTGATAACCAAGTGGGATGAGCTTGGAACAAATGTTTACTGAGGAGGTGGTGCTTGTTCTCTTTGCACTGAGACTACTGCATGGTATAGTACCCACCTGCCCACCGAGTTGGGATTGTAGCCTGTGGCACTATTGTAGATTTGATGTCCCAGCAAGGGCACTGGCATCTGAGATGGTGGGCTTGGGAGTGGGTGATGGAGTTGCTGGTCATAGGCTGTGAGTGAGCAGCTGTGCAGTGGACCAGTAGTAAAATGATTGGTACCCAGGGTGTTAAGGAGGGGCAGTGGGAGAGTTACATCCTGAAAGGAGCAGGAAAAATGGGAAGCGTTAAGCACTTAACGCAACAAATTCAAAATTTGCCAGGATGGTATTTTTATTGAACTCAGGGCTAAAATTTCCCCAGAGTTAAAGGGGGCATCTGCCTTATATGCTCACATGCATCTCCTCGTGTGTTAGAACACAACAGTTTTTACTGAAAATAGTTCTGTGCACTCTGCTGTATTTTCAACCTCTCTCTGGCAATTGCCTGACTTTCCTTGGTACACTTGCAAATTGTACCCCTTTGGGGTGAGCTGTTCTGGACAAGGAAGCTGGGGAGTCAAGTGCTCTGTTTGGCTGAGAAAATGGCAAGAAAACAAAAGAACAAATAAGCAAACCCGTGACCAAAAAAGATTAATAAAAAAAAAGACATTTTGGCCATTTGGTCATAAATAGTACCATTCAATAGCACAAGAAATCATGCAGACTGTGCAGGGAGACATAAAACCTCTGAATTATGTATTAATACATCATATAAAAGGAAAAAGTGCTAAAGAAATACTGTAGGAAAAATAAATAAAACCACCATTAAAAGTGAACATGTCTCATTTGGTCAGTTATGCCAAACATAAAACAAACTGCTGTTTGGAAGTTAACACCACTTTTAATTTTACTGCTGACTTTTCCATTATAAGCCAAACAAAGGTGTGGTTAGACCATAGGCTCATGAATTGATTTTAAGTCTGCATCCATCTAAATCAGTAGGTTTTTAAAATATGTATCTGTATAGGTATTTCTCTGAGTATATGAATGAAGGAGGAGCGGAAGAAAGAAATTGGAAAGCTGGGGCTGCATGAGCAGGCTGATGTGTTGCAGAGAGATTATGACAAAGTAGAGGGTTGGGTGATCATCAACCATGTGAAATTTAATTAGAGCAAGTGCCAGATTCTGCACCAGGACAACCCTGGCTATATGTACAGACTGGTGGATGTGAAGCTGGAGGACAGTCCCATAAAAAGAAATCTGGGAGTTCTGGCTGATGGCAAGTTGAATCTGAGCCAGCAGCGTGCTCTGGCAAGCCAAAGGACCAATAGTACCATGGAGTGCATCAGACCCGGTGCTGCCACCAGGTGAGGGGAGGGGCTGTCCTGTTCTGGTCTGCACTCTGTGGCCACACCTCAAACAGTTTGAAGCTTTGGGTGCCACAGTATATGAAAGACATAAAGCTGTTATAGAGCATCCAAAGGAGGGCTACAAAGATGGTGAAAGGCCTAGAGAGCAAGGAGTATGAGGGATGGCTGAGGTCCCCGGGTTTGTCCAGTCCAGTGCAGAGTTGCTGAGGGGAGGCCTCATGGCTACAGATCTTCACAGGGAGTGGAGGGGCAGCGCTGAGCTCTGCCTTCTGTAACTGTGACAAGACGCGAGGGAGCGACATGGAGATGTGTCGGGAGGATCAGGTTGAGTGTTAGGGAAAGATTCTTCATCAGAAATTGGTGGATGTGGAACTGGCCTCCAGGGCAGTGGTCATGGCACCAAGATGCCAGAGTTCAAGGAGTTCTCAGATATACATATGGTTTGAATTTTGAGTGATGCTCCATGAAGTGAGGGACTGGGCTCAATGATCCTTGTGGGTCTCTTCCCCTGCAATATTCAATGATTGAATTGGAGGTGATGCCCAGAGGCTCTCAGGGGGTGTTTGGGTGGAAGGATCCAGAGCTGAGTAATAGCAGCAAGGCCCAGTGCCTTTCAGCTGTTGTGTGGAAGAAGCGCATGGGCACACCTTGAAAAGCAATGTCCTGCTTCCAACAGCCTGGTCAGTCCTACATGGAGCAGGCTTTGCTCAGCAACACATGAAGAGAATGAAAGGGCCTCACTCAGATTGCAGCTTTGGTTTCACTCTGTCCCCCAAATGTTCCCAGCTTTAATGCGCAATGACAGGTGCAGCAGCTGGCTGGCATTGCAAAGCAAGCTCTGGAAGCCTTGTAGGATGGGGAAAAGCAGCTGCCTACATTTGCACAGCTGGGCCTTTTCAGCCAGTGAGTTTGTTTATCCACTGAATTGCCCACTGCAGGACTGGATAGACTCTGGCTGTCCTCTCATGTCCAGAGCAGCTGGTCAGGCCTGAGATGTACCTGTCACACCTGGGCTGCTCAGATCCAGGTGCCACTTCAGAAGTGCTTGCAGTTGCATCTTTTCCTTATTTTGAAAACTGTGGCAGTGGCCAGATCACATGCCTTGGCTCAGTCATGAGTGCCAGGAATGCTTCTCTGCACAGATTTCTGGAGGGATTAAAAAAAAAAAAAAAAGAGGAGGGTGGGGGTGGGGAAGATTTTGCTAGCAGAAAGCACAAATGACACGGAAACTGCTGTGCTCTGCTTCGTTAAATACATTGGCATGCTGAAGCTGCATTGCGGATCTCCTCTCAGTGTGTTTTGAAAAGCAAAATTCCCTTTGGTCAACTCAGCTGTGATCAGCCTGCTTTCCCTAGCTTAGCCACGGCAATGCCAGTGACATCTCTGCTGCAAGGTGCAGATCAGTGAGCTCTGTAGCAACAGCTGGGGCTCAGTCAGGTGCTTTGGCACCTGCGCTTGGGCTGCTCCCATCTGTTGCTGCTTGTTCATGTCCCCCAGCAGTGTTGCCTCCTCTGCGTAGGCGCTGTAGATGAATGCCCACAGGAGGTGATCTGCCAGACCTACTGAAGCTTATCTTCCCTCCTAGGGAACAACAGGGAGACAAAAGAGTCCCATAAAATGCACTTCAGCTAATGTGTCTCCCCTTTAGTTTCTGCCATTGATGTGCAAGTTTGCAGAGCAGGGTCTTTGGCGTGCTTTTCAGTTCAGCACTCCTCCAGCACAGGAAAATGCTATATGTTGATACCAGTTTGCTTTAGTTTTAGGAACCTGGAAGAGTATTGCAGAGAATGAAAAGGGAGAGAAAGAAAGAATAGAAGGCAAACATGTAAATAATCATGATTAATCTGAAGGCCTAAAGGCTGGCCTTGCTTCCCACTGAAGTTCACCATATGTTCTAGCACTTGTGTGAGACTCCCCAGCTCACGTGCTGTTCATTTGAGTAAGTGCGCACAGACCTTCAGCATATTTGTATTTTTATTATGTAGAAGCTAACATTTAGCTTTCTTGTTGTGGGTGTGTTGCAGCATATGTTAGTGTTTATGTTGCAGTAAAAATGGATCTCTTGTCTGGAACATATCTTTGTCTAATATTCTAGCCATTTGTTATTTTGACCTTTTTTGTAATGATGTTTTGTCAATAGTGAAGGCAAAGATGAGCGGGATGAGCCAGGAAAAGGCAAGTCACTTGTGTGTGGCATCCATGGCATACTATTTTTGCTGGGCCTTTGAGGAGATAACTGCATCCAGGTACAATTCAGAAGGTCAGCCTTAGCTGGAGGGAAACAATTTCTTTAAAGTAGCTATGGAATGGCAAGTAGGTTTTTTTCCTTTTTTTCTATTTCAGTTGGAAAACCCAATGTATTATAGCAGTGGTACATCTGTTTTCTTAGCTTTCTGTGTATATGTGCTATTCTTTTCAGTTTTGTTTTTTTTTTTTAAACAATTTTATTTTTTAAATTTGTCATGGCAGAATCTTCAGCGTTTTCAGTGGGAAATATGTTTATGTCATTGGTATCTGTTTTCTCCAGGGCCAGCAAAGAGAAGCACTCAATATGTTATCACTGGAATGAGACCAACAGATAACATGTTATGATTTTCTCTAATTAATGTCAAGAAAATGTAGTTCTAGCAACATTTTGAAGTGTTTCCACTGAATTTGGGATCTGGTTTCCTTATAAAAGCCTCCATTGGAAATGTCACAACTTTTCTGTGTTCCAGGGTACATGGGAGTGGAATAAAGACTTAGCCAGCTCTCATGGTTGGCACTGCAGCCAAATCAAGAGGGAAGTCCGTGCAATGAATTCTTCCTTCACCCACAAATCAAAGTTTTTTTTCTGTGTGGCTCCTTGACTAGAGAGAGGAGACATCTCTTAGGCATCACTTCTGCACCTGCCAGGGACTTGATGGGCAGCAGTATCTGTACTCTTGGAGTTCTGGAGATGCATCAGACCCCAGGCAGGACAGAGAGGTTTTGGGGTGCTGTGGCTATGCACTGTGTGATGTCCTAGTAGTGCCTGCACTGTCTCATCTGCTTGCAGTGAGAAGCTGAGCTGGCCGCTATGAGCTGCCCAGAATAGCAGGCCTACAGATGGGACTCAGGTGGAGAGTCACAGGTCATCTAGGTTGGAAAAGACCATCATGATCACCAAGATCAACCAACAACCTGACCTACCAAGTCCCATCACTAAACTGTGCCTGTTAGTGCCACAAGACCATGATCTTAGTGCAGTGATTGCCTCCTACACCCAAAGTCTGCAAAAAATCTTCGTCTAGCTTGAAGAATGAAATTAAATTAGTCACAACACACATCGCTGGTAACTGGTCCTGTTATCACTTTGGTCCAGATGTGCCCTCATCTGCTCATCACACCTACTTTCTTCTGCTTTTATTTGCTTGTGTGTGTGTGTGTGTAACTCTCTGAGGCAGCTCCTGTGCCTGGAAAAGCCATCTTCATGTAAAAAAGAGCAAGAATAGTATGTCTTTGGTTCCCTTTAATTTCGTTTTCCATCATTCCCACGTGCTATGGACTGACCTTTGGTTTGTTTTTGGAAATATCTGTCTTCTGTATTCACAGAAAAGTCTAATTTGATTATCTGCAGTCCTATGACTTTGTATGCCGTGTTCAGGACAGATTCAGTAGTTAAGAGCTGTGGGTTTTTATGACCTCATGTGATGTCTCAAGCAAGGCATGTGAATTCACAATGAACAGTAACAAAGGGTGCTTTTGCCTGTGTGAATATCAGATTCTCCACTTGCAGCACTATGAACATTACTGCTTGTGAGTTCCACGCAAACAAGACCAGGAAAATGCCTGGAAATCTTTTCAGTTCAGAAATAATGTCTCCTAGGGCTCTGTGCCAAAGGTTTTATGGGAAATTTTACCTATTTTTTTCATGCAACCTCACTTTGACTGCAACCCATGCACATTTCAAAACTATGCTAACTACACCAAAAATAAAAAGACAAATTAGGTTTGAAGTCCAAAGTAATTACTGTTACAAGGATTAGAAAAAAAAGTTGTTGAAATATGCTTTTAACCTTGATTTGACAGTATTTACAGGATTGATGTTTCCTGAATCTCTGCAAGCAATATGTTCCAGGCCTGCTGGACATAATATAAAAAGACTCTGACACTTAATGATTTATAGCAGTACTGTGTTTCTGTACAAGCTGGAGCCCAATATCTACCGAGTACAGAACATGACCGGGGCAACAGGGAACCAAAACCTCATTTAGTTATACAGAAGTCTAAATTGAGTAGTGCTTTAAAAATCAACAGGATCTTAAAATGAGTCTTGTAAGCAACTCAGCGGCAAGTGAAAGATTTTGGATGTGAGGAGGGTATTTTTGACTGGCTTTATGCTGCGCTGAAGCTGGGACAGCTGGATTCTGTGTAGTTCCCGCTCCAGGGAAGCCTGTGAGAAAAGACATATCCATAATCTGGTAACTGTTCCTGTTTCCATTTTTAGTTGTTTTTTCTCTTTGGATCATCAGGAACAGTTGTGCTCTTTTTTATTTTGTTTGTTCATTTCTTTCTCTCCAGTTTCAGATCAGTAACTACTCTTTTTCAAGTCATTTGCCAAAAATGGCAAAACAACAGAAAATCCAAGGTTCTTCGGCATCAGGTCAGCCAAGTGCATTTCCATTTGGTAGAGTTCGCTGGTTTTTGTTTTTGCTTCTTCTTAAATGAAAAGTTTGTTGATTCACTGCAAATAAGATATCACAAGCCACCCTAACTGACATGTAGTGGAAATGTTGGTTTTTGTGTGTTTGGGAAAAATAATACATGAAGAGGGGAAGTATCTGTACAGCTATGACAATTTTCTGTATGTTGCATGGCTAGTATTTATTCAAATTTTGAAAGCATAAGGAATCAATAAGAGGTTTCAATATTTTGTCATGAGATGATTTTTCCAATGGTATTGCTTTTTTTTGCTAAGGTGCATCCTGATGTGTACCACAAAGATGGGGGGTTGCTTACGTAAGAGAGGTTAGGCTATTTTATGAATAAAATACCAAGCAAAATGTCTAGATTTCCACTGCAGAAACTCTCTGCTCTGTTCAGTCTTCAGTGTCTTCAAAGCAGCTATTACCAGGTGCTGCAAGGCAACAGCTATTAATAATGTACTGTCAGAGCCTACTCAGCCTCTCCCTCTTGGATACACACCAACCCACTGTGGGTGTATCCCCCAAATTGGAGCCACATGTCTTTGTGCTTTCTCATTCTGGGCAGAGTCCAGGGATTTTCTCCAATGTGGGTTTCTAGGAACATTTTTGTGGCAGAAAGTCTTTCTAGGATTCTCTCTGAGCTGGGAGCCTAGAAGCGCAGTTGTTCTTTCCTCAGCATTTGCAGTTCCTCAGAATCAGCTCTGTTATCTTCCTGCTGGAAAAAGGTGGCCTGCAGTACAAGTGAATGCCTTCTCATCTGTTTTCCCTTGCCCTGCTCTGTTCTTGAAAGTCCTAGGAGAAAATAGTTTTTTTTATAGTTTTGTTCCATCTAGTCAAGATTGATTTTGGTGCTGATAATCCTGCTGAGCAATCTATTCTGAGACAGAGATGTAGCCACTGCTCCAAAAAATACAGGGCCAAGACTCATAACAAATATTCATGAGGGTTTCAATGTACCGAATGTCAGTGGAGAGAATTACTAAAGGGAGAATTACTCTCCCTCTACCTCTATTCCTTGAACCATGGCACAGATATGTTTACCCTGCATCTGCATCACAGTAGTTGTGCATTTTAGAAAGCTGTGTATGGAAGCAGAATTTTCTGTGCTTTCTAAGCACATCCTGAAGAGGTTTGGGGTTGTCCTTATTAACAAGTCAACAAACCAAACTGTTACTCATGTCTTTACTTCTGTGGAAATACTGTGCTTTCTTGTAGTCTGAGTTACTAGGCACTACTTAATGCTGTTAGAACTTTTCCATGTAGGATTTTCTGAGGGGCAAAATTCAGCTTTCTATGAAACACGCTGCATTCAAATTGGAAGAAATTGTTCCCCCTTAGTCTATCAGTAAATCCACTGCACTGTCCTGAGGTAGCTGGAAACAACTCTCTCTAACATCTTTAAGCCATAAAGATCTGAAGATGACAAAGTGTTTGTGGCATCTCTTGCTTCTTGCTATTTTTCTCGATAACTAGGCTCTGGGGAAAAAGTCTTCAAATCCTTAAACAAGCTGAAGGAGATCACTCTCTCTGATCTGCGCTGTGGAAACTCCTCACTGCTTGCTCTGTACTTGTCAGTGGAAGAGCCACACATGGGACGCCAATGGCTCTTTCACCTGCAGGAATGGTGCTTGCTGCAGAGTAAGATCCAGATACAATACAGGCTGGGAGAAGGAGGGCTTTTTTTTCTCCTTGATGATACTGTATTGGCTTGAAAAAAAGAAAACGTGTATTTCCAGAAATGCCTGGAAGGATGCCTGGTTTGAAAGAAAAAAAAAAAAAGGAAAGAATGAGTCTTCCAGATTCTACTTTTTTCCCCTTTTGAAAGGAAAAAATGAGGGATCCATGTAATAGATGTCTGACCCTTGCACAGCAGTGTCAGATGTTAGCAGCTGTTTGCTCTCCAAGGATGAGCACAACTGCTACATTTTGGCACAATGTAGGTGTTTTTGCCTATTTTTGCCTTTTATGATCTTTCTGAACATTTACACCAGTTAGTTACCACAGAGTCTGAACATACACTTGGTTATGGGCCAGCTAAGTACAGAATGTATAGCCATTTGGAAACTTTTATTAGAAAACATTTGCTTAAATTCTTTGTGCATGTATGGCATTAGAATAAATGAAACACAGTAATATTTGCATCATGGTTGTACCTGGCAACTGAGGATTTTTCTTGAAGAATTTATGAATTAACTAGATTTGCTCTGACTGTTTTGTCAAGTATCTGGTTTTTCCAACTTGT
>JAOWBP010001760.1:36634102-36651244 GCA_028571105.1 Tragopan temminckii | reverse complement strand
GATTTTTCTTGAAGAATTTATGAATTAACTAGATTTGCTCTGACTGTTTTGTCAAGTATCTGGTTTTTCCAACTTGTATTATTATGTCCGTGAGTAATTCCTTCTACAGATTTTTTTTTTCTCTTTGTGAGGAGTCCAGGCCAACACCTCGTCTGCTTCCTTGGTGGTTCTTGTAAAGAATTATTGCTGAGTAGTTCTTGATTTTTATAGTGATGAGGCTGAACAGATACTTTAAGTAACTCAATGTGACTATCTACCTGATTTCAAAAACCACTGCTCATTAATTTTCCTCTGCATTTTTCTTTGTTAGCGTTACTTATAAACCAATATTCAACATACACTACTAATAAAGATTATTTGCCTAAAGCTTTCTCTCATGGGCATCCATAAAATTTAGGAAATATCATGAAAAGGTGAACAATGTGCAATTTTCTAAAATTTTGCATGTGTTTGCACAATGATTGTTATGAAGCCTGTATTGAGAAACCTGAGGCCCAAGCATGATGGTAATTTCCTTTTATTATTTCCATACAGCAATATTGTGGCAAAATAAAGCTGGAACAATCTTCAGTCTTGAACTCTTACTGCTAGATGAGAGTTTATAATCTGGATGAGCTGGAAGTAGAATAGATGCATATAGAAAATGTGCAAGGAAAGATTTCTGAATCTTTCTATATGTATCCACAGCTAGCAAAGTGTTAGGGGCTCTGCAGGTATTCTGCAGGTAACGCTCCTGCTCCACTGTGGAGCTGAACCTACAGCTCTCACTGCTGAAGAAGTTCTTTCATGTTACTTCTCTGCTTTCTCATCTAAGGAGAAGCACAGTCAAAGCACATCATTAAAAACTCTGGAGCACTTGTAACATTTCCGTAAAGGAAAAGATACCAGTTAGTAACTGTACCTTATTGCAAACAGTCATATAGGCATGTGTGACCTTGACCTGCATCAGAAGCTTCAGAAAGCCATTCACAGTAACGCTTCTCATATTTCCTGGAGGCAGAGAACATACTGGCAGTTCAGCCTTTAGGAATTGATTTAAGTTGGGAAGAGCCAATGGACCAAGCTGAATAGTGCACTGGGTGAGTAAAGCTCCTTTGAAAGAAGCGCTCACTCTTTTCAGTGATTTTGCTCCTGAAGCAGTGAATTTGTTGCACTGTCTTTGCTTATGAGACCACCTTTCTTTTTCCTACTCTCTCCTCCTCTTTCTTTCCCTTTTATGTATTAATTCACCGTTGTCATGATTTATCTAGCAATGCAATGTGTAAGACATGAAAATCTATATATCTATCATTCCTCCATCCAAATGCTAGGAAATGACATTTCAAAATTATTTTTTCCTTAAACATTTGTCATTTTTTTTTTTCCAAAAAGAGACACTGTCTTCTTTGGATTAAAGAATACTGAGTTTTCCAGAATGGTCCAAAATGCCTGCTATATCCTATTTCATGTACTCCGTGTGGCACATGGGATAGAACAGAGGGCAGAAGCACTGCTCCTCTGTGGTTTTCTGCCTGTTCCTTTGGCCAATAGTATGAAGCTAAATATTTTATGATTCTTGTAGAGATAAAGGTACATGCATTTAGCATGTTATCCGTCAGTAGCAATTTGAGGTTTAGTGCAAACATATATTGTTCTTTAGGGAAGAATAAGAATCTGTGATAGCTTGTTCCCACAACTGGCTGATCTCTATCAGCCTTGTGACAGTCCTTTAGGGACAGCTGGTTGCAATTAGCTCATTTATTATTGATTCAGCCTTTGGACAATTAATCAGAATTAATCAGAGTGGAGCATTGAAGCCTAAAAATATGTGCATAAAAGCCAGGGATGCCCAAGCTTGCTGAAGGAAGCATGTGGTGAACATTGTCCTGAGAACCGAATGCAACATTGCCTTTTCATGATTTGAAAAGAAGAGATTTTGGAAGATTTTTACTTCCTCTCTCTCATCTTCCCTTCTCTGTATAGTGTAGCTGTAGGAGAGGCAGAGCATAAATAACAGGACACACTGAGAAAATCTGTTCTTGAAAAATTTCAGCCCAATTGTAGATTTTTCTTCCCTGGTCACTCCTTCTTCAGGCAAAGCCCTGCCTCCCTGAAGTTGTAAGGCACTGGAGCCTGAAATTAGCTTTGTGATCTTATTACTGGAGCCCTGGTGCTTTTTTTTTTTTTCCCCTGCACATCCACATATTAGTTGTTACTTCTGTTCTTTATAATTTAATTTCAGACGTAACATAATCTTGTTGGAGTAAGTGCTTTTGTCTCTTTTTGTTGTTGTATTTTTGTTTCTATAGAACATGAACAGTAGTGTCTAGATGCCAGGGAAGAACACTGGTGTAGTGTAAGGAGCAGATATAAACTAGTTTTAAAAGCCTTCAACACTTTCAAATGTCTTTTAAAAATGGTCAAGAATTTAAACTGCAAAATGAAAGTCATTTACAGAACTGGGTTCTGATTAGAAACAGATTTTTACAGAAAAATGATCTTCTGTGTGGAGCTTCTGAAAACACAACAGAAAAATTATTTTCCTGTTTCCTCCCTTATCTGCACGGTTTAGAAATGAAAGCTTATTTCAGTGTAAACAGGTTTTTTATTTAAGGAAATTAAGCTATGTTCTGTCTTCATTTATATGTATGTATATTTTTGCAAAAGACATACTTTTCGTGCAAAGAAATGTTTCCTCTTCTCCACACTCTCAATCTAAGTTGATGAGAAGAACTGGATATAATTTGAAGGTTCAGTGCATTCTCCTGTGTGTTTGATGATTATTTTTATTTTTTCCTTCTAAAGGAGGTGGAGATGCTTGGGTGAAAGGGCTGCAACCTTGTTGAACTTCTCCCATTTTTGAGGTAAAGTACTATGGAGTGTAACTGAGACTGAGGCACTGGTGCATTACAAAATTATTGGCAGTGTCACATAGTGTTTGAGATTAATTTTGCCATAGGTCTTGTTGTCTGAAAGACTTAAGAGTAACATTCTAAACAAGAGTCCCAACTATGTATTTAATTTAGATTTAATATGACAGTTATTTGTTCTGCTAATAAAAACCCTATTGCATATTTAAAACATATTAATTGAGATTTAATACAGATGTAGTAGCTTTAGAAATCTTTGATGAAAGCATTTGAAAGCTTCATTTGGCGTTTACAATTACTGTAAATATATTAACAGCATTAGTCTGACTGTTTTTTTAAATCTAGTGGATCTTGTCCATTTTGGAACAGAATGCTATGGCTTTTCTTTGGCTGGCTACCTCAGCTGAGCTGTTTTGTGTGTTGCTCAGCCACTGCTTTTTCAATACTGTTTGTAGGTGCTGCCACTTGAGATGTGTAGTCACTTTCCTGATCTGAGAATAGAAACTTGTAACTGTGCACTGGCTTTGAAGATCATGCACTTTGTGTGATGCCTCCTTGGAAAATAATGATATCTGTAAAGTGGCATTTCCCTCTTTTCTGGAGTCTGGAAGCTAGGCTTACTGCAATTCCAGTGAGGATGTGTAGTATATCTGCACGTGCGTAGTGATGTAGCACTTGTCTGAAGTGGTTGCACACAGAAAAGCTGATACAGCTTCATTGCAGTGTGGTGTGGGTCAGCCTGAGATGCTTTTATGCCCTTCCTGAGCAGCATCCTCTGTGCTTTGCAAGGAAAGTAGTTAATCCTAGGGATAGCTGTTAGTGATGTAGTTCATAATTTTCTATGAAGCACCTGCTAGGGAAAGCCTCTGGCTATGCTAATTGACAAGCTAAGGCCAACTGGAGCTGTTGGTGGAGTCTTTGTGGATGGTGCTGCATTGCTATCTTGTGTTTCCGTTCTCATCTTTTTGGGCAACATAATTTAGTGATCCACCTTACATAGGAGTGACAGGTAAGTTTGACCTGACAGCACCCTTGCTGAGGGAAACCTTAGCTTGAAGTCTATTGGAAGAAACAAAAGAATGGAAAAACTGTGTCTCCTCTGGGAGATCACTTCATGGAAGATCAGGCATAGAACGTGTGGGGGCAATGTGTTCCTTCTGGATGTGTGCATTTTTTTTTGGAAGATGGCAGTCAGTGTGAAGGAGCATATACTTTACCAGGGCAATCATGTTCTGCTTTTCTTCTTTTTAGCTTTTAAGGAAGTAGGAAGAGAGCAGTTTAGGTATCTGCGCTGCACTCTGGTTCCAGGCAAACCTGCCCTCTGCTTTCTGCTTTGCATGAAGAATAGTCCTGTCTGCTGTCCAGTTAATGCCTCAGCAGTACTCTCTATTACCCTCTATTATTCTAGTCCTACTCCTGCTCAACAAGCTTTGAGCCAACTTCAGCAAGGCACATTTGATTTGATGATAGCAGCATTCCCTAATGCACAGCAAGACCCTGGGCAGGCACTACACATGGTCTTGCCTTGAGGGCTGGAATGCAGCCTTGTAGTAGGATCTAGTAAGGATGTATTATTATAAATCCTTATCATGTTTATTTCACTTTTCATTCTCATTCCTTCCAATCTTCTGATAGTTTGCCTCCGGGCAGAGTCAGCTATATATCCAAAGATGTAACTTTACATTGAATTAATGTGTATCTCTTTGCCTGTTAAAAAGTTAACAAAAAAGGAGTAGGTGTCACTATTTTGCTTATGGTGGGAATTTGATGACGCACTGAACCAAGCAAAACACACTTCCAGAATCTTAACTAGTTTGATTGCATCGTCGACACTGTTATTTCGACAGCCCCACTCCCTGGCATCTGGCATAATTGGAAGCAGCAGCCAGCAGGTATCAGATGTCAGTATGAATTGCCTCCTGCTGTGTGAGCACTGACTATGAAATTGATTTGCTGTCTTCTTTACGCAGTTTTGTAATGAAAGTAATGTAAAGTACCAAACAGACAAATTCCGTTTTTGTGTACATACAGTTAAAATAAGTATATGTATAAAAATTAGAGAGGGGAAAATATGTCAACAGGAGAGTACTATGGCACCACTAGGCCCTGCTTCCTCACAGGTGGTTGTGGTTCCAGTCCCCTGCGTTTTTTTAGAAGCTGAGCTAAACCAATAGCTGGAAACCAATTTCTTTGGGTACTTGTATGGATCAAAAGCATAAAACATGAGGAAGAAGAACCCTTCAGTGAGTGAATTTATATCTCTATTTTACTTACTGGAGATAATAAGGCAAGAGAGAGGCAGGCTGGAAAACAAGTCTCCAACCTGGAGCAAATTTTTCCCTGATTTGTCATCAGGATGATTGAGAGCCCTAAGACTATAAAATTGGCCTGAGCAAAGTCAGTGGTAAATTTCTGTTGATTTACTGTAGCCAGAATGTTGCCTTAGGGCACACCGGAAAAAAATGACCAGTTTCAGAGCCTTCAAGATGCTGTCATGTAGAGCAATTTCACAAATATTTATAAAGGTAACATCTGTTGAACCAGCTATCTTAACCACCAATTCAAGACACGGCTAGGAGGTTTAGACTGGATAAAGAGGTGTTGTCACCATTCCTAGCCTTGAGACAAGCCGGATTGACGGCTTCCAGGCAATAGCACTACAAGCCACAGAGCTGAGGCTTCACTGAGAAGAACTATGCCCATTCTCTAGCAGAATAAGAACTGGCTATGAAAAAAGAGTGTTTATGAGCCTTTTTCTCAGGTTGAGGCGACACTTGGCTTTGATACAAGACGGCTTAGTCAGCTCCTACTGTATTCAAGTTATTTAAGGTTTTTCAATAGAGAAATTGCAGCACGTTCCCTTCCTGGTATGAAATCAGCTTGAGCATCGATTAGTGATTTCATCCACCTTTCAGACAAGTGCAATGAAGAAAAATATTCCCAACATCTGGTTCTGTGAGGCTAAAAGCACAGTGTTTAATTGTGTTTTTGTTCTGACACCCAGTTGCATAGCAATAAGGGGGAACATATGATACAATAATCTATATATAGGATAGGTGGGGCCAAACCTTTGACTGGAGGCCAGTAGGTCTGGTATTGCAATTTTGGTGCTGACATGAAGGCAGCTGGTAACCTTCAGCAGGTTACTAGAAGTTCTTCCTAATTTCAGCTCCTCTGTTGATAAGGGACAGATCTGTGGCTGTCTTGGGATTGACACTTTTCATAACAGGATCCAACTGGCCATTTCATACTGAGAAAGGCAACAGGCGCCCCAAAAATCAGAGGACCAGTTCTACCCCAGGATAAGCACACAACAATTTACAGGGAGCTGTCTGCTGTGTTCAGAAGGCAATTTCCCACAGAAGTAGGAAAGTGCTGCAGTTTTCTTCCTTGCAAAGCAATCAGCCTTGTTTGTATCTGACCACGGGGGGAGATAGAGGTCATTTGTTCAAGCAGTTGTCCCCTTGTTTTTCCCCACCACAAGATGAAGGCAACAGTGCGTTGGCTTCTCCATATGCCTAGACCACTTTCTTTCCTCAGTCATGGGTAACAGCTCGTTTTCCCTATTTCTGAGGCAAAGTCTGATTTCATAGCCTGAGCCCAACTGCAAGGCTAGATCCAGACGCTTATGCTGTCTGGTGGGACTAGGCCATTTCCCATAGAAGCAGAGTTTCTGTGAGCTTTTAGCCCTGTGATTCCACCTCAAGGAAAAGTTGTAATTCCACCTGCAAGAAAGTGCTGTTTTAGTTCTCTCTGCAGCTCACTCTCCAGGGGGATACGCTGCACAAAACCCTCCCACCTTCATGCTAAAGCACTGTGTGGTCTTGCTCAAAGGCAAGACACCACTGACTCAGTCAGCCCAATTTGCTGCTTTGTTTTTTCTCTCATTTTCCGGAGAAGCCTCCCTAAGGTGCAGGCCTCCAACAGCAAATGGTGGAGGAGGGTGAGGAAGACCAAAGCTGAAAAAATTGAGATGTATTAGGGAAGCTGTTGCCTGCTGCTTTGTCTGTCATCAAAATCAGGAGAGGAGCAAAGACCTGACCCAACACAATTTCCTGTCCTGTTTTAAGTAAGAGAAGTCCCATCATTTATTTAAAGGGTACCATTACTGAAGTCAACAAAGTTTTTTTTTTTGTTGTTGTTGTTCCAACGCATTCGTTAATGGAGAAAAGAGGGTCCTGGAAAGAATGAAGTACAAAGCTGAACAGACTTAAAGCAGTGAATTTTATAATGCATTTAACAGATTCTTCCAAGCTGTGTCCTTCCAGTCTCTTTCCTTCCCTTCATTGTTGTGCTGTGGATGTGAGTGAACAGTAACACTGGGCATCAGCCTCCATAAGCCTGTTCTCTTTTTTCCCTGTAACATGTAGCTGTCACTCTGCAGTAACTTCTCTTACTTTCCAACTTAAATAGGCTCCTTATGAGGGTTCAATAACCCACATTTTTGAACTGAAGTTGAATCTGATTGCACGTTTAAATCCAATATGCTGGGGGAGGTCCAGAAGAGGTCTGTGAGGATCTCAGTATCCTTTCTCTTACTTCTTTCAGATTGCTGTTCAACTGTTGTTCCCCTGGTTTATTTCTCATTAAAGGAATAGGCCATCCTTCTGTTCCTGGATTAATTTAACGATAAATTTCAGGGGGATTAGTGTAAGCAGAATGGTTAAATTCCTGTCTACTTCTTACTGAAAACTTACCCTTCGGCTATTGTTTTAGTAGCAGTGAAACTTCTGCAAGTGCAAGACTTATCTGAATGTTTTACTGTTCCCTTTATAGCAAATGTTGCAGTATGCACATTTGATGTCAAGTTCCTCTTGTGAGCATTTGAGTTTTAGTGACATGAATATCACACAGATGGACATGAGAACCAGGCTGTTAACACAGTCTCTCAGTGCCCTTTTGTTTATGCCTATGACCCGGTCACCTAGTACAAAGAGCTTCCTGCTAAACTACATGCAGCTGCCTGGCTGAAAAGCATGTGAGAGCTTTATTTGTCCGGCCTGAAGCCTGAGATCTTCTTGGAACAGGCTCTCAGATCCCACCCTCTGTGGAGACTGGTGATATCACCACCCAGGCTTCTGAGAGATCCTGGCCTGTCTGGAATCTGCGGTCAGGGATCTGCTAGGTATTACAACATGTATTTCAGCCTGCGGCTCCAAATAAACTGCCCCAGTAAGGCTATAGTCTCTCTAGGGCTTCAAAGCAACACCACCCAATTTTGTCCAGGGTAACAAAGTGACGCACAGGGGACACAAAATGAGGCTTGTCTGGCTTATCTCCTTTCTTAAAATTTATTCCAATAGATCCACCCTCCACCCCTGTGAATGTCTTGTGCTGCCAGAAAAACTGGTCAGAACTCTATTCTCATTTTTTTGCTTTATGAAGGATCTAAAGATCAGTCTTAATCCAAATGCTTCTTGAGATGACTGCATTGCACTCACAGCATACTTGACATAGCCCATGGCCAGGAGGTGTCAGAAGTGTTAGGGTCATGTGATGATCTCTGGCACTTTGGCAGGTAGTTGGACAAGCGAAATGCAGAATTTCTTTGCAGCTGCCCAGCACAATCTCAGATACCCAAATAGCAAAAGAGTGTATTGATCAGACAACACACATTTCTTAATTGGTGTTTATGGAACTGCATATTTAGAAGTTATTTCTCAACTACTGAGTGTCTAACAACACACCCTAGAGCCCAGGCCTCCCTATACCACCTGGGCAGAAGATAAACTTTGAAGCAAAAGAGTCCTTGCTACAAATAATTATTGTGGTCTCAGAATAAGATGAAGCTGCAGATGCAGACAGTAGAAAATGTAAAAATCATTTTAAAAAAGAAAAGAAATCTACACATTTCTCAACAACTTGAACTGAAATGGTATTTTCCAGTACATCTTATTTGACATACCCATTTTCTTCCTGAAGCAGGAGATTGGTTTTGCTCTTCACATTTCCTTGAAAAGCCATGCCTCCCTTTATCATCTCCCAACACGTGGAGCACCACTCTCACATCTCTTATGTCTTCGGTCTTTCTTACATCCTCATTTCAACACTAGCTAGTGATCACATGAGAAAGCAATATTAGGAAACCATTTGGTATATTTTTAGCAGTGTTCAGACTGAAGTAGCAATGAGAAGGAAGGAGTGCCAGCCACATGTGACCAACCAGCTGTCAGTGGTCCACATTTTAGAAATCAGTGATTCAAGTGACTGATAATAGGTTGTGGAAAGTTTCCCTTTTAGATCACTATTTCTGATTGACCCAAGCTAAACATGATAGGAAGGTCATCTTGGCTATAAACAACTATAAAATGTGTGAGCACTCTGCTTTTTAACGAAAGAGAAATATTTTAATTGGAAGTATGTTTCTTTTGCACTGCTTTAGCAACAGGAGCAACTGAAACGTTGCTGTGGCTGGGATGGAGAGATTGTGAGTTTCCTCCTTGCTATTGGGCACTTGGTCACACTGCAGTAAGTGCTGTGGTCTTGTCTTCTCTGATGTGGAGAGAGAGGAAACCATTAAACAGATCTAGCTCTATAAATAATAATATAACAACCACACAACAACAGCAACAGCAAAAAACTAATGCATGAAATGTGAGCAAATGTTGATTTTCCTCCTTGGACATTTTGCCATATACAACTGTTGGCTATGACTTCCAGCTCATCACTCTTCCTATTTTCTTAATCTGCGAGTATTTTAGGAACCAATAACTCCGTGTTATCTGGCACCTATTAGTACATATGCATCAAAGGCATCCACTTGCTAGTGCTTTGCATGCTTCAAGAGTTATTTACCTGTACATTTGAGTAGACCTTGCTCAGCTTGTACACTGCCTGTCTGTGAACGCCCCTGCTCCAGTTTCAGCCAAGCTTGTCAGCTCAGCTACAAGGGACTGTGTGCTGCCAGGCTTCTAGTGGTTTTCAGCTCTGTTTTCTCCTGCTGACTCTCAGACCAACTCTGAGCACAGCAGGGAGTTAGGCAAGACCTTTCCATGCCCCAGCATGTGCACAGAGTAGGTTGAACAATGACTCATCCAGCCGAGTCTACTTAGGTGAACAATGTCCCATGCTCCAGCTGACAAGGAGAAGCAGCCTGGGTGGCTGTTCCTAGAGCTGTTATCTCCCAGTGTGAGAATCATTTCTTTTCGTAGAGTTCTACTCCTTGCCAAACTGCTTGCTCCATGCTGACTGCCGAGGAGGTGGCAGGCACTATGCAGCAGCTGTGATGGACATTGTAGGACTGAGTTCCTTTGTGTTTTGACTGCAGCCATAGTTTGATTCCAAAGAAGTGCCCCAGCAACAATCTTTCAACCTCCAGGGAGGCCATTTATTTTATTTTTTTTAGGATGCATTTTGTAAATCACTCAGGTGATGGCAAGTTTATGTATTTGGATGGCAAATTTATGTTGCGCTGTTGGTTTCAAGGAAATGCAATTGTGTGCATGGACTTTGGACTGCTGACCTTTAAACAGAATGAATTTTTTGAAGAAGTGTGAAGTAGCCTGTTCGTCTCCATGAGAGGCACTCAGCTGAATGAAAATGCCCTCTGCAAAGACATAGGAAAATGAAAATTAAGAAGTGTGAACTCCCATGTTCATCTTAGCCAGTGGTGCCTCCTTTCCAAACTCCTTCGAGTACGCAGGACACTGCGACAAGCACTGATCAGGTGTATATTAAGCCTCATGCTTTGTGTTTTACAGAAGTTCCCAGAAACCTGGGAAGGATCCCCTAGAACTATATTCCATGAGGAATTAGAGATTTGTTGCTCTCCCTGTGTGACAAGAGCCAGGGTTTCCCAAGTCCCACTGAGGATAGAGAAAGGACAAGGAAGAGAGGGAGATATGCATTCATTCCTTTGACTTGGAGATACACAGCTGTACACCCAAGTTACCAAACCCTGTCCAAGTTCTTCTCCTCAGACATCCCTTTAACACACTTCTCCTCTCTCCCCACGCAGCTGTGAGCTTCTCCTTCCTCCTCAGTGCGTGTTATCTATTTAGCTGCAATGCCATGTGAGCTTTCAGCTTTCCTGGTTTGATTTCTCTCAAACTCCAAACTCTTTTGACAGAAGCAAAGTATGACTATATGATTGTTTCTTCTTTCCTCTTTTTCCCCCCTGCTATTTTCTGCTAATGGTTAGGTGTGAACTGACATTGTCTTGTTGTAGGTTAGGTTCAAAGGCATTGAGTGCTCTCTCTCCCCTTGGGCTCCCACCTCATCTGAAAATGAGTAGTCTAGAAAAACTCTTTGACTGTGCAGAGTACTGCACTTTATGAGTTCCTAAGGTTGATAGACTTCTCATTTATAATGGAATTTTCAATAATTTAGCCTGAAATCATGCATCCTATGGTAAAGAATATGCTTAGTGATTTCACTATTATGTCTCCAATAAACCATACTTCTAGCTTGAAATATAGAAAATAGTCCCACTTTGTACTTTTCTTCACATATTCCTTGAATGTCTTAGTGATGCTGTTTTGGCCTGCAAGCTGAGAAGTTTGTAAGGAGGTAAGAGGGAAAACTGGGTGCATGAATGGTAAATGGGAAGCAGTGCTAAGTCAGCAGGATGGAATTATCCCATGTTTTAAAATGCTGATTTTAAGGATACTGCATCCCATTTTATTTCCCAAGAAAGAATGGATGGCATATATCTACTAGGTATATTAAGTGATCAAGACTGAAACGTGAAGAAAGAGAGAGGAAAACCATTGCCACACTTTATGGCTACTGAAGCTGCTCCTGCCACTGCTACACTATTTATTATATGTTTGTTTTAGGAGCCAGTTACATAAATGTCTTCAAGTCAGGTGTACACACCCTACACTGACCCACAAAACATTTCAAAGCAGTTTATGTTAGCATGTGGATTTTAAAACCTTTATAAAATGAAATGCTTAAACAAAGATGAGCTTCTCAGCTGTGAAGGAAAGACTGTTCTGCCTCAGTTCATGTGTGCATCTTTAGCCCATTTAATTCAATATCAGCTTGAATGAGACTCTGCTAATTGACAGTAGATGAGAGAATTTGTCCTTTTTTAAGGAACTTGGTGTAAATGGAAGTGGTGGGCAGTGACTTAGATTGCACAATATCCAGCTCTTATGTGTTTTCAGTATGCAGAACTCATACGCTACTGCTTGATGAATATGGCCTGAAATGATGCCGGCAACTTACTGTA
This sequence comes from Tragopan temminckii, assembly GCA_028571105.1. Taxonomy (NCBI): domain Eukaryota; kingdom Metazoa; phylum Chordata; class Aves; order Galliformes; family Phasianidae; genus Tragopan; species Tragopan temminckii. Next base: position 36,639,220 of record JAOWBP010001760.1, on the reverse strand, counting down.
ATATTTTGCTGCGCTCTGTTCAGATTTATTTCACAGGCAGTCAGGTGGGACACCCTCTAGATTAAGACTTAGAATACACATTTTGAATCTGTAGACTAATACTTGAGGTGAAATAGAAATTGCTTTATGTTTTTCAGCAGTAATGGCCTGAATTGCCAGAAATAAGCATAATATCAAACTGCTTGTTTCCTGAGTCAGGCACATACTGCATACAGCCATAGTCTCGGTGCACCAATACTCTCTTTGTTTTTTAATGAAAATAACAGGGATGGGAAATGGTCCAAGAAGAGCTTGTTCCCTTGGCTTGTCTGATATTCTTTTAAAAACTGTCTACTGCTATGAAAATATATAATTACAAAGCTATTTAAAATGTGTGGGACTTCTGAGAAGAGGACTAGATTTAAACTTGGAGCTGTCAGCACATACACAAACCAGAAAGTTAGTACACTGAAAATTTCTGTTTTCTGGGACATCTTTGGATGACTCCATTTATTTTATTAGAAATGTTATACAGAGTCGGGCTTCCCAATCAACAGTCCTTCCCTTCCTTGTGTGCCTTTCTCAGACGTACTCCTTTCTTGTATGCTCCTCCTTGTAAACTCATTTATCCTGTTGCTTGCTTCACAAGGACTTTTCTGCATGCTCTTTTCAGATTAGCAGTCTGGGTGGTGGGTTTGGGGAAGCCTTCCAGCCTTTCAAAGCAGAATTGGCATCAGAGGATTTTATCCTGTTCTATTTTAAAGTCCTCACCTTACAAGAGCTGTCTTTCTTAGTCCATGTCTTTCCTTTCTTCTCTTGACCTTCTGAATTTCTATCTTTTATCATACACTGGCTATGAATCTTTCCTCTTTAAACTATTAAAATGTCTATAGAGATGTGCTTTAAAAGCTAAGAGCTCATGAAGGAACTTAAAAAGTCCACACATGACCATTCAGATATGCATCCTTGCTGATAAATATAAGGCCTAAAATTGTGACTGAAGCAATGGGGATTGTAATGCAGATGTGATGTCAGATGTGGTTATCGCTGTGGAGTAACTGCAATGTGTCAAAGCACTGTTTGATCCTAGAGGAAAAGAAGACAGACCTGCCAATATTCCCTAAACAACTAAAGGCTTGCTCAGGGTGTATTTTGGGGTGCAGGGGTTTTGACTTGCTGGTTACTGTCAGTTTATTAAAAACAATTCTTTTTAGCTCATGGTGGATTATGCTAAAATACAGGACTGCTTCACCGTGAATGTGAGTTTGTGTCATAGGAGCATGTGCCACAGGCCCTCATGATAAAAGTTATAGCTTCTGTCAGCTGAGCCCACTGCTGCTGTCTCTGAGAGACTGAGGAATGGAGGAACCCAAGGAATGAGCTGTTCTATCAGCCATCCAGTCAATCATTATTGGTCAGCTGCTGCTCGTGATGAAATTAGTCTGTGGAGATTTCATTCTGCATGGCTGGCAAGCTGGTATGTGCTTCTGTCTGGGCTCTACAGCCCTGGACCTCATTTGAGAAGGCAGGCCTTTTGTTCTGTAACAGGCTTCAAATAGTTTGGCATCTGTTGATTTGTATTGTCTGTTCAACCATTCATTGCACTAGTGAACTTCCTTCTAGTCACAGTTCCTATGCAGTCTGCTCCCTTGTAACAACTCTTGCTTTAAAAAGTAAAGGTAGATGTGTGCTGATCATGAGTTCCTGAACCCTCTCACACTGAAAAGGTGAGGTTATTTGCACACACGAGACAGAAACTAGCTACCAGGATTTGTTTCTGATTAACTGCTTGGTCACGCTACAGTTGCCATTGTCATGCCCCCATCGGGGCATGTTAGTGGAAAAAAGTACAAGCCATGTGTAATCCATACTTCCACTGCTTCACAAGAAGCAGAGCTGATGGACAGAAGAGAGTGGTACCGATTAGATCTGCAGTGGTGATTCACAGCCTGGGATTACAGTTTCTGCAGTTTGCTTGAGTTTGTACAAACTGAATATCAGATAACATCACAATTTACATTTTCCATGGAACACTGTCTCAAGAATGTATTGATTTGTGCTGCATCAGATTACACAAGGGTTGGAGAAAGCCAGAAGTAGAATTTTACATTTCTCCTGCTGACATTTGAAAAACAGGATTATACGACTTCACATCTAGCCCTGTGTAACCTTCTGCAATCAGCCTTGGAAAGTCACTTAGGAATTACAAATTTTTAAGCTCATTTTTAACAGTTAAGAGCTCCTTTCAAATATCTTGAAGGAAAGCATTAGTCTGTTCCAGCCACCTTAGCCACAAGGAAGACGTGGAGAGGGACAGATGGAAAAAAGGCAGAAGATGATTGCAATTCACCCTTTGAGTTCAGTATCACTCTCTCTCTGCCCCAGACTGATCAAGAACCCAGTGAAGATTTGTTCATTAACATTCCTGGGCTTCTGGATAATCAGCTCTCTTTTCAAAAGCTGCTGTTTTTAGTATCAGTGAGGGTACTGCACAGAAAGGATTTCTGAGTGTTGAATGGAATTGGTCATCTCCTGCCCTCTCAGCTAGTTCTGCCTGTTATGTCACATCCTCAGTGTCAGATTGATGGGATGGTGATCCTGCCACTTGGACAGGAGTTGGATGCCTTTCATTACCCAGTTCATATTGCAGCATGCAATACCAAGCCCCCCAGTAGTTAATTAATTAATTAATGCTACAGAAATTGAACACAGTGGTTGATTTTCTTTTCCTGCCTTAGTTGTCTGCCTTAGTTGAAATTAAACTGTTTCTAGAAGAGCAAATTAAGAAATTGAGCCATTAAAAGCCATAGGGCTAAGCTATATACTTAAACGTGCCCAATTTTCAGAGGAACTGAGCCTCTGTGTTTGCCAAGAAACACAGTTCTGAAAAAGCAGAGTTCATGGGCAATGCAAGTTCCCTGCAACTCCTGAAAATCAGAGCTCTCTTAGTTATATGCCTACTTTAGTCATTGGAGTTTGGCATCAGATCTAACGTATGTGTGGAAATGAGTCGGGAGGGGGAAGCCAAGTTGTTTTTTGTTCTTTTTTTTTTTTAACTTCTCAGCTGCTTTGCTTGGAAGTCACAGACTGCTCTTTGTAAGGGTGCAGCTGTGGCTAGTCCATCACACAGTATTTTATTTCAGGATAAGGCAAGTACCGAGGCAACGTAGCTCCTATTGTTACTTGTCTGTCATCCTATGTTAGTAGAATTCAATGCATGCAGTGTTCGCCAAGGAGATGTGGCATTAGAGCTGCATATGTAGATGAACTCTCCCCAGATGTGTTGCACTGAAAAGTTCAGAGCCCTGAGCACACAGCAGTTAGTTTTTCTTCCCTTGGTATCTGTATAATTCATTGAGGCACCACAGACCCAATGGTCTCAAAGGAAGTAATAGTCTTTGCCACTGTGGGTCACTCTCTGATGCAACGGGAGGAGACATCTTCAGAGTGCTGAGCCAGGAGTTGTACAATCTAAAATGCCAACTTGAAACATGTCCAAGCACTACTTGAGAAATAACTGCAGAGTTGAATGCTCAGGTGCTGGAGATGCTTGGGTATTTTGAGAGCATTGCAGCTAAGTAAAATGACTTTAGACATGTCTGAAAAAACAATGGAAACTGCTGAAATTGAGCTATTGAGAGATTCAATTTGTAGTGAAGGAGAAGGAAATTACCTAATTGTTTCAGTGCACTAGGAGATGAATGTATTTCTTCCTAGGGAGAACTCGTCTTGATGTAATGATGTTGTTAACTCCTGGATCTCTCTTCAAGAAAGCGGGATGCCACAGGTCTGCTGAACAGTTAATCTCATCTCTTTTGCTTCCCAGTTCACATCCACTGCACACTCCTTTGCAAAGACAAAGTGGGGATCCTGAGTGAAGAGCATTTCTGAAGTAAGGTGGAGAGGAGGAAAAGAACCTGCAGCTGGCACAAGTTAGAGGCTTTCCTAGTTTCTCTTAGTTTTGTTGTCCAGACTACAGAAGATTTGCCAGTGTAATGAAACTATCCCATGGGAGAAAAAAGTTTCTGTGATTTCTTTACTTCTTTATACGAGATGCTACAGTGATGCAGTATCACTAAAGTAATTATATCCAACCATTTCACCTCAGGAATTCAAGTCACCTTTCACCATTTTTTTTTTTTTTTGTTTGTTTGTTTGTTTGTTTTGTAGTTTAGTAAAGCATAGGCAACATTGAATTGATAAAGAGGAGAGAATGAAGATAAGTCAGGGTAAGGTCAGCAAAAGCCAAGGGTTAAAGAAAAAGGCCAGAGCTAAGCTGGATAGGGATGTCTCAGACAACAAGAGGAAAAACCTCAGAAAATGTGAATTGCAGATCCAGATGCCAATGATGGGGTGAAAGAGTGACCCCTAATATTGGTGTCAACTGTGGTTACCATAGCACACACCATTACCTTTATGGCAGTAGTAATAAGATAAAGCCTGATTTTCCTGGGTCTAGAAAATGAAAGAAAAGGAGAAAAGGGGCCATGGCCTGCTCCCAGTGGACTTGCAACCCAGAGAGTCACCATTTTTGGGGGAAGATCGCTGTAGCCCGGTCTCTTATGTTCAACGGCTGTTTTTCCCAAGCAGATTTCAAAGTCAAAGGGAACTAGAACAATCACAAAAATGATTATTAAAGGAGATTGCTGGAGAGAGTAGATGACAGAGGAGGGAGATCACTGAGGTCAGTTCATGTTCTTAGCAAATGAATGTGATGTGGTCTGTGGTGTTGCACCACATGGGAGATTCAGTGGAAGGTCTCCCAGCATCCTGCTGGTGCTCGAGCATGATAACTTGGCTAACTAAATAAGCCAAGCCTAAGTTATGTTGCATCCTAGGCACATAGGTGCCTACAAACACAAATGGCTGAGAAGAATGTGAGGGGAAAAGAGATATAACAATTTCTAGTTCATAAATATGACCTCCCTCTTTTTCCTTTATGAAGAAATGCAGCTACTTAGGAATCTGGTAACTGGCTAAGTGACAAGGAGCTGTACAGATTGTATGGAAGGACAACATGAAAAGACATGAAGTGACATTTGATTTTTCAAGTTTTCTTATCCTTTGTTTTTAACCACAGTGATTCTGAGAGATTCTGGTAGATTTAGTTTTGTTGTTGTTGTTGTTCCTCCCCCTGCC
>JAOWBP010001760.1:36605247-36624506 GCA_028571105.1 Tragopan temminckii | reverse complement strand
CGCCCCCCCCTTTTTTTTTTTCTTCGTTACTCAGAGGACTTATAAGAAATGTATTCTTATGTCAGTAACATTCAAAGCCAAGAAGCAAACCTGCCAAAGAGCGCCTTAAAAGTCTGACATATCATTCAGAGGAGAATTTTTGCAAGAATTATGCTGGAAGCTTTCCAATAAATTCGTTCTACAGACTTTTAAGGGAGAGCTTTTAGATTAATGGAAATATTACTTAAATTAAAATTCATCCCATTAAGCCATCAATTCCATTGTCATTGCAACATCATGTGTTTAGTGTTAATGATTTGCAGAAATAAAAAGGAAACAACGCAAGAAATCTATTTGTTTTATTGTGCCAAGAAATGAGTATGGGCTGCTGTGGAAAGTTAAATACAAGCCAGAGTGGGCACAAGGCAGGATCAACAGTGATGTTGTTTAAATGTACTTGCAGAAGGTAGGCTGCACAGTACAGTGTATGGAAAAGCTAAGAAACATACTTTAGATTTAGATTGTATTTTCAGTGAGTTGTGTATGGTGTTGGGCTTTTTGTTGTTGCTGCTAGTGATTTCTGGAGGAGGCCCTCTGTAGCTTCCAGGCTCTGTCACTTTGTTTTTGGAGCCATGTGTTGAGAGCTGATCCTTGACCCCAGATGGGACTTGTTCCAGCTCATTGTTGTGCCAAGGAAACAGTAGGCAGCTTGGAGGAGAGCTGCCAGGTTCAAACCGTGTCTTGAGCCTCTGCACTTACAAAATGAGTTCTCACAAGACCAGATTTTATGCTCCCTGTATCGTGACCTTCATCTCCCAATCTGTCTGGACAACCTGAGTGTCAGCACTCTGGGCATTTCTGAGATTCTGCTTCCTGTCTGTGGAGGTAAGGATGAAGGAGTGGAGGGGGGAAAGCTAACTGGCTTCAACCTCTCCTGCCTTTTAGTATTATTCATGCTGGACTGGGAAGGCAGAAGAGAAGGGTTCAACATCTTCTGGTGTGTCACTTGTCAGCAGGTCAGAGGGCTCTTGCTTTGGATGTGAGGTCAGCCTGGTTTTCCTCTTAAACCACCAAGTGTCAGTCCTCTGGGAGTCACCCCAGGCATCAGGTCTGCTGCTCACATGCTGGCATGCACAGCCCGAGGAGGAGTTGGGCCCTAGCAGGTGGGAGGGACTGAGACTCTCTTGGATAGGGCAGGCTTTGGCAGCAGAGAAATGGGGAGCAAAAAAGGATCTCTCTTGTAAGAACTGCTGTATCACAGCTCCAGTGCTGTACTCCTTACGAGTCTTCTCTGATTTCTTATGATGCTTTTTAACTGCAGTACCTAGGTGCCTTGCAGCTATTTCTTTTTCCCTTTGGATACTCGGCTGTCCTTTTGGAATCTAGGACCAGCAAGCACTTGGGAATTTACACTGAATCCCTGCAGGAAAGCGGGTGGTCTGCCAATCTGGGGGCAGTCTCAAGCGTTTAAAATACTGCTTATAAAGAAAAGAAAATCTGCAAAATTAATGTGTGAGGGGTTTATGTGGGCTTAAAAATGATTTCAAAGGAGCATGTGGATGTGTCTAACTGCAGTGAAGCTACTTGGTGACTCAGTTCATGCTTGAATTCATCGACTGGAGCAGGTTATTCAATAGAATAATCCAGCACAGAGACTGAAATGTGAGGGGGATCATTGCTCATTGATATCTTCCATATCCGTACCAACAGCACCTCTCAGGATAGCAGTTTCAGTAACAGCCATCTAGGTGACAGCTACCTCCCACCTTCCAGGAGAGAAGCCAGCTGCTGTCACTGCAGAGCCATGACGCAGGAGATACTTCATGGTGTGGGAAGCAGTCAGCAGGTTTAGCAGCCTTGAGGGGCAGGTTCTCCTTGCTGCATTTGAGCTTCACTGAAGGTGAAAGGGTCTTGGTCTGGTGTTGTGGTTTAATGTGGCAGGCAGCTAAACAGCATGAGCCATTCGCTCACTTCCCCCCTTCTCCCCCCCCAGAGGGATGAGGGAGAATACTGGAAGCAAAACAGAACTTGTGAGTTGAAATAAAAGCTATTTACTGAGGTAAGTGGGGAAGGCCAATTCTCAGTGGAAGGCTGCATGCTCTGCAAGGCTGGACCTTAACCACCACCAGTCCTGGGAAGGTTTGGCCTGAAGCTTGTTCCATTTTTTTGCTGCTTTCTTGGTCTGTGCAGCAACTTGCTGGGAGAAGTACTGGGTCAGATTTTAGTGCTCCCATGAGGCTTTTGGCATGCTTTTTGAAAGTGGATAAATGACTCAATTTGAAGCTTGAGGGGGCTTTGAGTGAACAGAAAACCTTAGCAGGTCGCTAGTGCATCCCTGGGTTTCTCATGCCCTCTTCTAAGGCTTTGCTATGCAAAATGAACAGTACTTTTCTTGCTAAGACTAAGAATACCTTCCAGGCCAAGTTCCAAGGTCAAGCCATCCATCTGGCCTTCTCCATCTATGTGAATTAACTGTCTTCAGCACAAATTTGAAACACTGAAAATACAGCATTGTTAGATGATTTGAAAACAGCTTCAGGAGAACTGAACATATTGTTACTTCTAATGGGGCAAGGTTCCCAGTCATTTCACTGAAATCACTACTTGGACTCAGTTACCACAGTGGCTTCCCAAGTCTGTCTTTCGCTTCCAGGTTGCTACTTTGCCATAGAACAATTTTTTTTATTTTTCTCCATCCACACTTGTTCCATTTTTCTTGAATTCCCTTGAGTATTCCTTGCTTGTGGTCAGTGAAGGAAAAGTTCACCGTGAATCTGACTGCTATGTGTTGTCACAGATACCTTTTCATAGTTTGGTTTCTCAGGCTCCTGAGGTAGAGATGGGCTTTCATTTAGGGGCACTGGAGTTCATGTCCAGTGGGTTTTGTTCCTTTTTTTTTTTTTTTTTTTCTTTTTGCCTTTAGCGAAAGGCCCTTCTCTGTGTTTCTGCTGAATTGTTCCTGCTTTCATCTTTGACTTTTGCTCTCCTTTGATCCTCATTTTTTTGTTCAACAAGACTTTAAACCAAGGTAACTTCTTCACACCTGATGCAACTCACTCCTAGGGAAAGAATGGGAAGTTTGTACATTCCCATTCTATGAAGGAAAATAGCTCACGATTTCTGAGGCTTCTTTCTCCCACAAAAAAAAAAAAGTCTTTGGGCAGATGTACAATCTGCACATCTCTATTCATCTTGGCCATGAGTCTTCTACAGTCCTTTCTTCTTTGGAAATCCAGCAAATTGCTTTGCATTATCCTTTACTTCTCCACACTTCTGTTGTCTGCTGTGCAGGACCCTGTATGCTCAGAACAATCCAGGGGTGAACTAAGTCCTTTCCTTTTTATCAGAGTCTTTTCTGGCCTCACTCTGTTGGTTGCTGTTTCCCACACTTGTAGCTAACTAAAGGCCCACTTAAAGACCTATATGACGCACACAGGTTGTTGCTTACCTGAGAAATGGGCATGATGATTCTTCCATGCCTCCTAGGGGCACACTGGAGAAAAACACATTAAATTAACCTGACCTCTGATCTTTGTGATTATTGTGTGTGATTACTTTATGTAAACTGGATAGATGTGTGTAGCAAGGCCATGTAGGATGTTTAGTTGATTCTTCTAGCAATTGTAACATAAAGAAGTGCTCAGTGGTCACTTTGACCTGCATATACCTGATTCCCAAGGAAAGACCATTCTTCTTGAGAGCAGGAAAATCTCTGCTGGGGAGCAGTTGACTCCATCCAGTGCATCTATGTAGCAGTCACTTGTAATCATTGCTAATCCAATGAGAGTAATAAGAAGGTATGGACTCCAGCATAGATTTATTGCTCCGAGGGGATACCACTTACAGAGACAAAATAAGGGACAATATTTACCAAAAATAAATGTTGACATTTATGGAACCACAGAGTGTACGTCCACATCTAATTTGAGTTTCTGCATGAGAGCTACCTGGGAAGCCTCCATTATGGATATATTTCCTAATGAGTAATAAGTTTTTCTCTTAAGCTAATATTCTAAAGAGACAGATTAAATTAAAGGTTCATTTAAAAACTATTTCTTTTCTCCTGGAAGGTAGATAATAGTTTCCACTTGCACTGCTGCAGCCCAACATAATATATTTATTTGCATATATAATTTAGTTAGCAGGCTTTACTTCTGACTCATTATTATTCATTTTTGGTGAATAAAGAACAATTTGGGCCCTGATCCTTTATACGAATTTCATAAATTAATCCCACTGGATAAAATTTTGTCCCCATTGATGTTGGTAGCAAAACTGCCACGGATGTCATTAGGGCCATGGTTTCACCTGCTATTCATATTCTTAAATACACATGTAAGTGTGGATTCCGTGTTTTACTGACCTGCTGCATACTGGGGCTGTCCTTATTTTTAGCCAACAATTCCTATCCTCCTACAGTGATGCAAGACCCCAGCAGGAAGAGAGTCTGTTGAAAAATTGAAGTGCTGATGCGAAAAAACTGAGCTGCTTTTCACTGTACAGGAGCTGAATAGGTTAAAGGAGTGAAATGCAGGCTGTCCACACCACTTGCATGTGGTGGTTACTCAGGGTCAGTGTTTCCGTGTGCAGTCAGGCAGGGATTGATTTTCTTCTTTTTTGTTGTTTGTATAGGTCTATCTCTCAGCAACAGAGAGAAGGACATTATAAATGTGGGAAACTGTTCATTCTCTTAGGACGAAAATATATGCATGTACCTAATCAATGATATATATCTCATAAAACCTGTATTAGAACATTATCAGGATTGTGAAGTGAAATATTAGTCTATGGATGGATGGTGTTCCCTGACAGAAAAAACATCCTTCAAGGTTGGCTTGGGTTTATTTTATCTCTTTATTTTTCACTTTCACTGTTCAGTAGGGAACTTCAGGTTTTTGTTCTCTGTGGAGGATCAGTCATTTTCTCCCTGTGATATTCTCAGCAGACCATCTTCATCCTGTGCATATTCACAGCTGACTGGGTGCTCTGAAGTGCTCTTATTCTTCTTGTTTCCTGAAAAGCTGAGTTGTAGAGAGGAAAATCAAAAAAGAGGATGAACTAACAGGGCAGGTCCCTATGGGAAATGTGAGGTCCTTGTTTTTGTTGACATCACTTGGTAATTTATGATGTTAATCTTTTTCACCTGAGAAGCTGTATACAAGAGAATATGGCTAGTTTTTATTGAAAAGAGATTTTTTCTTTTGATGCATACAAATTCTGAGCACTTGCAGAACCAAAGTGCAAGTGAGTGACTTTGCATCTAGTTTTCTGGTAACAGTAACATAAAATATATATTTTTTTTCTCTCTCTCTCTTTTCTTTCTTTCTTTTTTTTTTTTTCTTCTTCTTCTGTGTCTTGAGCATAAATTCCCTGTTCTTGTTTCTCTTTTTTTATGTTTTCTTCTTCTCTGGACCACTGTTGCTCTGCTGCAGACACAAAGCAATAACCAGATAAGCTCTCCTCTTTACACCTGCGTTTATGTGCCTGCATTTAGGATGGAAGCTGGGATGAGTCCTTCCTGAAGGCTGTGTGTGAGGGGCAGCAGCTGCACCCAAATGGCAGGAGTGGCTGCACTCAGAGCAGAGATCATCTTCCCTGTGCCACCAGCAAATTAATCTTTGGATGCCTGAAGATGGGCACCCAGAGAATGAGGTACAGACAGTGGCAGTGTGTGACAAATTTAGATTAGGAGCAATCTGTCACAGCCAGGGATGGTATCCACTTCTGAACTTGCCGGCAAAAAATATTCATTGACATTAGTGGAAGTACAATGGGGGCCCAGCTTATCCACAGTCACTATATTAAATGACCTGTACCTCAAAAGCTCTTGGATGAAATTTATTATTCTGCACCCAACACATCAGTTTGCAGTGACATTTAGCTGAAGACCAACACTGAAGATGTGATAAGCTAGTGAAAAGCAGGCAAAAAAAAAACCAACCCAGAAACATACAAACAAAAAAAACAAACCCAGAACAATAAATTAAATCCAGTTAGTTTTACTAATGACTTTTATTTTAAATAGCTGTGCATAATAATCTTTTGATTCTGCAGAAACAGCCCCCTTTGTAGAAAGATTTGCAGATCACACAGAATTCCCAGTTGTGAGGAAGAGTTTATTATGGAAACTGTTTTCACTGTTAAGTAAAGAGAAATTCCTCCTATTTAGTATTACTGATACAAATCCTTTGCCAACATGCCTTCCCAGTGATCTGTTGCTCTGATGATGGTACTAGTGAAGAATAACTCCCCTCCACTTCTACCTCTAGGTACATGTGTGTGCTGACATGTGAAGTGGCTTCTTCAAACGCTGCTCTACTGCTTTTTCAGTTTGGGAATTAAAATGGAAAGCACATTTACTCCTTAATATAGGAAGAAAAATGGAAATGTTATTTTAAAATATTTAAAGTGCTTAAAATAGCAATCAGCACAAAGAGAGCTTGGTCCGTTTTTAATAAGCTGTCCCCCAATGGCAGGTGAATTGCAGGCCTTTGCACTTGGATCCAGTCTCCTTCTGCATTTTGATGAGATTTCATGGCTCTTTCACTCATTTATGGTAATGCATCAAATTATGCTTTAAGAAAGTTAGAAATGAAGACGAGATGCTGCCTGTTTAAAAGTATTTTGCATAAATGCAGTGCCTTTTAATTTTGGGTAATGTCAGAGATTGATAATGCAGTCTAAAAGCAAATAAAATGCTGGCATGTCCTCTGCAAGCTTTTCTGCTATTGATAAATATCCTTGCTGCAACAGATTCGCACATCTTTGTCCAACTGTGTGCTGTAGTATAGTGCAATCCTTTTCTTATTTGGGCAGATAAAAGTCCTGAATGTGTAGACCAGCTATTTATAGCTCTTAACAACTGGGTATAGATCTCTGAATGTTGCATAGGTATATCAAGACAGGGCCAAGAGATCTGCATAGTCTGATGATGAAAATCAGCATGTATGGGAGCACTTCTTGTGCTACATTTTGGCATATTTTTTTCTAGCCTGACTCTACCTAATGTTTCAGAAGCGTGTGTAAGTAGTAGCTAAGGTACATGACTGCCAGTTGCTGTTATGAAGGAGTAGGGATTGTACTGAACATTCAACAAATTATGTTTCCTCCAAAGATTTTGTTTAGAGAAATCATGAATTATTTAACTTGTCCAACCAAAAGACAGTGAAATGAGTATTTTGTTTTTGCTTTTTGCTGATGTTTTGTTTGAAAGCCTGTTGTTTGTGATAGTCTTCCTTCTAATTTGGTTTTGTAGGTGTTTTATAGTACCCTTCAAAGAGAGAATGGCTAAAAGAAGACTGGGGAAGCAGTCAGGGTCGTGGGAGTGTTTTTGTTATTTGCTGGGCCTGCTGTCCATGAGGAGTGAGTGTAACAAGGCCGATTTCCCTTCCTCATTCTCATCTCCATATGGATATTTTACAAGTAAAGGTAGATGTGTCTGAATCTGAAACTCAGGAGTGTGTCCACCTGGTGTGAAAACATGGCCATTGATTGGGTGCTCATTTTGGTCGCTTGAACCCAAAAGCCATGGGCCAACTTCCCCAAGGTGAATGAGCCACCAATTCAGTGGGAGTAGCAGTGACCTCACAGGGAGTCCATAAGGGCCTCAAGCTTTCTAAACTGTGGTCTGGGAAGAACGAACCCCCGAGGCCCTCAAAATAATAGAGCCAGCACATCTAAGAAGGCCTAAGGAGGCCCAGTGATCAACACTCAAGCTGGCAGGGCAATGCTGCAGTGTCTTGAGGCCAGCCAGCCACCTATTAATGAAGAGAAGGCTGAAAGCCTGGTGTGCTGCTATGGCAAGGGGCCAGAGTGCATATCCCTGGTTATAAAGCAAATGTTGCTTGTGGTAGCCCACAAATACGACACTTGGCATCCCACACTCTCCTGGTAGACTTAGACACTGGGAAATTTTAACTCCATCTTAATACTGTTATATCTATGATGGTAATCATAATATTAATGCAGGGTAGTTTTTCAAGAGGCTTACTGGATGTGAAAACAAGTTCCTGGCTTTTCCCCTTTCATGGAAGCAAGCTGAAGGTCAGATTTACAACATTTGAAGCTGCATTCTGTGCTCATTTACACAGCTGTAATCTTGAGTTATGCCACCGAGAGCAAGGAATTGCTCCAGACTTACAGGGATATAGCTGACAGCAGAATTTAGCTCGGGTTGCCAAAGCTCGATAGAGAAGGAACTGTGAGGGTGGAATTTGGTGTTCTTGCAGTAGCTTATGTATGTGTTCAAGGAATGCAAGAGCCCTAAGATTTATTAGTAGTGTTGCAAAGCATTATTGAAATTAGGCTTAATTATCTGTGTAATTTGCTGGAACCAGCATTTTAGCATTTTTGATCAAGTATATGCCATTAATTTTAAAAAGAGATGTACCAAGCTGCTCTAAAAACTGAACTAAAAAGATTAAAAAAGAAAGCCCGTAATTTCTAAATGGCTTATTTCAAAAGCTTTGAAGGTTGTTGTTGGTGGAGTCCTTCTCCTCCTTTTGCAAACAAACAGCCTGATTGCAGCTTGTTCATATGGAAGAAAGTTCACATCATCCCAGAGGGTTATCCCAGCATTCAGGGAAAGGAAACTCCTCCTCGTTCCCAGACTTGTGGAGCCTAGCCATCCTGCTCCTGCCTGTGCCTGCCCCTGCCCCACTGACACCATCTGGGAGTGGGAGAGCACAGGACTGGGACAGGTATAACTCTCGTTGAATTCACCAGCTCTGCCCAAACCCGTTTCTTCTTTGTCTTCTCACAGCCCTCTGGCAAGGCGTGGTCCATAGTCCCAACAAAGAGGGTTGGACTGATAAGCAGCCATCCCACCAAGGTGCTGCAGACTGTACTTTTCTGCTGATTTCTGTAGAAATTTCAGACAAGACCCTTAGTCACCCTGTTTGCCATGTATTAAATAACAATAATGTTGCTTTGCTTTCAAGAGTGCTTTAAGGTTACAGACATTAATATGTAAGAATAGCTTGAGGCTCACTGTAATGTTGAGGGCTAGTGAAGTACCAGCACAGCCAGGTTATTAGCTGACATCTTGCCAAACATCTGCCCAAGCAAGCTTTTTTTTTTTTGGGGGGGGGACAGCTGCTGTGTGTTGGTTGGCTGTTTTCAATAGTCCTCTTGTTCAGATTTTCTCTTACTTAGTTTCCATTAAGCCTTCTCACCCCCTTCTTCAGTCAGCACTAAGGTGGCCAGCATATCACTTCAGGAGGCGAGAAGGGAGCTGGGAAACGGCTGCCAGCTGTTCTGCACCCTGGCTGGGATGGCAGAGAAGCATCAGCTCAGGCTTTCCAGTAAATGATTAACTTCTGTTTGAGTAGAGAATGGAGCTGCGGTAAGAATGCAATTAATTACACCGGTGGCCCAGCCAGGCCCGCAGTCAGTGGTGCTCTCACTTGCAGCTTCTGGCTCTGCAGGTCTGGTTGGGGAGTAACTAATTAAACGCAGGTGCAGGCTGGAAGACTTGTTGAATTAATGTACAGTGTCTTCTTTTCTGTGTTTCCAGGCATTTGTAGCTTGCAAGAAAAGAGAAAGCACTTGATGCTACAAATAATAATAGAGTACTGATGATGGTGGTAATTAATCCTTTATTATTCTAGTGTGATAGGCTGCTGCTAGGGCTGTCATCCAAGTACTTTTCATGCAAAAACGTGTCTCAAAGGTGAAAGAACAGTGAATAGGTGAAAGGCTGAATAACATTTTAATGGATTCTCTGATGTTATGGGCACAGATAAATCTTCAGGATTTTGGCAAAGCTGTCTGGACCTGGTAGTTAAAACTCAAGACAGTATTCACTGTGCTGTGGTCTGGGCTCCATCTTGGGCTCACTAAGGCCATTTTAGCAGGCAGCTGCTTGAAATGAAAATCCAGATAGGATCAAACAGCAAGCAGACCAGGATGGAAAATGCAAAGATGTAACTGTGTCTCATTGTGGGCTTTTTTGTCTTTTACTGCTTCCTGAGCAACCTCAGTCAGCCACTGTCAGTAACAGGCCAGAGGCTTTTAGGGGCCTGGCATTAATCCCAGTACTGTTCCTCCAGGTAGTGCAAAAGTTGATGGCCTTGCTGTATGGGTGACTGTTTTCAGGTCTTGGTAACAGGTCTAAGAAGCTGGAATAGTGAGAAATACTGTTTGGAATTATTATTTATTACTCCTAATAAATGCTGTAAAATGGTGGGTTTTGCTGGTATCATCCCAAGTCCAATAAGTTTTGCTCAGATAATTAACATTTCTGGTTCAAATCAAAATTCAGGACTCAAATATTTTTTTTCCATCTATAATTAAATGAAAATTCTGAGTATGATGGCCTTGTGCTACCTCCGTTGTCATTTCTTTGCTTATAATATCCTTTTATCCCAGGCACAGGAATTGTATCATTTTAAGAGAGGGCAAAAAGGATGTAGCCTTTTGTAGTAGAAACCATGTGGAATACAAAGCATTAAGAGACTTCAGTCTCAACATAGGGCAACAGTCTCAACATAAGGCAAAAAAGGTCAAAGCATAGCGTTTATTTTAAATATAGTAGTGACATCATGCTGCTCTTGTTACTTCACAATTAAACTGGTTCAAAGCTATTAGGGATATTTATAGCAAAAAAATAACTCCAAGTCTAATAAGTATATTGGATAGAACAGACCATGTTTTATTCAGTGTGGAAACCAAACACTACCATATTGTACAGATTTGCTGATCTGGAAGAATTGTACTTGCTTTATGGAATGCAGCTCAGAAGCTGCGCCTATGAATATGACAGAGTGTTTGGGTGGTGTTTCTTTCTTTCTTTTTTTTTTTTAAATGCAGAGAATTTTAGGACAAACATTGTTTGGAGAATTTTCTAAAGGATTTTGATCAACTTATGTAAGTTCAGGAAATTAGCAATAACTTATTATCCTGTCATATATTCTGGTGGCTTTTGTTTCTCTTGTGTTACAATTCTTAATTCAGAAGAGGCAAATTGTATTCAAATATCTAGATGAGGGCTGTGCCTTGCTGCAGATTTTAGTGGTTATTCTGTGTTAGGAGAATAGCTGAGGGTAGGTCTTAGGGTGAGGAAGGTTTTTTATTCTTTTTCTCTTTAACTGTTACTGCAACCCTGGGAGAAATTTTCCATGTTGGAGTGTTTGCCTTCACCGGGTGTGGAAAAAATTGCAAAAATGCAATTTCATCGCTATTTGTATTTTACAATAGCAAGAATCTTCACTGATCAACTCCTGGCTGTGGGTCCTGATAAGAGAGAGATTGGGAAGGTGACAGTGAAGCCCTAAATTACTGCTCAGCTCATAGGCAGTCTCACCGCAGTGTATATATGCGTAACCACGTGCTGTGCTAGTAACAAGTATGATTTTATTTTCCAAATGTCATGCTTCTGAAATTTCCAGGAAGCTGCTCCTTGCTGCTGACAATTGTTACAGAGGTGACTACAGAAGTGAGGTGGGTTTTGTTCACATTTTCTTGTCTTCATTAATTTCCAGTGTGTCATTTCAGCTGCAAATGTGCAGTTGCCGTTAATGTGTCTAAAAGCGTCATGTTGGCTGGATGACTATTTATGTCACAGTAAATATTTGATGAGGAGGTGTGTTAATTTTAGCCGTAATCACAGAATGGTATGGGGATTTATAGGCGTGAATTATAACATGTCACGCACAACCATTTGTTACCTTTACTGTTTCCAGAGGGTTTTTTACATTTTTCTTGGTAATTTGAAGTGAAGAGGTGGTGATTCAAAGAGTGTTGGTATGCACCTAAGCTACATAGTAGGGGAAAATGTTGATCCTCAAATGCCAGGTCCCATGCTCATGGGAGACACTGCAGCCACTGAAGCAATAAACCCATACAGGCTGTAGAAATAAGTGAATGTACAAATGGATCTCAAAGCTGTGATTTTCATATTTCAGCAATCACTGCCAAAGAAGTGCGTGACTGACAGCACAAAGGACTTAGATTTACTGTAGAGAGATGTAAATTGGTAAGCCAGTAGACAGCCATCATTCTTCCTTTATTCTCTCTCTGTATCCCATGTCTTTCTCTGCTGGCATAATCAAAGCTGACATAGCGCGTGCTATACCACGTTATATTTTTTTTGTAATTATAAGACAGTAGATGAGATTCGAAGGTGTTATTCAGGAAAAGGCACAAAGCTCACTGAAACAGGGTTTTTCAAAGTGATCCTCTGATAATATTGTTTTTCTCATAGATTCTTGATATTCAGTCTTTTAAGCTTCTTGGTGCTTTAAGAAGGGATAAAGACAGAGGAAAGAAAGGAGTGTTGTTTTTTTTTATTTTTTTATGAAGAAGAAAATATTCGAAGTGTGAGATACTAGTTTTCTTCCTCTGCACCCTCAGCTGAGACTGAAGCATTTTGCTGCACTGCATGTAGAGCATGTAGAAGACTGACCTGGGAGGAAGGCAGCACATAATGATCTTCCGGAAAGACCTAAAAGAGCAATCTTCCTTTCCCCTAGCACTGACTGGTGGGCACACCTCTGCTGTCACATGAGAAAGAGAGGCTGAAGGGTCCTCTCCCACTGACCTATCTCACTAAGACCTATCTCACTAATTCATCCCATCTGGCTCGGACTTTAACTGCAAAGTTATTAGATTTACTCAGAATGGATTATAAGATACTAAGACATATGATGCAGTTATGCTTAGAAAGTTTTTGGTCAGGTCTGAAAATACATGATAAAATCTGAACACTGATAATGCAGCCTTTTTTTTATCTAAAATGCATACACATTGATATCCCAACTGAATTCAGTCAAGGTGAAATTTGGAAGGAGGCAAATAAAGCAAGCTTTCCTTACTCTGGAGCTCCAGCAAGGAGGTGCTGCAGACCTTCTGGACAAATCTCACAGCCACATGTAATATTTTAAATAATTTAGATTTTTTTCTTGTATTTTTATTGAACTTAATGAAAGAGTAGAGAGAGAGAAAAATGACATTTGGATTTTTGACTTTAAGTAAGTTAGGTTGAGATATAGTAAGGAAAACAGGAAAAGATTTTTACTTTTCATCCATTGTCTCTTTCCTTCTCAGCTGCCCTCAGACTTATTTGTAAATCTAGGAACAAACTGAGAAATATATAATTGTACTTCATGGACATCTAAAGGAAGTCCTTGTCCATGAGGGCCATGAGGTTGCAATTGAGCCATGAAACCACGTTTCTACACAGTACAGGTATGTGGGCTACAGTCTCATAAATAAGAGTAACTGGGATGAGCTGTATGCTTGGTGTGTGAAATTTGGTAGTGTAGCCTCATATTTGTCCATAATGCAGTTCAGAATTCCTCTTTTTGCTAAACCCGGGTTGCCTTCAGCATGCTTGTTTCAGTCCCTCTACTAACACAGGCAAAACTTCCCTTTGTGGCAGTGTAGGTTAAATTATATATTGTCATGAAGGGTGCCATAGAACCATGATACTTATCTTGACCTACAGTTTCCTACCCCCTTGCTTAACTGGCTTCCCACAGACTACAACATTGGCTCCTTGGGGTTCAGGCTTATGATCAAGGCCATAGAAATATTGTTGCCTCTAAAATCTCAGAACCAAAGCCCCCCAGATACTATGCTTTTCCTCACCTATTCACAAGCACAGTGACCATACAGAAAAAGACAAACCATTTATCTACCTCTCATCTTTAAAACAGGGATTTTTTTTTTTTTTATATCCTGTAGCTCTTCTGCTTAAATATAGCTAAACAGGCAGTTCCAAAGATGCAGAACAAATTACTTTTTATTTTTCTTTAAGTGATTAACTGTGGTGATAGAGTTAAGAGCTTGTTTGTGCTAAATAGTCTCTGTAGTTTGTGGAGAGAGAGAAGCACATCTGATGGGAGATTTAGATCTTTGGTGCCCTTTGGAAGTGCCTGTTTCTTGATGCTGATGGTACTTGATTTCAGCATCTCAATTTTAAATGCTTCCAATTAAGCAGGATGTACTTAGTCCTCTTTGCAGGGGCAAGAGCTTGCTGAGGAGAGGTGAGGAAAGGCAATGCTGGTCACTCTTGCCTGTTGAAAGGCAGCTCCTAGAGATACAGCATCTCATGGAATAACAGAAGAAGGAAGAATCTTATTTTATTTTATTTTTTTTGCTAGAACGGGGGAATAAAGCAACACCTCACTAATAACTTAAATGAGAGTGGTTATCTTGAACCTCAAAGAGGTGTTTGCATAATGATCTCATACTTTTTTTGTTTTGTTTTTTTTCTGGAGGTGAGGGGGACATCTAGTGTGGAGCCAACAATTGGATTTGATGATCCTTGTGGCTCCCTACTATCTCAGGATATTCTATGATTCTACAGTCAACTTAGGTTACTCCCAGCACTACTAGTGCTGTTCAAAGCTTTCATCTGTGTGCACTGATTTATTACTGCTCCTGTCATTGCAGGACTTTTCACCAGATACCAGCTTCTTGAGAGATTATATGGATTATTTTGGAAAAGAACAGAAATTCTTCTGTAATTTTTGCAATGCACACATAACTTCATAAGAGCTGCCCAAATGGACCCTGCCAAGTGATTTTTGTATAGGTGACAAAAGAACTCTTTGGAATAGCTATGCTGACTTGCTATGAAGACAGATTAGTTTCAATCAGAAAGACTGCAAAATCTTACTAGCAATTTCCTAGGCTATCCAATTCACAGGATGTTCATGCCAAAAATGTTTACTAGACTATTTTCTTAATAGGGTCATTATGTTTTCTTCAAGGTAATTCTTAAAGAAAGGGTTTGTTTATTCTCACTTTTTCTAGTCTCAGGCAGGAATAGGACTTTGAGAGCTTCTTATGAGGAAAAATGCAAGAAAGCCACCTTCTGGAGCCTGTGCTGTATGTTTGCTGCATATTCCTCCAGAAATTGCTTTTAAAATGCCTATTGGTTATGAAATAAACCTGAATGAGCCATTATACTCTGGTATGTAATTATGTATTTAGGACACATACTACATGTAGCTTTAAAGGAAATCTGTATGGAAACAAATTGCTTTACAGTTGCAATAGCTGAATGTAGTTAAGAGCAACACCTCAAGCCTTTCAAAATACTGCCATTTAGACCATTTCCTGGAGTAATTATCTCCCAAGCCTCAGATTCTCATTTTAATGCCTTTGCTATATAGGAGCTGTAGATGTCACGGTACTGCATAGCAAAGTGGGACTTGGCTGTGTAAAAATCTTGACGTGGATTTAGTCCTGTTTGATATACTAGCTCAGAGCAGGCCAGATGATCTATGGGAAGGAGCATTATCTGTGCTGATTGTGAAGACGTGCCCCAAGGAGAGAGACTCCTACAGCAGTGAGGGCAAAAGCCAACTTCCATCTCTCTGAGGGTTTTGTGAGGAGCAGTAAGTTTTGGATGAATGGCTATGGGATTTACCAGAGAGAAGGCTATGCCTGTGTGGCTGGCCAAGAAGATGGAAGGGATTCTGGATCCATTGTTGAGTGATTCGGAGACTGCCACTAAAGCAGTGCTGTTCACCAGTTTAGCTCTTACTGCTGTCTTACAGTGTAGTACTGCAAATATTTCCTCTTTTAACTGGCATTTGGCAAAGTACTTGTATCTCAAGGGGCTGATCCTTGGCATAACCATGTGTACAATAAATGGTAGCAGGCACCTGTAAGGAAGCTGTGTGCCTGCCTGGGCGGATAGCATGCAGCAAGATCAGTGTGCTTCCCGCCTGGAGACAGTGGTTCCTGCATTGAATCTGCAAAATGCTGTTCTCTTCACAGTACAGTTGGCAATGTTAAGCGCTGCGCGTAGTAGTTCTGGCACGTATAAAACAGGGCTGCATGTAAGTGTTTTGAGGATGTGAGGGTGTCATTTTTCCTTTTCTGGTGATGAACGCTTAGGAGACTTGTGTTAAACTTGGGACTTGGCAGATCCTCACATTGATTCTGCCACTTATTTATTGTTTGGCCCCAGGCTAATCACTTAACCTCTTACTGTCCTGATTTCCCCATTTGGAAAACTATATTTACTTCTCCTGGGGATTGTATAGGGCTTAATGAACGCCTGTAAGGGATTTGGAGATCCTCACATCTGAGATGATACAAGGCTGCAAAACATATACCACATGTGCAAGAAGGAGGGAGCACGGTGCATGCCCATGCAGGAGAGCCTGTGAGCAACCCCAGCCGGCAACGCAGTCTGAAAGCACGATCATCAGGGGTTGCATTGCATGTTTCAAGATGATCACTTCTTCCTTTTGGCCCTTTCAGATTTGCTGGAAGATAGTGGGAGGCAAGTGACTTAATGAAAAGCAGGGCAGCAAAGGTTAACTGCTTTCTGCTCTTGGTCCCCTGGATCTTCTTGTCAGTGCGGTAACAGCTGGATCTCCCAGGAAGGTAATGATCATCCCGGCTGCTCCATCTTGCTGCAGGCTATTAGCAAAGACACGTAGCCCCTTTGCTGCCCATTCCTTTAGCAGGGAAAAATGAATCTCTGACCAAAAAAAAAAAAAAAAAAAGTTCCTCTATATAATTAAGCAGCATTAGAATGAGGCCTGTGCCTTTGCTGATGAACTTCAGTGAAAGCAGATGGTCACAATGGTATTAAAAACTAAAGACTTCAGTCAAGCTTTTAATTGAAAACAATTGGACCCTGCTGGATGGTAATTACCTTGGCTGCCTGCAAATAATATCACAGCACTGCTACCTATGGAGGAAGAACTGAAACTGAGTTAATAAGAATTGCTTGATCTGCATATAATAAACAAAGAGCATTCAAAACTATTTTGGCTGGTATCTCCCCCCCCTCCCTCCACAAGATGCTTTCAAGCAGAGAGCAGTGTGAAAAGGAACACCCTGACAGAAACTGAAATGTGTGAAATGTTATCTGGGCTCATAAAAATAACTTGAAGAGCCTGTCTTCCCTCACCTTCCTCTTTTTTAAGAGTTAAAGTCTTGGGCAGGTATGAGAAAAGCAGCAAAACAAAATAAAGTGAAAAAGCTCTGGATTATCCAATGTTCCTCCTTTTGTGAATGGCAATGATAGCAGCTGTTTGCCTTGATCTCATGTTATTTCTTTTCTCCTTCCCAAAATCTACTGGAAGGCTGAGGCCTTCTGAGCATCTATAGTGTTTTCCCTACCTCCCCTCTTAACTGGATTTTAATGATCTTTTCTTTAACATGCCTCAGTCTCTAAGAAAGGAAATGTAGTAAGTTGCATTTTTGCAGAGCTTCTCTAAGTGATGTGCCAGTTTTCTCATTCTGTTTTTTCAGTGCCAGGAACAGGTGAAGGTTTGTAGGCTGGCCCACTTAAAGTGCTCCTAAATCCCACTGGCTGCTATCTGCATATCTTTCTTGACTTAACATGACATTAATACCACTTTACACACCCTTTCTTGCTGGGAAAAGGGCCTGCATTTTTGTATGCTCGTGACTGGAAAAACAGTCTTAATGTCCCATCTTTCAAACTCATGTCCCAACTGTGTATAGAATGAACCAAATCTTGTCACCTTCCACATAAACACCATTTCTCATACAGGGGTGCTCTTGAGCACAGCTTTTTGTCCCCTTATGAACAAGTAAGAAACTGCTGCTCTAGAAGACCTCAGAGAGTCAGAGCTGCTGCAATTTTGCAAAATTAATGAGTAGCTGTGAACTGCTAGTAAAAGTGATGCAATAATTTTCCATAACATATCATTTTAGAAGCAATGATTTTACTCTCTCTTTCTTTTCCTATCCAAATATTTGTCTTTTCAAGGCACCAGGCAAGAGTTTGTCTTGTCTTGTCTGGCAGCATGAAGAAGTGGACTATTCCAATATGTTTCATCTGGATTTGATGATTTTATGCCTGAAGTTCAACTTCCATTCACTTAATTTACCATGATTAACATGGAGAGGGACATCCTGGATTCACGTATGTCAGTAGAAACTTTCATGCTATCTTCAGTAGAATTTGCTAATTTTTATGTAATTAAAACGTGCTCTAAGCTTTATTGTTGTAAGATCACTGAAAATGCTGGCTCAACTCAGTTACAAGACAGAAGCGTATCTTGCAGAATGAGTAAAATAGATATTTGTAGTCATTATCTATTTGTATGGGAACTGCTAGGTCACAGCCTGAACCAGTGATTGAGCACCCGTGGAAGGGGTATAGCCAGCTCTGGTAGCAAAGGTGCATGCAATTCACCTGAACCTCGTTTAAGGGCTGGCAGTCAAAAGGGGAAGCATCTCTACTTGGAGATCACCTTCTCTGGGAGTTTCTGGTGAGCCCTGATCCTTGGAAAGGGGTAAGGTAGTCCTTCTTTATTACTGAATTGTGACCTCTGCCTTTCTTGGGTGATCTGAAACTGGTTAAAGATAACTGTATCAACTGCCTCCTATCCTTACGCTGTTCCAACCAAAGCTGAGGTATTCTAGTTAGTGTTTGGGATTTCGTGCAGCCTTGTCCATGGATTTTCTTCTGCTACTGGACTGTTGGAGAAGAGGTCCACAACTGATGGAGTAGCTGCCTCGCTCTGTCTAGTAGTCTGCGTATTCAATCTGATGCTAAGGCTGAGCACATCTGGCCCTAGACCTTCCTGTCCCTTTTTTTAAATTAGTATCTTGGGACAAATTTGCAACTAGGAAGGCTGTTTTTTGAAAGTGTCATCCTCCTGGCTGTGGTAATTTCACCAATTTATAACATCTACTTTTAGCTCTACAGTGTATGATCACTTATTATAATTGCTACTTGCAGTTTCAAGGGAGCTGGTACAGGGCACGCTATTTTAAAGGTGTATGTAAGGTGTAAGCTCTATTGATCTAAGTATTCTGAGTGATAAACAGCTGCTGGGTTTGATTAAAGCTAAAGGGAAGCTGAAGCATTTAATCAATCTTCAAAGCAGCTCTGAGTATATTACAAAGCAATTGTGATTATTGCTATTATATGACAAGCTATAGCATGAGAAAGAGGGATCATTTTTCTCAGAAACATATCATGATGTTGTGGTGCTGCTTCTCAGCTGGCTTGACAGTGTCACCTCTGAAGCCCGGCTAAGTGACAGAGTGTGCCAGCTCAAGTGGTCTAATCCGGAAGGGAGAACACAGGCACAAGGCCTTATAGCTCTCCTGAGCCTTCTCTTTCCCACGTCTAACTGGCTGACAGCAAGGACTTAGTGAAGGAAAACAAGAAATGGGACAAACTTACAATAGCACTGGCCAAATTACAGCCTTCTCTGATTTTTTTTCAATCTGCACTTTCAGGGTATTCTCAGTGGCGGGATATGTTCGTACCCTTCTACAACTGACAGCTCTTAAGGCACATTTTTTCCATTCTTTTGTTTAATCACTTCTTG
>JAOWBP010001760.1:36583252-36605147 GCA_028571105.1 Tragopan temminckii | reverse complement strand
GGGATATGTTCGTACCCTTCTACAACTGACAGCTCTTAAGGCACATTTTTTCCATTCTTTTGTTTAATCACTTCTTGAATCTTTGGTCCATCTTGTGCTTTAAAAGATCCTGTTGTAGTACGTTGCATGGGGCCTCTGTCACATGCCTCTGTAGAGTAGTACTTCTTGTTTTTAAACTTTCTCCTGATGGTTTCTTTTAGCATCTTCTTGCTCTGATGTTAAGAAAAGCAACAAATAATTGTTTACTTTTCCTTCTTATAGAGATCTTTGCCTCATCTTGTTTTGCTGTCTCTCCAGGGCTTATTTAGTTGGACCTTTTCTGAAGCTGACCCATTCCTCTGACCACCCTAGTCACTTCTGTACCTGTTCCCCTCCTCATTTTACTGCATACGTCCTGGAATGACCAGAATTTCACACGCTACCTTAAGATGTGGGCTTCTCTGAATCTATTACTTCTTCCTTTTTCAGGTGTTCAGTGATCTGTTCTTGTGACATGGCTTATAAGCAATGTGTGTCATGTAATCCTGAAGACGTGGGTATAAGAAGGATTTCTAAAAACTAAGGAGCTGTTGAATCCTAGGTCTAAAATGTACCTTATACTGCATTTAAAATAAGAGACTGGAAAGTCTAGTGCATTTTTTTTCCCCTCAGAAAATCTAATATGAAAGTAAATTAAGAGGCACATTTATTAAGCAAAGAAAACTTCCTCCTGTCATACTTGCAGCATGGAAGTTACAGCACTTAAGACTGGAAAGGACAGCACTTGCAGAGGTTAACTCTTCTGTGTGTGGCTAGTATCAGTCACTTCAATGTCTTCTTCAGTCTTTCTCTGCTGAATATAGAGAAGTATGAACTTCTGTGGGTCATAGCTGACTTATCACTCAAAATGAAAAAGTTTAAAAAAAACAAAACAAACAAAAAGAACAACCAACCAAACAAAAAAAAAAAAAACAACAAAAAAACCCACACAACTTAAGTGACTCATCTAATCTTTATTCTTTACCTGGGGAGAAACGCTGAAAGTAAATGGAGACTATAAAAGAATAAATGAGTTAGAGCGTTTGGCATAGATAAAGTTGAGTGGCATTAACAGGGTGCAATATGCACTTTTACGTTTATTAATTTAAAATTAACATTGCTCTATTTAATTTCCTTTTTGAGAGAAAAAGGGGCTTAAAATGAATCTCTCCCTTAGACTGAGGTTTACTAGTCAGCCCTGATTGTCAGCTGTTGGTCTCTATGAACCCTTTTGAGTTAATTCTTTGAACTAGCTTTGGGAAAGCAAAGGTGGAAGGGAAGGTATCCTGCCACCTTCTTTTTTTTCCAGTCTGTCTTGCTTTCATCCTTGCCTTCAGTGTGACCCATGCTGTGTGGAGGAACCTCCAAATTTATGCAATTTTCGCTTCTGCTGAATGAATCTCATGTGAGCAAGTCAGATTCCTTCAGTTTAGCAGACAAATACAAGATATCCCTGCTGTTGTTTCTGTATTTTGAAATACATTTTTAAACTTGAAGCTTCCCATGACCTTCATGTGAAATCCCATCAGAGACCCTGGGAAACTGATCTGAAGGCAGTATCTGGTACAGTTATCTTAGTGGCTTAAGGTTCTTATTGCAACAACTGTTAAATTTTTGTTATGGTGGTTTCGTGTGAGAATAACAAGTCATTCAGGAGATTTATCCTGACTTTCACTTGGAGTGTCTTGTGAATGCATGTTTATAAGTGAGAATTTAGACCAGAAAACAAAATTTCAATTGGGAAATGTTGAGGTCCTCTGTAGACGGTTGGAGCTGAGACACTTTCTCTGGGAGAGTAGACTGAGGAGCCTCGTTTGGTTCAACAGATAATGGGGGGAACCTAGCAGTAACCAGATGTCCTTGACCGAGCTTCAATATCACTAATTCCAGTGAGCTAAATGGATTAGATGATAGGAACTAGCTGACTGATATTTCCCATCAGAAAGAGTACCATAGTCTACTGAAAAGCGAGTCTCGCTTCTCTTAGGATGCAATCTGAGGAGCATCTCTTTTGCAGTAGTGATAACCCTGCATTCCTGCATTGTTTCATCAGTGATGTCAGCAAAGGTAGGTGTAGCTACATGGTAAATCAAGTTCAGCTTAAAAGTAATTTTCTTTTCATTTGCTTTGGTGTTTTTTGTTTTTGCCTAGTTTTAAACTGATTCCTTTCATGGTTCCATGAAAATTTATCTTGGTGCAACTGAGGTATAGCACAGTAGTAGGAAAAAAAGTAGGGAGTACTTCGGCTGTTGCTGGGCTTCAAAGATGTGCTTTTCAGGCTTTAGTTTTTGTAGTTGGTTTTCACAAACCACGTGGAAATAGCAAGGAAACTGAACTGAAATCTGAAGCACTCCACTAATGCCGTATTGACATTTTTGGATTTCAGTCTGGCTGTATGTTAACTGGTCTCATCTTACAATGTTCCTATTCATTGTAAACCTACAAGATGACTGGTCTCTCCTGAGCCATTCTGAATGGGACCTTGCAGTTCTTCAGATACATCAACTCATTTAGACTGGCTAGCCTGACTGACATTCTCATTCTGACTCTT
Organism: Tragopan temminckii; assembly: GCA_028571105.1. Classification (NCBI taxonomy): domain Eukaryota; kingdom Metazoa; phylum Chordata; class Aves; order Galliformes; family Phasianidae; genus Tragopan; species Tragopan temminckii. The sequence continues at coordinate 36,602,578 of JAOWBP010001760.1, read as the reverse complement.
TCAACCTTGTTGCTATTTTATAACCAGGATTGCATCTGAGCCAGGAGGATGAGAATATACCAGCCACTTTCAAGCAAATCCCTCTGTGCCAGAGAGGACAGGATTTTGAAGAGAATGTGCAACTGGCACATAACATCATCTGGAAACAAAACCTAATGCCTTCTGTGAGGTGGACAGTCCGGTACCCGTGCTCAGCCTTGGTACTGATTCTGCTGGGATCAGAGTGAATCTTGGCCAAACCAAAACCTGCTTCTGTTCGTGTTCCTTTCTGAAACTAATATCTTTTCTCTCCACTATGTGTATTTCCACCTTTGTGTCAATGAAAACAGTGGATTCTTCTGGGGGCAGTATGGAAAGTATCTGTGAGCTTTGGCTATCTCTCTGAAATATTACAGAGGATTTGGTGTTTGCTTTGGCATGTTTCTGTGAAAGATTGTAGAGTGTGTGTGCGTATAGACAGAGAGAAACAGGGTTCTGCTTGTTGCACCTCTGTGAGACTGCCAGACTGTCTGGCCTGGTCTGTTCTGCTGTACAGGAAAAGGCCTCACAAGCACTTGTGGTGAGACTGTATTAGGCACTAAGCTTGAAAGCAGTTCTGTCAGCTTGAAAAAAATAAAATCTTTTTGTCTGAATATTTTTTTGATCCCCATTGTTATGAGTAGCACATAAAACTTCTTGTCAGTAGAGAAAACTGTCTGTCTTGGTTTGCCCTATGTACTGAGCAACATCTCATATTGTGCATTCTTATAGCCCAACCACATCAGGCAGTCAGTTCCCCTTTAGAGTCTGAGAGATGCTCTTGCAAACAGAGGAATGAGAAATAATGTGTAAAAATCAGCAGTAAGATTCAGCTCCAGGTAAAAGATGTGGATATTGCTCTTGAAAATTGTTGTATTCCTTAATCCTCCCTTAGCCCTTTGCCTCCTAAAGAAAGATGAGTTAAGGATTTCCAGGTGGAAAGTGTTTCTGTCCAAACTAAGATTTCTCTCCTGCGTGTGCCAATACTGTCCAGCCAAAAGCTCCCACAGCACCTTTTTAGAAGATAAAGTATAGTTCTAGGAGCCCATTCGTGAGTTTTCCTGTCCATGAGAACCCTAATTCTAACAGCTAATGATTTCTGAGAGCTCCTGATGAAAGCACACAGGCAGCAGGACCTGTGCTTGACTAATTATTCTTCCGTATTTTGATACTGAGCTTGGAGTCCGAACAACAGTTTGAAGAACTCAAGTCTCCTCTGCTCTTTCTAGTGGCAGCAAGTATTAATCTAATATTCCCGCTTCTGGAAGGAACAGCTGGAAGACAAACACGCATTGATAGAAATTGCCAAGTAACCAGATCCAACCTGTGGCCCATCTGGCCTTGAGTCCTGTCTATAACAGCAACAAGTATTTCAAAGAAGATGCAAATATTGCTGGGATAGATGATTACAGATGAGCTACAAATAACTGTGTCCGATGTTTTCTTGAGAGCTTGGTCTCAGCTTCTGTTTCTAGCTGTGGCTCTGTTAATTTCAGTAGGGGAGATACAGCAACTGACATTTAACAATTAATTTTTTTTGTTTCACCTGTCAAGTGTTTGCTGGTCAATTTTGCTTTACAAAATCTATAAGTAGAGAACAGTGGTGTTTTCTTTTGTACTGGTGACATGAAGGAATTAAAGGATTTAAGATTGTAAAGCCTTCCATGAATAATTTAGGCTCTGTTTCCAGCAAATATTCACTCTGCTCCGTATGCACTGATACTGGGCTCAGACATTTGTGGTATCAGCAACAGTGCCAAGACCTTGTGAGCCAAAAGGAAATAGGCTTTTACTCAGTGTCAGCCATCAATCTGTTTCCAGCCTTTAGGAGCATACGCTTGTCAATTAGGGGCCTCCGCTTGAGGAACCTGGCCTCCTAGCTTGCAACAAATATAGATGGGCCTAGGCATATTCAAAGAATTACCTCTATGCTCTCCTCTGTGAAATTTTGTGCAGTCTCACCAGCCTTGCTCTTCTGACTTCTCTGCTTCATGTTTCTCTTGTGAATAAACATTGCTGTGCGTACTCAAGCCAACGTACAAAAACACTTGTTTCTCCTTATAAAATGATTAAACTGTCTGAGAGAGAAATGACAAGAATCTTCTCAGACAAACCAGTCGGTAAGTTTCTCTGAATCTGGTGGCTTCTAGGGATCTTGGCATTATAAGGATTGATGAAAGTTTGAGAAATTTGTAGCTGAGATACTGTCTACGTTGGATTCTCGTATTCTTGCCACTGATGCAGGGAAGCCTTTAAGAAAGAGCTTTCCTATCATATATTTCTAGGTTTTTCTTTTTTTTTTTTTTTTTTTTTCTTCTTCACTGATTGGAAATCCTGAAAGCAAACACAATGCATGTGCAGCACAGTAAAGGAGCATACTTCATCAAGAAACCACCTTGTGAAAACTCTGCTAGTGCACACTGGTCCTCTCACTCGTGCTATTTCATACTCAGTGCTTCAAGCCATTCATCAGCAGCCAGCAAGGTGAAGGCCAGCACACGTCCTGTTCCGCTAGCGCTGGGATTGCTTGGATCCTTTCCCTTCCTGAGCCCCTGTGTCCGAGGGGCTCAAAATGGTGCCCTGCCTACATGCATCATCTATACTGGGTCATGGGCAACCCCTCTGAAAAGCTGGCAAGAGGTGAACTGCTTTTGAGAGCTGCATGCCGTCAAGTTCATGCTGTGTGTTTGTGAAGATATAAGGGCTGGAAGCAAAAGCACTTTTGCTGTGCTGCTGCTATTTTAATGCGGAAGTGAGACCCTGAAATGCTCTGTTCTACTTCAGTGGCTCTAAGAGAAGCCTTTCTCCTGGGGTTTCTGGTACCTAGGTTAATTGAAATAACTCCAAAAGGCTCTTTTAAATCTAATTCCCTCCCCCACATATGCAGTCTCTTCTTCACTTTTCTTTGCTCTTGTCTACACCCTCTCTTGAACAAAAAGCTTTAAAATGCTCTTCTGGAAAGGGCTTTAATGTAATTCAGAGAAAGTTAATGTGAAGTCAAGGTTGATTGCTCTTCTCCCTGAAACCACTGACAGTGGCTATACTAGTGGGAGTTAGATGGGATCTCAAACATAACTGGGAAACTCAGGATGAACTGAACAAAGAGCAGGCTGGAAACTGGAGGTTGCTGCTCTCTCTTCTCTGTTCTGACCTCCTGAGCTCATGCTGAACCCTTTGATCCCAGTCCAGGGCACAGTGATATGGCAGCCTGGGTCTAGGCCAGAGATGTATGCTGGGTGGAGGCTGTTGTCATCTGTGTGAGCTCTTGATCCACCCTGTACCTTCATTTCCACAAACACTGCTGCACATCACCATGGGGGGCATCGCTGCTGGTGCTCCTCCAGCTGGTATGCAGAACTGTCTCCTCCAAACACAGTTCCTTTTTCCAGGAACTGCTCCAATAACATTTAAAACAACTGGGCCTGTATTTCATAATCATTATTCTATTTTTGCCAGATGCATTTCTATTTGACACAGAAATCTAAGACCCTATGTGTAATAGTGCAGCTCAGGGCACAGAGCTCATGTCTCAAAGGAACTGTGCTTGGCTCTGGGAGAGCACCATGGCCAAGCACAGTTCACTTGGGAAGGTGCTGCTCATGGCCAGAGCACTGCCATGGTTGCACACCCACTGGACCACCTGTTTTGGGGCAGTACTTCAGCACCATGTTGTTCTAACAGGAATTTTAGTGCTAGGCTTAGTGAATATCAAGAACTCTGGAGTCTAAGATATACTACTACTGTCACTAATATTGACGTGGTAAAAAAAAAAAAGAAAAAAGGAAGCTGACACACTTGATGGAAAAGCTAATTAGCAATAAGGTCAATTGAATGAGAATCAGTCGTGGAGGGGTGAGCTGTGGTTCCCTGTGATTCTCAGCTGCATTTGGATATGGCCATTCTTCCAGTAGCAGGCTGGAAGAGTGAGCTGGTGTCTCTCAGTTGCCTTTGCAGTTATGTCTTCTGATATGTAGCCTCCAGCACAGTGGCACAAGTAGGCTTTTTGTGGTTGAAAACCGTCAGCATCAGACTGTATGTCAGCCGATATAAAAACCCTTGTTTTCTATTAAATTCTACAGAGAAGCAGATTCAAGTTCTGATCTTTAGTATTTGTATGGATTGGTCAGAAGATACTAGAGGAATTATATTGTTCCATATGAAAATCTCTCTAACTAACTACTTAACATAGTCTTGCATTACCCTCTTATTAAGTGACACCAATAAATTTCACCCAGGCAGATGACAATCAGTGTCACAGCATCTCCTCATTCCTGTGGGTTTTCTACACAGCAGGGCTGAAATAACACATGTGCAACTGCCAGGAGCAAAAGACTGCAAAATCACCATGAGCCTTTCAGTGCTGCAGCTTGGAGTCCAGCTGGTGCCACCAAGAGGGGCTGAGATGCACTGGGACATTTGCCCGTGGCTTGGGCACTAGTTTTGTGCTGACTCCCATGGAACTCTGCAGTTGCAGCAACAAAAATTCTCTGCTGTAGATGACACTCAGCCTATAGATGACAATCAATCTCTTTTTTGTAGGGTAGAAGAGGAAGCTGTAGAGACCTAAGACAACTTTATGCCTATTTACCCGTTTCTGTACCCACACTGAGGACTGTGGTACTTCTGAGGCAACTGTAGGATACAGGACAAAGTTCCCAGGAACTTAATGTTACCCTTGGCTGCAACACTTAAGTGTCAGGGGTGAATCTGCCCCCAAAATTGCACAACGACAGATTCATAAGCTCCAAATCTGTGCATGAAGACGAGACCTTTATCCTCAAGTTGAACTGTAAGAACGCCCTAAGGTGAGATGCTGCAGATGGTACAGCTGGAGAGAGAAATGGATTCAGTTTAGGAGCAATACCTTTCTTTAAGATGATTTTAAATGTTTGCATTTTTTATGCAGCATTTTAGAGTGTTTCAGCAGCTCCCATCTGGAATTCAATTCCTCTCCCTGTTAATCAATAACAGGTCTTAACAAAACAATATCTCACAGTAGACACAAGCATACAGTGCTGAACAAAGCAAAACAGCCATTGGCTTAGAGCAACAATTGCTGCTACACAATGTGTTTTCAAAGCTCAGTATATATTTTGTCCCTAGTGGGAAAACCATAACAAGACTGAATTAGTGGCTGGGCTTGCCAAAGGGAGAAATTAAAGTGTGACTGTTTGTCTGACACCTTGAAGTACCATTATTTATTTCAAGGGAGAAGACAGTGTAAGGAAATAAGATTCCCATTAGGGAAAACTATTAGCTGTTACTTTCCAGAGTGTGCAGCGGTTCTGCATGCCTGCTGCAGAACCTACTCAGTCTAGTTGGAGTACAGCAGTGCTTTCTGGTGAAAGGGCTCCTTGGCAGTGCTGGCACCCACAGGAATGATGCCTGTGAGACTGAGAAATGCAGGGGTGGGGAGGAGCATGGTGTTTCGAGAGAGGACTGGCTGGCAGGCTTGTCCCCAATGAGGTATCTTGGGGCTAGTGTGCAGAGGGCTGTTCAGTGAAGGAAAGAGAAAGGGGAGAGAATATGTGAGATTAAAACAAATTCCCTTCCCTGCACATGGTTACCTCTGAGCTTGCAAACTTAACTGCTCATCTGTGGATCTTGACAGTTCCTTGCTCTGGCACTAATGGGCTTCAGGAACTCCCAGTGAGCTGTAATCGCCTTGGTTCAGGGCTCAGCCTGCACCTTTACAAGCACCTTCACCCCTCGCTGTTAACCTGTGGTCTCCCTTACTTGGCAGCTAAGCTTGTAAATTCATGTAACCAAATAGCTGTGCTGTTAACTGCCTGCACCAAAGTGAACAACACATCCATCTTCCAGTGCCCAGCCGGCAGCCTAATGACACGTCGCACTGTGCGGTGGTACCCTTTCAGATGTAACTAACTCTGGCACTGTAGAAACAATTGTTTCGGCATTTGCACACACCACGCAGCTCATCTGGGCAGAGGAGGGAGGCTGCCTGAGCAGGAGGCCTCCCATCACTGGTCCTAAGCACTGGGTCCCCAGTGTGACCTCCTCATGCCACAGCCTGATGGCTGTGACGGAGACCTTAGCCTGGTTGGTCAACCACACCTGGTGCCCAGGAGCAGGAGCACACCTGCAGCAGGTACATGTGGGGCTGTGTCTGACCTTTGACAAGTCTCTTTGAAAAGCTGTGCCTCGGTTTCCTTGTCCACAAAATGAGCATAATTTCCTGAATAGCTACTGGGAGGACAGATGCTAATGAAACACGAAAAGGTGCTAAGGTTTTCTGGCTTCTCTAGTTCCCGCCAGTGTCTGTGGTTTGAACCCTTTAGTCTTCAAATTAGCCTCAGCAAGAAGAAGGTTGATTGAGTGAGGACACAAGGTTCAGGCTCTGTGTGGGGAGTTGTGCCAGGCCCTTCCAATCTGTCCCAATGAGGGACAGATCCATGAGCTCTGAGGAAATCTTCTAAGAAAGCTCTTCCTCCTGCGGAGGAGGAGGCTGGGCTGCAAATTCATTCTTTGCTAGAAACCCCACACAGAGCTCAGCTGACGACTTCATTCACGGGAACAAAGCTTTACTGCTTCTGCTGTTGCTGGTGTTACCACTTGTTACCAAAGGGGAGAAAACTTATCCTTCTGCCTGCAAATAACTTAGACTTGACATTGGCAGAGATGTGGTATGTGTTCCCCTCCTAGCCCCTAAAGCAACCACAAGCAATCAAAGTTAAGGAGCAAGTGAGATAGCAGGGATTGGATGAACATTGCTTTTCTTTATCTGCTAGTTGCTTACCCAGTGGAATAGGCAGTCCGAGAAAATTTCCTAATTAATGAGGCTCTGTCCTATGCAGCATATGTATGCAGATATTTAACATCATAAAAGCATAGTTTGGCTCAGGACATTCCCCAGAATATTTGTATTGTTAAGAAAATATCTTGAAGAAAGAGAAAGAAAGAGCCTAGGCCCCAGCCTCCAGTCAGAGAAGACTGTTATTTTTCTGTTAAACGTCATATCCAACCTCAGAGAAGAATGGGTGGAGGATTAATGAGTTGTCTTTGAAAATAATTGTGAGCAATGCACAGCAAGATCTCAGGGAAACAATGTTTACGGTCTATATCCTGCCTCGGATTCCATAAACGCGGCTGTGGTACCCCATTGCCAAATTTAGCTGTAGTCACCAGGACGCAGCTGGTGTCCCTTGTAGTCAGCCATCACTCAGTAGCTTTAATACAGATGGACAGAGAGAGTTTTTTCTGGTTATTGAGTATCACCAACTCTTGCTGGTGTGCATTTGCCTTTGCAGTGACAGTAAGAAACTTCTTAAGCATTGAGTCTATTCTAGCGTCCTTAATGATGCACCACCCCTGCTGATGTGAGCAGTGGGCTTGTTTCACAGCGCAGAGGAGAAATGTGTCCTTCATGAAGAGGACTGTCCACTGTCCTCCTGAAGGAGGGTGAGGAATCTACTTCTCTGCCAGTAGTCTGCCTGGATGTCATAAAAGGTGTATGGGCAATTATATACAATCCTAGGAGTTTTGCCAAGTAATATTGAGTCCAGAGTGCTTGTTGTTTAGCCCTCCCATCCATAAGGTCCAGGTTACCTTGAACTATTAATTCTACCTAGGTTAGTTCACCCTTTCCCTTAGTCCTTTAGCAGAGGGGTGGCCTCTTCACCCTTCAGTCTTCACTTGGAAGGAAAGTATTTGAAAATTGGGTCCGAAATTAATTTATGCCCCAAAGAGACTCTGGAGGAGAAACAGCTCTTTAAGTAGTTCAGTCGCCACAGTGCATTTGAAAGAGCTGTTGTTAGGGCTTTTTGTAATTGTTTAAAATATTAAATAATGCAAACTAACAGAGACCAGGCAAAATACATAATTTATGGAGGGCATCTCTCTGCTCTTGCAGGTTTTTACTCTGACAGACCTGGACCATTCTGCATTCCATATGACAGAGACTTGCATCCTGCCTATGTGACTGTCTTATTCCTTCTTTCTCCAGGGGGAGGGAGGGGAGGAAATGAATAATTTCTGCTTTCCTTCTGTTTCTTCATCTCTAGTGACTTCTGCACCAGGAAAGAGGAGATGAACAATGTCAGAACTCTACTCATTCTTTACTGCTTTTCCATTTCTTTTCTCATCACCCAAAGATAGATGAGGGAAATGACTGAAAGCACTCAATATCCACACATCATTTCAATCCAGCTCTTTAACAGCTTTCACTATCCAGTGGCATGATGGTCTTTGGTTTGTTATTTACTGGCTGTTTAATTTAAATGTATCCCCATCAGGGAGCTGAAAGATCCAGCCCTAAAACTCTTTCACGTGATTTCTCTAATCACTCTCTAAATTATTTATTATGGCTCTGAACTGCCTGGAGACTTTTTTTTTTTTTCTTCTTTTTTTTTTTTTTTTAATTTTAAGCACAATGATTTGTTCACAAACATCTGTAAAAAATCATGACTGACCTCCCATCTGGGCAGCAGCTCAGCTCCGTCCCGGGGCTGGGTCGTGTCAAGTGTGTGAGCTCTGTTTCAAAAGCATAAAATTCCTGACATGGTGAAATTCTTTTCTTACATATTTGTTGACAAAAGGCGGGCAGGGAAGGGAAGGGAAGACTGCTATTAGGAATGCACGAGCACGATGCTGCATAGCTAGGCCAGAAGTGGAACACTTTGTTACGGAAACGGCCACAAAAATGCTCCTCCCTGCCTTAGAAAATGGTTATTTAAAGCAGAGTTGATTGCCAGTCCTCCTTGCTGCTGTTGTCTTTTGAATGTGGCATGTGTAAATAATATTTCCGCATGAAAGAAAACTTTCAGTGATGACAGTTCTCCTGTGGCCGCTTCCTGTCCCAGAGGGGAGGCACCGGCCCTTCCCTGGAAATTACGACTCCCTACAGAGAGAAAGCCCAGGAACTCAGAGGTTTTTTCCTTCAAAGTCTCAGATGAGAGAATTTTGGCCTCTAGAAGCAATGAAAGTGGAAAAATGTGACACAGTTTTCATGGAAGTTTCTAAGGTGTGTACTAGAAAAGTACCTGTGTAAAAGTAAACATACAGTGAGAAAGTGAAGAAAAGTACGTGACTTAAAGAAAAACCCACATTCCTCTATGATTTTTATAATCAAAAGTGGCAATGTGTGCTTTAAAGCTGGTTTTCAAAGCAAATTGCTGTACTTCCACCAGTGTCAGTGAGCAGAAATCCATTTATTCCTGGCTAATGACAGCTCCTGGCTGTGCAAAAGCTGGGGACACACCTTCAAGAGACTGCAGTTACCAAGCACACAGAGATGGTGACATCCTCCCATGTGTCTTGTTAACTGTGTTCTGTTGCATTTTTCTCTTTTCTTCCCCTTCATCTTCAATTTCTTATGGAGATTAACCCATGCCAGACTTAAAGACCCTTAAATTTTAGGGAAGTTCAGGCACACATCTGGATCCTAGCTCTGCAGCTCCAGCTCATTGCTGTTTGTCTTTGTTAGTGTTGCTTCAGGCCTAGGGATTGTACAAAGCGTTCTTTCAAAAAAATAAATAAATACCAAGGTGTTCTTACAGCATCTGAGAAGCACACTCCTTCTGCAAAGTGTTGTAGCCTGATCACTGCAGAAACACAGGGAAGAAATTTGGGGGTGCATAGGGCACTAGGGCTTCAGAAAACAAGGTTTTGGTGGTCTTAGGGGCTTAGAGTCTCTTGCCTGTTAGCCTCTCTACCAGGTGAAGGGAGTGCTGGGCCTTCAAGGAGTATCCAGGTGCTCTAATTTGGGGAACTTAAAGACCTTGCTGGGCATGGGGACTGGGGTGAGATTTAAGCCATCAGAGCTTTGCTGTTGGAGGCAGGGAGCACCTCTGCTTTTGACTAATGGATCCTAGCAGAGAAGGAGGCGGTGAGCAACCCTAGTCCCTGAAGGCTGCAGAGACACAGCAAAGCTGCTGGGTATGCCAGAGGTATGGCTCATCCTCTTGTCTCTCTTGTATTTATCCCCCTGGCTCTGATAACCTAAACTCCTCACTTTATTTTTCTTGGGATTTTCTTTGGACGAACCCTACTAAATGCAATGCTAGTGCTGAAATTTGCCTATGCCAATAAGGCCATCTGTTTTATTAACTGAAGAAGGTCTCTGGAGTATTTCTCGCAGGCTTGCAGCCTTTTCTGCCGCCCCCAGCACTTTACATCAGCCCTGTGAACAATGGGAGGGGACCCAGGAGGTCGCTGGCAGGAAGCGCCTCTTCCCGTGCATAATGAACTGGCTGGGAGACTGAGGGATGGAGATAGCACACAAGACACACAGCACAAACTGCTGAAACAATAAACAAACAAACGGATGGCCAGCACTTCCTCTTCTTATATTGTTAGCTCTGCTTCCTAAACCCACCCCTCAAAAGTCAGCATTCTAGGCTCACTGATGCTTAACCTCTTTGTTGCCAGTGATGGCTGAAGGCTCCAGCCATTGCTTGCCAATGAGATGGCTGCTGCAAGAGCTGGAGATCCCTCCTTCTGAAAGATACAACAGCAGTTTTACAAAAAATTGAATGTAGGGAAACATAATGGCCATATAGCTCTATGGGTGTAGTGCCTTGGTACCAGGACCGTGCCCTAAGTGGGTACGGACATTCAGACTCTTTGGGCAGGATGTCATTTCACCATTTCTCATCTACTAGCAAGAGAATTATGACAGCAGAAACTGAGTGGTGGCAAAGCTACCTCCATCCACATAGATTTCGAAGAGAGATGCCTGCTTGAAAAGCAGTTGGGGATGGTCTTTGGTTTGGTACATGCAAGTATTTCATCCCATGGTAGCTGAAGTTCATGGCCCACAGGAGCTTTGGGTACAGCAGCAAGGTAGTGGCCTTGCACCTGCCACAGCTTGGCACTGGTTGGTCAGGGAATCCTGCTCCATGTCACTCTCCATAAAATGCTGCCAGGGAGCAGTAAAAGACTATTTGGGAGAACTAGGCCGTGCTTCTGGAGCTGAGAAGACACTTTTCAGAAGGCGTGCTGATATTTCTCCCCATCAGCCCCTAGGTCCAGAGCTAGGTGGGGGTAGCCTAGAGGGGTCATGACCCTCCCTGGGACCCTCTCAGCAGCAGGGCAAGGGCTGTCACAGGGCAGGCCCTACCTTCTGCTGAGTGCTCCCAGCTGACAGCTGATTTGTTATTATTTTAAATACCCACTGTTTGTGTTAAGCACAGCAAGAAGTCTAATAAACCAAAATGGTGACATTTAAAAATGAAGTATCTCAAATTGATGTTTAGTCCTTCAAATAAGGAAGCTATCTGCTAAATACCAAGTTTAACAGTTATGTAATAAGTCCATATCAAAACACAGATAATGACTGGTTGGCTATGGTTTAGCAATTGCTGTTTAATTAACCTATAAAGGCTTTCCTACTTAATCAAAATTGTACTTCTGTCCCAGAGACTATTTAAGGCACAGTTCTGGAAGTATTATCACTGTTTCTTTAAGTACTGAGGCACTGGTGCAAAGAAATTACCTAAGGCTATAAGTGCATGGCTGTGGGCATGAGGGTGCTGCTCCGGACTCATCAAGCCAGGTCACAGGCTGATGGAGGTAAAGGAACCTCTGGAGGCCACTTGGTCCACCCCCTGCTCAGGCCACCCAGAACAGGTTGTCCAGACTATATCCAGGTCAGGGCCTCCCTTCTCCTTTCAATCATGACTTTCCCTAGAGGAGCTGCACCAGTTGTCCTCCTGCCTGTCACCTCCCCTGAAGTCCTCCCTGGTGGCTCATCGCTTATCTTTAGTTGCAAAATGTGCAGCCTCAGGTAAGGAGCAACTGTCCCAGGCAGTGCAGGACTTTGGCCAGCTCTAGCATGCTTGGTGTCCACCGCTGAGCCCCACCGCACGGCCCAGCTTTGGCATATTGATTTGCACATTCAGCCTTCAGCAAGAAGGAAGAAATGTGGTAGTGAATTCCTCCTGAGCACAAGTCCTTTGATTTCAAGGGACTTCTGACCAACCACCAGTGTCACTTGTGATGCAGCTCCTCAGCAGTCTGCAAAGAGATGATGTGTTCATCCCACTGCTGAAGCCTGAGAAGGAAGAGTAGTGCTGTGGCAACAGCATCAAAAGGTGCTGGTAAGGGCAGGTATGCTGGGAAACTGGGGAGGCAAAGGAAAGGACCATGTTACCCTTTTCATGTCAAGAATCAATCTTTTCACCAGTCTCTTTGCTAATTGACTCATTACTATATGTCACGCTAACAGCAGGCTCCTGCTATATGTGGTTTTTCTCTGTGTTAAACAAAAAGCCTGGCTTTACAGTTTTAAAAAAAAAATCTATCTGTTGGTTTGCACTGGGAAAGATAGGATGTGTGCTGTTTAGGACTTTGCATAGCATGGATGAATTGTGCAGAAGGTGATGGAAACTGTGTTTAAGGCAGTAAGCAGTCTCCCTTTGTAAAGCTTTCTTTGTAAATGCTCAGTGATTTTATGTTGCAAAGTTGCTCTGAGAGTTTTAAAAAAGAGCAGAAGTAGATATGACAACCAGCTCCCTTTTCTCAGAAGACCAAAACATAATCCCAGCCTGGCTGTGGCACTGAAAATAACAGCACAGCACTTTCATCAGGAGCCCCTGGCTTCTCCAAACCCTGTGTATGTTGTGCTTGAGAGACTTCTAAAAGTCGAGGAACTTTATTTGCAGTCACTGGATTGGAAATGCAGATGTTTTCCTTCCTTCCTCTCTCTGCTGTCCAGTCCTTGTCAGTTTAGTTAACATCCTGAGTCCGTGTGAGACAGTAAATGCAGTCACAAGGGGAATTGCTGGGATAAAGGGAGCATACGTGCTCTACTGCCGGCTTTTCCAGCCCTTGAACCTCTTATTGAAGAGTGGAAAATGCACTGAATTTTGTGCATTGAAGGGCATAATGACATAGGCTGGGTCAAACGGGTGTTCAGATGCATGCCAGCTCTGAAGAAAACCCGATGGGACAACTGAATGGGAGGGAAGAATGAACACTGAAAAATATAGCCAGGAGTTGTACAAGGTGACTTGCCTCCTTTCTGGCTCTAGGCAGTGAAACTATCCTGAGTCTTGTGCTATGTCTTGTGCTGAACAAAAGCCACATAGGTGCTCAGATCTCATTTCCTAAAAGATCAGGTCTCTAGGTGCGCGTGTTGCAGAACACTGGATCCTACTAGAAAATATTTTGGGGCACTATCCAGTCCCAGCAAGTTTAAAGTTGAAAGTGAATATCAGCTCGTATGTGGCATGCCAGAGTATTTTGAGACAGGTGGAACATCTTAATACACTTCTTGATTTACCTACTCTGTATAGGTCAATCTAGTCTCTTATTTACGTGTAAAAGGAGAAATTCATTCATAAGCGGGGAAAAAAGTACTGACATGGATAGCAGTAAGCCTGGTGGAGACATGGTGGACTTAAACAAAAAAATTTATTTTTCAACTGAAGTGACTACCAAAAAATCATAGAATGGTTTGGATTGGAAGAGACCTTTAAGGTCACCTAGTTCCAATCCCCCTGCTGTAGGCAGGGACACCTCCCTCTAGACCTAGACCAGGTTGCTCAAAGTCCCATCCAGCCTGGCCTTGAATCCTTTCAGGGAGGGTGGAACCAAATGCTTGCTGGGCAACCTGTTTCAGTGTCTTACCATCTTCACAGTAGGAAGAATTTCTTCATAATATCTAGTCTAAATCTATCCTCTTCCAGTTTAAAGCCATTTCCCCTCATTCTGTCACTACCTGCCCTTATAAGAAGTCCCTCCTCAGCTTTCCTGTAGGTCCCCTTCAGATACTGGAAGGGCCACTGTAAGGTCTCCTGAGCCTTCTCTTCTCCAGACTGAAGAGTCCCAATTTTCTCATCCTGTCCTCATAGGGAAAGTGCCCCAGCCCTCTGATCATCTTTGTGGCCCTCCTCTGGACCCGCTCCAACAGTTCCATGTCCTTGTTTTGAGGGCCCCAGAACTGGATGCAGTACTCCAGGTGGGGTCTCATGAAAGCAGAGTAGAGGGGTAGAATCACCTCCCTTTCTTTTCTTTTATGCTTTTCTTGATGTAACCCAGGCTACGGTTGGCCTTCTGGACTGCAAGTGCACATTGTCAGCTCATGTTGAGTCTTTCATCAACCAACATCCCCAAATCCTTCTCCTCAGAGCTGCTCTCAAGCCATTCCTTGTCCAGAAAAAAATCCACCTTCTTTCATGCAGCATCTGGAATAAAAAAGACATTGTCCAAAAAGTAGTCTCTGTTTAAATTTTATGCCTTGAGCAGCTGCTTTTTCTCTTTTGTGGAATAACACATAGAAACACTGATTTTACAGTCACTGATACAGAGAAACGTTCAGGAACACTGCTATGCATTATATGTAGGTCTGTAATATCTCAGAATGCCAAACAGTTGGCAAAATAGCAAGGAAAAGGATGTGCTGCAGTTGTACTGGTGATGGGTGGAGGTAGTGTTGCCCCCATTCTTCCTAGTACCTACACAACAGTGATGCATTGGATGCATAAGGGATTTCAAAGCTCTTGGACTCTGGAGCTTTCTTTTTTTTTTTTTTTTCTTGCAGTGGGGCTTGCAGTCTGGGATGCACAAACGTAGTTGTTCTTTATTCGTACAAAATGGGACATTGCTGATGGATATAGCTCTCTTAGCACCTCTGATACCTGAGAGCTGATAAAGCAGAGGAGTATATGGTGATCCTGGCCAAAGGTGGCCACTCATTGTTTATAAAGCTATTGCTAATAGCTGCTGTTCCAAAGGCAGAGGCCAAAGGGGTCACAATAGTCTTAAGTGGCTTGGTGATATTGTTGCTAGAATTAGAAACACTTCAGTGGCTTGATGCGGTTAGTTCTTAAAACACGTCTGAGATGGAAGTTTAAGGTTAGATCCCCATCTTCATGTCTAGCCTCAGTTTGTGACTCTCTCCTGTGAATTTTTATAATTAGCACCTGAATCTGCTCATGCCCGTAAGTCTTTGCAAGATCCACTGGCAATGAGTTCCACAGTTTAACTCTGTGTTCTGTAAGAAATATACAGAAGGACATTTTCTTTTACTTCTCTTTACTTTCAGCCTGTTTTACCCTGCAGCCTGATGATTTCTGTGACAACCCCCACCTTTTGCATTGCAAAGAACAGTGAGTAATACTCCCCACTGAGTTTTTAAAAAGCACTTCTAATAATCATTCTTGACAACCTTCATGATTTTCTTCAATCACACATCTCCTTTTTCACGCTAAGGAGCGAGCCCTACACTTTTTAATCTTTTGTTATATACCAGCTCTATCTTTCACAGTAATTTCATACTTAGTGAAAAATCCAGATACCATTAAGAGTTTACAAGTTGCTCAAACAAACTGCGTTAAGAATACTGGTTTCCAGCCTGGTCCTACAGAAGTCACATTCGAGGCAGGAGGAGATGCAGTATAAAACATGACTGAAGATTCTCTGGAAAATGAGTGACTTTATGCAGCATAATGCACTGCACTCTTTAATAACCAATAATTTCACTACTGATTCCTCAGCACAGAAATATGAGCAACTGCCCTAAAATTATTATCCAAATTAATATTTTTCAGTATTGTCCCTTTTGTAGTAAGATCTGAAATGAGAATAAGTATTTTTCAAGTGTTCCATACGATACGTGCTCATGAGAACAAATTTCATGTGTTACACCTACAAATACCCATAGCTATGTATTTTTAATTTAAACAATGCCGATAGCCAGAAAGGCAACACAGATGCTTTGGGTCTCAGACCCAGATGTTTCAGTTGCAGTGACAACACCCGTGCTGACTCCATTGGGAGTGCCGGCAGCTCACTATGGCTGAGAGTGCTCAGCCCTTCCAGGAGCAAACAAGTCTGGTCCTCCTGCACTGGGCACCTGGGCAGCAGCCTGAATGAGGCTCAGGGACTGCACTCCATTGCAAAGTTACCTCAGATCCTCAAAGGAAAGCATGAGTGAAATCACTAATATTTTACTCCCTTTGTCCTCTGAAAAGCAGGGGAGGGGGAAGGATATGACAAAGCAAGTATATTTTTTTATTCTGTACTTTTTGCCACTGTACATTAGAATGTGAAGCATGAGGAGGATCAGAGATGGGGGCATCTCAGTACGGTACCTTTCCAAAGTGGAGAAGAAGCAGCAACAGGTCATAAGTTTTGGCAACCAGAGATTTGTGGAATTTGTCTAAATCAAACCTTAGCAAGCTGTGTTCCCTGTGCAATCAAATCTTTCATCAAGTCACTGAAGGGATTTCATCTCAGTGTTTTTATTTCACATTTGTTAATCCAGACCAGGTAGTCTTTCTCTTAATTACTTTGCAACCAGACCTTAAGAAAGACAAGATTAAGGTGCAGAAAGACTTGAAATATACAACACTAACGGGCCACTTTTTTTTAATTGCATTAGTAAATGTTTTATTTCAGGCTCAATGCATTCAGGAGGCTCAACTATTCAGCGAGGCATCAGTGCTTTATTACAATTCTCCAAAATTTGGGACTTTTCTGTAGTCAGTGAGTAGACAGAGGTTTTGTTTTCTTTTTTTTTTTTTTTATTTTTATTTTTTTCCCCATAGTAATGTGGTTATTACTGCTTAGAAGAGAGACAAATGGCAAAACCTGGATGATGGCTGTATTACTAAGAAACAGAGAATACAGTAAAGTAAAAAAGAGAAATTATAGGACAAGTTCCTTGACAAGTCAAACTGCATGCCAAGGAGATACATGTCCAGTATCAGCACCATATCCAGCAACAAACCCAGCCCAATTAGATTTAGATTTGAGATTTAGATTTGAAAAATTCTTGATTCAGTCAAAATTTGACTGAAAGTATTTGAAGAAAGCTGGCCATTAAGGATTAGAAATGGAGAGCAGGAAGAAATATGTAAATATATTTTCCTTGTCAGTATTTTCCAGTCATAAGAGTGTCTTGTGCCACATGCTGATCTCACAGATGGTGCAGTAAATCAGGACTAACTCTGAAGGAGTCAGTGGAACTGTCTTTGTGTAACTGGTGTCGGAACTGGTCCCTAGCTGTGAAAGACAGGGATTGCCTTTGGGTGTAAGCACAGATCGGAGAACTAAAATGTGGTGGGCTTTTTTTCTTCTTTTTTTTTTTTATGCCTTGAGTATGACTCACTCTGTGGCTTTGAGCATTTTGCATAATTCTTTTGCCTTGGTTTCTTCCCTGTGAAGTCAGCTGATCCAGAGCAGCACTTGAGTGGGGAACTTTGATTATGGAAATTGCCATGGAATTGCTTGCTTTTTATCATTAATGGAAGTAACATATTGCATTAGAAAATTTTAGCTTAGCCAAGGGACTTGGAGGGCAAAAGGCACCCCAGATTCACCAGCAGTTGGTTTTTGAAGTAACCAGCAATTAATCCATGCAATGAAGAGATACATTGACGGAGAGCATTCAGTTTTAAGGGAAAGACATTATCCAAGGGAAAAGCAAAGAATACAATCCTGTGACTGCATGGGTCAGACTTCAAAACCTTGTACAAACCCCTTGTGACTTGCATGTGAATTCCGTGGCAGGCAGTAGTGACCGCAAACCCTTCTTCTTTGATGTCTGTTCACCACATGTGAGATTTGGGGGTGCTCCCCCAAATCTCAGTAGGTTCACAGGATCTGGGGGGGGTCTTCTGATCTAAGGAGAGGAGGTGGGCTTATGCAGCCTTGCACACTCTTCCAAAAGGCAAACATAACTTCTGGTTAAAAATCATGAGGATTTGGATCTGCATTGTGTATTGATTGTACTGTGACAAGAATGTTGCTTAAAGCATGTGGGCATGTTACCACAATAATCTTAGTTTGCCTTTGTGACAAGAGCTGTTCACATGCAAAGAAATCCTACCTATGTACTTCATAGGGGCTGATGTGCTGCCAGAAGGGAGCAGGCTGGCAACCTAGCAGCTGTGGTAGATCAAAGCCAGAGAGTGATGTTTTCCTAATGTCTCAAATAAATAATCAAGGACTAAGTAAAGGAGAAGAATGCTGCTGAATGAACACAGTTTCTGGAAAGAAAAATGCAAAAGCCTGCTCACCAGGAACACATCCTTCAGCTTTCTAATAGAGGAGGCTGGGATGTGCCAACAGCAGAAGATTCCTTGCTTTTAGTATGACTCTGGACATTTAAGATGGAATTAATTTTGCCTAAACACAGTAATTTAAAAGCCAGATGTCTGGCCTCCTTCCGCAATCAGTGGAGGAAAAGAAGGTGATTTATCCAACCTTTCTCTGTCCCTGGGCTGTGGAGGGAGCCTAGTTAGATCAGATACTAACTTACAGACAGCTAAAGTTAGCAAGATGAATTGCTTTTTTACTGCTGCATATGTTTAATAAATTGCAGACTTTCCCCACAGATGCACATAAGATCTCTGTTTTACAGAGAGAAGGGAAAGTGAGGCTGAAACAAACCAACTTCCCCATAGACTGTTACCAGTACAACTGAGGTTACAACATAACTGCATCCAACTTCAGCTCCCCTCTTACACTTTCAAATTATGCTGCCTCACAAAGACAAAGAATAATTAGTCTCCTTGCAGGAAACCATTTCCATTTCCCCTCATGGGTACAAAGGCAGGTAAAAAAAAATACAGCCACGTGGGCAAATGCAACCAACTCTATCAGGCAAGTTCAGAGATTTAGATCAGCTTGTGGGACATCCAGGGCTTGTTACCAAACCCTGCTAATTTCAGTTTCCTAAAGTTGGGAAGCGAGTTTCAGAAAATTGGACTTGTAAAGAAATATGCAGTGATTTACCTGCCTAGCCTGACAACAGCACTGCATTGTTTCTGTTACTCTCTTTGCTGAGCATATGGAAGCTGAGTGCTTCCTGGCTAGTATCCAGACATCCAAAAGTTAAATTGATGGATATTGCCATGAGGTTTCTAGCTAATGGGAGACATAAAGAATGAAGCCTGTTTTATTTTTCCTTGTTTCTCTTCTTGTGAGAGTTTTCGTCACAGAGAAAACCTAGATACAACTGCATGCGATGTATTTCTTCTCTGTTCCACCCCCAGGGGATGACTTAGGCCAAGTTGTGATCTGTTTTGATGTTCCAGCCTGTTGGGCTCATCAGTTTATTCAACTGACTTTTTAAATGGGCCTATTTTTCCTGACTTTGGAAAAAGCAGCAAGAATCTAATTGCACTTGTGTGCACGGGGTGTAATGTCAAGTCTGTGGGATGAAGGGAGGGAATCAGAGGGCACTGCTTCTCCAAATAGGAAGAGCTGGGTGGGCAAGCCTCTTGAGGTGCCTTGGGTAATTTGCACATCAGTCATCACCACACGGAATATGCTTTAAGTGACATAGCTTGTGTCTGCACAATCCAGCACAGGATGCTTAGTGGTTTCTTATCCACAGGGACA